>JBAWJQ010004597.1:0-130298 GCA_037783105.1 Bactrocera zonata | reverse complement strand
AAACGTGGCAACAGTGTTCGCAAAAAATTTAGGGTTTTGAGAAAATTCACATTTTTCTTTCAACTTCGCAAACGCTCTAGCGGCTAAATTATTGGAACGAGGTGAATCAAACAAACAGTGAAAGTCTTCAGTTTTTTTTTTTACTCCTACCAGAAACGTGGCAACAGTGTTCGCAAAAAATTTAGGGTTTTGAGAAAAATCCCATTTTTGTTTCATCTTTGCAAACGCTTCAGCGGCTAAACTATTTGAACAAGGTGAGTCAACCAAACAGAATTCTTTAGATAATTTAATCTTTAATTTTTCTTCTACTACTATCAGAAACGTGGCAACAGTGTTCGCAAAAAATTTAGGGTTTTGGTTTTCACATTTTTGTTTCATCTTTGCAAACGCTCCAGCGGCTAAATTATTGGAACGAGGTGAATCAAACAAACAGTGAAAGTCTTCAGTTTTTTTTTTTTACTCCTACCAGAAACGTGGCAACAGTGTTCGCAAAAAATTTAGGGTTTTGAGAAAAATCCCATTTTTGTTTCATCTCTGCAAACGCTTCAGCGGCTAAACTATTTGAACAAGGTGAGTCAACCAAACAGAATTGGTCAGATAATTGAATCTTTAATTTTTCTTATACTCCTACCAGAAACGTTGCAACAGTGTTCACATTTTTGTTTCAGATTTGCAAACGCTCTAGTAGCTAAACTATTTCAATGAGCTGAGTCAAACAAAAAGCAGTGGTTAGATAATTTAAAGAGCTTTCAGGAAAGTCTTCAATTTTTTTCTGCCCCTACCAGGAGCGTGGCAATAGTGTTCGCAAAAATGTTGGGTTTTAATAAAAATCACATTTTTGTTTCACCTTTGCAAACGCTCTAGCAGCTAAATTATTTGAACGAGGTGAAGCAGACAAACAATGTTAGTTAGATAATTCGAAGAGTTTTCAGGAAAGTCTTCAATTTTTCTTCTACTCCTTAAGGAAACGTGTCAACAGTGTTCACAAAAAATGTTGGGTTTTGAGAAAATTCACATTTTTGTTTCACCTTTGCAAAAGCTCTAGCGGCTTAACTATTTGAACAAGGCGAGTCAAGCAAAAAGCGTTGGTTAGACATTTTAAAGAGCTTTCAGGAGAGTCTTATATATTTCTGCTTCTTCTACCAGGAGCGTGGCAATAGTGTTCACAAAGAACGTTGGGTTTTGAGAAAATTCACATTTTTGTTTCAACTTTGCAAACGCTCTAGCAGCTAAATTATTTGAACGAGGTGAATCAAACGAACAATATTAGTTAGATAATTCGAAGAGTTTTCAGGAAAGTCTTCAATTTTTCTTCTACTCCTAAAGGAAACGTGGCAATAGTGTTCACAAAGAATGTTGGGTTTTGAGAAAATTCATATTTTTGTTTCAACATTTCAAACGCTCTAGTGGGTTAACTATTTGAACGAGCTTAGTCAAACAAAAAGCATTGGTTAGACAATTTAAAGAGCTTTCAGGAAAGTCTTCAATCTTTCTTCTACTCTTTTCA
The DNA here is from genome assembly GCA_037783105.1 of Bactrocera zonata. Classification (NCBI taxonomy): domain Eukaryota; kingdom Metazoa; phylum Arthropoda; class Insecta; order Diptera; family Tephritidae; genus Bactrocera; species Bactrocera zonata. The sequence goes on along the minus strand of JBAWJQ010004597.1, from coordinate 128,791 downwards.
GGGGCGTGGCAATAGTGTTCACAAAAAATTTTGGGTTTTGATAAAAATCACATTTTTGTTTCATCTTTGCAAACGCTCTAGCGGCTAAACTATTTGAACAAGGTGCGTCAACCAAACAGAGTTGGTTAGATAATATAATCTTTAATTTTTCTTCTACTCCTACCAGAAACGTGGCAACAGTGTTCACAAAAAATTTAGGGTTTTGAGAAAATTCACATTTTTGTTTCAACTTTGCAAACGCTGTAGCGGCTAAACTATTTGAACGAGGTGAGTCAAACAAACAGAATTGGTTAGGTAATTTAATCTTTAATTTTGCTTCTACTCCTACCAGAAACGTGGCAACAGTGTTCGCAAAAAATTTAGGGTTTTGAGAAAATTCACATTTTTGTTTCAGATTTGCAAACGCTCTAGTGGCTAAACTATTTGAACGAGGTGAATCAAGCAAACAGTATTGGTTAGATTATTCGAAAAGCTTTCAGGAAAGTCTTCAATCTTTTTCTACTCTTTCCAGAAACGTGGCAACAGTGTTCGCAAAAAAATTGAGTGTTTTGAGAAAATTCACATTTTTGTTTCAACTTTGCAAATGCTCTAGCGGCTAAATTATTTAAACGAGGTGATTCAAGCAAACAGTATTGGTTAGATTATTCGAAGAGCTTTCAGGAAAGTCTTCAATCTTTTTCTACTCCTACCAGAAACGTGGCAACAGTGTTCGCAAAAAATTTAGGGTTTTGAGAAAATTCACATTTTTGTTTAAGATTTGCAAACGCTCTAGTGGCTAAACTATATAAACGAGCTGAGTCAAACAAAAAATATTGGTTAGACAATTTAAAGGGCTTTCAGGAAAGTCTTCAATCTTTCTTCTACTCCTTTCAGGGGCGTGGCAATAGTGTTCACAAAAAAGTAGGGTTTTGATAAAAATCACATTTTTGTTTCAACTTTGCAAACGCTCTAGCGGCGAAGTTATTTGAACGAGGCGAATCAAACAAACAGAATTGGTTAGATAATTTAATCTTTAAATTTGCTTCTACTCCTAAAAGAAACGTGGCAACAGTGTTCGCAAAAAATTTAGGGTTTTGAGAAAATTCACATTTTTGTTTCACCTTTGCAAACGCTCCAGCGGCTAAACTGTTTCAACAAGGTGAGTCAACCAAACAGAACTGGTTAGATAATTGAATCTTTAACTTTTCTTCTACTCCTACCAGAAACGTGGCAACAGTGTTCACAAAAAATGTTGGGTTTTGAGAAAATTCACATTTTTGTTTCAGATTTGCAAACGCTCTAGTAGCTAAACTATTTCAACGAGCTGAGTCAAACAAAAAGCAGTGGTTAGATAGTTTAAAGAGCTTTCAGGAAAGTCTTCAATTTTTCTTCTGCCCCTACCAGGAGCGTGGCAATAGTTTCGCAAAAAATTTGGGGTTTTGATAAAAATCACATTTTTGTTTCACCTTTGCAAACGCTCTAGCAGCTAAATTATTTGAACGAGGTAAAGCAGACAAACAATGTTAGTTAGATAATTCGAAGAGTTTTCAGGAAAGTCTTCAATTTTTCTTCTACTCCTACCAGAAACGTGGCAACAGTGTTCACAAAGAATGTTGGGTTTTGAGAAAATTCACATTTTTGTTCCAACTTTGCAAACGCTCTAGTAGCTAAACTATTTCAACGAGCTGAGTCAAACAAAAAGCAGTGGTTAGATAATTTAAAGAGCTTTCAGGAAAGTCTTCAATTTTTCTTCTGCTTCTACCAGGAGCGTGGCAATAGTTTCGCAAAAAATTTGGGGTTTTGATAAAAATCACATTTTTGTTTCACCTTTGCAAACGCTCTAGCAGCTAAATTATTTGAACGAGGTGAAGCAGACAAACAATGTTAGTTAGATAATTCGAAAAGTTTTCAGGAAAGTCTTCAATTTTTATCTACTCCTACCAGAAACGTGGCAACAGTGTTCACAAAGAATGTTGGGTTTTGGGAAAATTCACATTTTTGTTCCAACTTTGCAAACGCTCTAGCGGCTAAACTATTTGAACAAGGTGAATCAAACGAACAATATTAGTTAGATAATTCGAAGAGTTTTCAGGAAAGTCTTCAATTATTCTTCTACTCCTACCAGAAACGTGGCAACAGTGTTCACAAAGAATGTTGGGTTTTGAGAAAATTCACATTTTTGTTCCAACTTTGCAAACGCTCTAGTAGCTAAACTATTTCAACGAGCTGAGTCAAACAAAAAGCAATAGTTAGATAATTTAAAGAGCTTTCAGGAAAGTGTTCAACTTTTCTTCTACTCTTACCAGAAGCGTGGCAATAGTGTTCACAAAAATGAAGGGTTTTGATAAAAATCACATTTTTGTTTCAACTTTGCAAACGCTCTAGCGGCTAAACTATTTGAAAGAGGTGAGTCAAACAAACAGAATTGGATAGATAATTTGAAGAGCTTTCAGGAAAATCTTTAATTTTTCATCTACTCCTACCAGAAACGTGGCAACAGTGTTCACAAAGAATGTTGGATTTTGAGAAAATTCACATTTTTGTTTCAACTACGCAAACGCTCTAGCGGCTAAATTATTGGAACTAGGTGAATCAAACAAACAGCGAAAGTCTTCAGTTTTTTTTTTTTTTACTCCTACCAGAAACGTGGCAACAGTGTTCGCAAAAAATTTAGGGTTTTGAGAAAAATCCCATTTTTGTTTCATCTTTGCAAACACTCCAGCGGCTAAACTATTTGAACAAGGTGAGTCAACCAAACAGAATTGTTTAGATAATTTAATCTTTAATTTTTCTTCTACTACTATCAGAAACGTGGCAACAGTGTTCGCAAAAAATTTAGGGTTTTGAGAAAATTTACATTTTTGTTTCACCTTTGCAAACGTTCCAGCGGCTAAACTGTTTCAACAAGGTGAGTCAACCAAACAGTATTGGTTAGATAATTGAATCTTTAATTTTTCTTCTACTCCTACCAGAAACGTGGCAACAGTGTTCGCAAAAAATTTAGGGTTTTGAGAAAATTTACATTTTTGTTTCACCTTTGCAAACGTTCCAGCGGCTAAACTGTTTCAACAAGGTGAGTCAACCAAACAGTATTGGTTAGATAATTGAATCTTTAATTTTTCTTCTACTCCTACCAGAAACGTGGCAACAGTGTTCACAAAAAATGTTGGGTTTTGAGAAATTTCACATGTTTGTTTCAGATTTGCAAACGCTCTAGTAGCTAAACTATTTCAACGAGCTGAGTCAAACAAAAAGCAGTGGTTAGACAATTTAAAGAGCTTTCAGGAGAGTCTTCAATCTTTCTTCTTTTCCTACCAGGAGCGTGGCAATAGTGTTCACAAAAAATGTTGGGTTTTGATAAAAATCACATTTTTGTTTCATCTTTGCAAACGCTCTAGCCGCTAAATTATTTGAGGGAGGGAAATCAAACGAACAATATTAGTTAGATAATTCAAAGAGTTTTCAGGAATGTCTTCAACCTTTCTTCTACTCTTACTAGAAACGTGGCAAGAGTGTTCACAAAGAATGTTGGGTTTTAAGAAAATTCATATTTTTGTTTCAACATTTCAAACGCTCTAGTGGGTTAACTATTTGAACGAGCTTAGTCAAACAAAAAGCATTGGTTAGACAATTTAAAGAGCTTTCAGGAAAGTCTTCAGTCTTTCTTCTACTCTTTTCAGGGGCGTGGCAATATTGTTCACAAAAAATGTTGGGTTTTGATAAAAATCACATTTTTGTTTCATCTTTGCAAACGCTCCAGCGGCTAAATTATTTGAACGAGGTGAGTCAAACAAACAGGATTGGTTAGGTAATTTAATCTTTAATTTTGCTTCTACTCCTACCAGAAACGTGGCAACAGTGTTCGCAAAAAATTTACGGTTTTGAGAAAATTCACATTTTTGTTACAGATTTGCAAACACTAGAGCGTTTGCAAATCTGAAACAAAAATGCTAAACTATTTGAACGAGGTGAATCAAGCAAACAGTATTGGTTAGGTTATTCGAAAAGCTTTCAGGAAAGTCTTCAATCTTTTTCTACTCCTTCAGAAACGTGGCAACAGTGTTCGCAAAAAAATTTAGTGTTTTGAGAAAATTCACATTTTTGCTTCAACTTTGCAAATGCTCTAGCGGCTAAATTATTTGAACGAGGTGATTCAAGCAAACAGTATTGGTTAGATTATTAGATGGGTTTTCAGGAAAGTCTTCAATCTTTCTTCTGCTCCTACCAGAAACGTGGCAACAGTGTTCACAAAGAATGTTGGGTATTGAGAAAATTCACATTTTTTTTCAACTTTGCAAACGCTCCAGCGGCTAAACTTTTTGAGCAAAGTGAGTCAACCAAACAGAATTGGTTAGATAATTTAATCTTTAATTTTTCTTCTGCTCCTACCAGAAACGTGGCAACAGTGTTTGCAAAAAGTTTAGGGTTTTGGGAAAAATCACTTTTTTTTTCAACTTTGCTAACGATCTAGCGGCTAAACTTTTCAAAGAGGTGAGTCAAATAAAAAGCACTGGTTAGATAATTAAAAGAGCTTTCAGGAAAATCTTCAATCTTTCTTCTACTCCTACCAGGAACGTGGTAATAGTGTTCACAAAAAAAGTTGGGTTTTGATAAAAATCACATTTTTGTTTTAACTTTGCAAACGCTCTAGCGGCAAGTTATTTGAACGAGGTGAGTAAATAAAAAGCACTGGTTAGATAATTTAAAGAGCTTTCAGGAAAAGGTTCAACTTTTCTTCTGCTCCTACCAGGGGCGTGGCAATAGTGTTCACAAAAATGTAGGGTTTTGATAAAAATCACATTTTTGTTTCAACTTTGCAAACGCTCTAGCGGCTAAACTATTTGAACGAGGTGAGTCAAGCAAGCAGAATTGGTTAGATAATCTAATCTTTAATTTGGTTTTTACTCCTACTAGAAACGTGGCAACAGTGTTCGCAAAAAATTTAGGGTTTTGAGAAAATTCACATTTTTGCTTCAGATTTGCAAACGCTTTAGTGGCTAAACTATTTGAACGAGGTGAATCAAGCAAACAGTATTGGTTAGATTATTCGAAAAGCTTTCAGGAAAGTCGTCAATCTTTTTCTACTCCTACCAGAAACGTGGCAACGGTGTTCGCAAAAAAATTTAGTGTTTTGAGAAAACTCACATTTTTGTTTCAACTTTGCAAATGCTATAGCGGCTAAATTATTTGAACGAGAAGAATCAAGCAAACAGTATTGGTAAGACTATTCGAAGAGCTTTCAGGAAAGTCTTCAATCTTTTTCTACTCCTTTCAGGGGCGTGGATATAGTGTTCACAAAAATTTAGGGTTTTGAGAAAAATCACATTTTTGTTTCAGACTTGCAAACGCTCTAGTGGCTAAACCATTTGAACGAGCTGAGTCAAACAAAAAGCATTGGTTAGAAAATTTAAAGAGCTTTCATGAAAGTCATCAATCTTTCTTCTGCTCCTTTCAGGGGCGTGGCAATAGTGTTCACAAAAATTTAGGGTTTTGAGAAAAATCACATTTTTGTTTCAACTTTGCAAACGATCTAGCAGCTAAATTATTTAAACGAGGTGAATCAAGCAAACAGTATTGGTTAGATTATTCGAAGAGCTTTCAGGAAAGTGTTCAATCTTTTTTCTACTCCTACCAGAAACGTGGAAACAGTGTTCGCAAAAAATTTAGGGTTTTGAGAAAAATCACATTTTTGTTTCAACTTTGCAAACGATCTAGCGGCTAAACTTTTGAAAGAGGTGAGTCAAATAAAAAACACTGGTTAGACAATTAAAAGAGCTTTCGGGAAAGTCTTCAATCTTTCTTCTACTCCTGTCAGGAACGTGGTAATTGTGTTCACAAGAAATGTTGGGTTTTGAGAAAAATCACATATTTGTTTCTACTTTGCAAACACTCTAGCGGCAAGCTACTTGAACGAGGTGAGTTAATAAAAAGCACTTGTTAGATAATTTAAAGAGCTTTCAGGAAAGTCTTTAATTTTTCATCTACTCCTACCAGGGGCGTGGCAATAGTGTTCACAAAAATGTAGGGTTTTGATAAAAATCACATTTTTGTTTCAACTTTGCAAACGCTCTAGCGGCTAAACTATTTGAAAGCGGTGAGTCAAGCAAAAAGCATTGTTTAGATAATTTAAAGAGCTTTCAGGAAAGTGTTCAACTTTTCTTCTACTCCTACCAGGGGTGTGGCAATAGTGTTCACAAATATGTAGGGTTTTGATAAAAATCACATTTTTGTTTCAACTTTGCAAACGATCTAGCGGCTAAATTATTTAAACGAGAAGAATCAAGCAAACAGTATTGGTTAGATTATTGGAAGAGCTTTCACGAAAGTCTTCAATCTTCTTTCTACTCCTAGCAGAAACGTGACAACAGTGTTCGCAAAAAATTTATTTAAACGAGGTGAATCAGGCAAACAGTGTTGGTTAGATTATTCGAAGAGCTTTCAGGAAAGTGTTCAATCTTTTTTCTACTCCTACCAGAAACGTTTTAATAGTGTTCACAAAAAATTTTGGGTTTTGATAAAAATCACATTTTTGTGTCAAATTTGCAAACGCTCTAGCGGCAAGCTACTTGAACGAGGTGAGTAAATAAAAAGCACTGGTTAGATAATTTAAAGAGCTTTCAGGTAATTGTTCATCTTTTCTTCTACTTCTACCAGGGGCGTGGCAATAGTGTTCACAAAAATTTAGGGTTTTGATAAAAATCACATTTTTGTTTCAACTTTGCAAACGCTCTAGCGGCTAAACTATTTGAACAAGGTGAGTCAAACGAACAGAATTGGATAGATAATTTGAAGAGTTTTCAGGAAAGCCTTTAATTTTTCATCTACTCCTACCAGAAACGTGGCAACCGTGTTCACAAAAAATGTTGGGTTTTGATAAAAATCACATTTTTGTTTCAAATTTGCAAACGCTCTAGCGGCAAGCTATTTGAACGAGGTGAGTAAATAAAAAGCACTGGTTAGATAATTTAAAGAGCTTTCAGGAAAATGTTCAACTTTTCTTCTACTCCTACCAGGAACGTGGCAACAGTGTTCGCAAAAAATTTAGGGTTTTGAGAAAATTCACATTTTTGTTTCAACTTTGCAAACGCTCTAGCGGCTAAATTATTTAAACGAGGTGAATCAGGCAAACAGTCTTGGTTAGATTATTCGAAGAGCTTTCAGGAAAGTCTTCAATTTTTTTTCTACTCCTACCAGAAACGTGGCAACAGTGTTCGCAAAAAATTTAGGGTTTTGAGAAAAACCACATTTTTGTTTCATCTTTGCAAACGATCTAGCGGCTAAACTATTGAAAGAGGTGAGTCAAATAAAAAGCACTGGTTAGATAATTAAAAGAGCTTTCAGGAAAGTCTTCAATCTTTTTCTTTTCCTACCAGGAACGTGGTAATAGTGTTCACAAAAAGGTTGGGTTTTGAGAAAATTCACGTTTTTGTTTCAAATTTGCAAACGCTCTAGTGGCTAAACTATTGAAAGAGGTGAGTCAAATAAAAAACACTGGTTAGATAATTAAAAGAGCTTTTAGGAAAGTCTTCAATCTTTCTTCTACTCTTACCAGAAACGTGGCAACAGTGTTCGAAAAAAATTTAGGGTTTTGAAACGTGGCAACGGTGTTCGCAAAAAATTTAGGGTTTTGAGAAAACTCACATTTTTGTTTCAACGTTGCAAATGCTATAGCGGCTAAATTATTTGAACGAGAAGAATCGAGCAAACAGTATTGGTAAGACTATTCGAAGAGCTTTCAGGAAAGTCTTCAATCTTTTTCTACTCCTTTCAGGGGCGTGGATATAGTGTTCACAAAAATTTAGGGTTTTGAGAAAAATCACATTTTTGTTTCAGACTTGCAAACGCTCTAGTGGCTAAACCATTTGAACGAGCTGAGTCAAACAAAAAGCATTGGTTAGAAAATTTAAAGAGCTTTCATGAAAGTCATCAATCTTTCTTCTACTCCTTTCAGGGGCGTGGCAATAGTGTTCACAAAAATTTAGGGTTTTGAGAAAAATCACATTTTTGTTTCAACTTTGCAAACGATCTAGCAGCTAAATTATTTAAACGAGGTGAATCAAGCAAACAGTATTGGTTAGATTATTCGAAGAGCTTTCAGGAAAGTGTTCAATCTTTTTTCTACTCCTACCAGAAACGTGGAAACAGTGTTCGCAAAAAATGTTGGGTTTTGAGAAAATTCACATTTTTGTTTCAACTTTGCAAACGCTCTAGCGGCTACATTATTGAAACGAGGTGAATAAATAAATACAATATTTGATTTGATAATTTGAAGAGCTTTCAGGAAAGTCTTCAATCTTTCTTCTACTCCTACCAGGAGCGTGGCAATAGTGTTCACAAAAAATTTTGGGTTTTGATAAAAATCACATTTTTGTTTCACCTTTGCAAACGCTCCAGCGGCTAAACTATTTGAACAAGGTGAGTCAACCAAACAGAATTGGTTAGATAATTTAATCTTTAATTTTCTTCTACTCCTACCAGAATCGTGGCAACAGTGTTCACAAAGAATGTTGGGTTTTGAGAAAATTCACATTTTTGTTTAAGATTTGCAAACGCTCTAGCGGCTATATTATTGAAACGAGGTGAATAAAACAAACAGTGTTGGTTAGATTATTCGAAAGCTTTCAGGAAAGTCTTCAATCTTTCTTCTACTCCTACCAGGAACGTCGCAACAGTGTTCGAAAAAATTTAGGGTTTTGAGAAAATTCACATTTTTGTTTCAACTTTGCAAATGCTCTAGCGGCTAAATTATTTGAACGAGGTGAATCAAGCAAACAGTATTAGTGAGATTATTCGAAGAGCTTTCAGGAAAGTCTTCAGTTTTTTTTTACTCCTACCAGAAACGTGGCAACAGTGTTCGCAAAAAATTTAAGGTTTTGAGAAAAATCCCATTTTTGTTTCAACTTTGCAAACGCTCTAGCGGCGAATTTATTTGAACGAGGTGAATCAAACAAACAGTATTGGTTAGATTATTCGAAGGGTTTTCAGGAAAGACTTCAATCTTTCTTCTGCTCCTACCAGAAACGTGGCAACAGTGTTCACAAAGAATTTATGGTTTTGGGAAAAATTACATTTTGTTTCAACTTTGCTAAAGATCTAGCGGCTAAACTACTCAAAGAGGTGAGTCAAATAATAAGCACTGGTTAGATAATTAAAAGAGCTTTCAGGAAAATCTTCAATCTTTCTTCTACTCCTACCAGGAACGTGGTAATAGTGTTCACAAAAAATGTTGGGTTTTGATAAAAATCACATTTTTGTTTCAACTTTGCAAACGCTCTAGCGGCAATCTATTTTAACGAGGTGAGTAAATAAAAAGCACTGGTTAGATAATTTAAAGAGCTTTCAGGAAAAAGTTCAACTTTTCTTCTGCTCCTACCAGGGGCGTGGCAATAGTGTTCACAAAAATGTAGGGTTTTGATAAAAATCACATTTTTGTTTCAACTTTGCAAACGCTCTAGCGGCTAAACTGTTTGAACGAGGTGAGTCAAGCAAGCAGAATTGGATTTATAATTTGAAGAGCTTTCAGGAAAGTCTTTAATTTTTCATCTACTCCTACCAGAAACGTGGCAACAGTGTTCGCAAAATATTTAGGGTTTTGATAAAAATCACATTTTCGTTTCAACTTTGCAACCGATCTAGCGGCTAAACTATTGAAAGAGGTGAGTCAAATAAAAAGCACTGGTTAGACCAGAAACGTGGCAACAGTGTTCACAAAAAATTTTAGGTTTTGATAAAAATCACATTTTTGTTTCAACTTTGCAAACGCTCTAGCGGCAAGCTACTTGAACGAGGCGAGTTAATAAAAAGCACTGGTTAGATAACTTAAAGAGCTTTCAGTAAAGTGTTCAACTTTTCTTCTACTCCTACCAGGAACGTGGCAACAGTGTTCGAAAAATTTAGGGTTTTGAGAAAATGCACATTTTTGTTTCAACTTTGCAAACGCTCTAGCGGCTAAATTGTTTAAACGAGGTGAATCAGGCAAACAGTATTGGTTAGATTATTCGAAGAGCTTTCAGGAAAGTGTTCAATCTTTTTCTACTCTTACCAGAAACGTAGCAACAGTGTTCGCAAAAAATTTAGGGTTTTGAGAAAAACCACATTTTTGTTTCAACTTTTCAATCGATCGAGCGGCTAAACTATTGAAAGAGGTGAGTCAAATAAAAAGCACTCGTTAGATAATTAAAAGAGCTTTGAGGAAAGTCTTCAATCTTTCTTCTACTCCTACCAGGAACGTGGTAATAGTGTTCACAAAAAAGGTTGGGTTTTGAGAAAATTCACATTTTTGTTTCAATATTGCAAACGCTCTAGTGTCTAAACTATTGAAAGAGGTGAGTAAATAAAAAGCACTGGTTAGATAATTTAAAGAGCTTTCAGGAAAGTGTTCAATTTTTCTTCTACTCCTACCAGGGGCGTGGCAATAGTGTTCACAAAAATTTAGGGTTTTGATAAAAATCACATTTTTGTTTCAACTTTGCAGACGCTCTAGCGGCTAAACTATTTGAACGAGGTGAGTCAAACAAACAGAATTGGTTAGATAATCTAATCTTTAATTTTGCTTCTACTCCTACCAGAAACGTGGCAACAGTGTTCGCAAAAAATTTAGGGTTTTGAGAAAATTCACACTTTTGTTTCAGATTTGCAAACGCTCTAGTGGCTAAACCATTTGAAAGAGGTGAGTCAAATAAAAAGCACTGGTTAGATAATTAAAAGAGCTTTCAGGAAAGTCTTCAATCTTTTTTCTGCTCCTACCAGAAACGTGGTAATAGTGTTCACAAAAAATTTTGGGTTTTGATAAAAATCACATTTTTGTGTCAAATTTGCAAACGCTCTAGCGGCAAGCTACTTGAACGAGGTGAGTAAATAAAAAGCACTGGTTAGATAATTCAAAGAGCTTTCAGGTAATTGTTCAACTTTTCTTCTACTTCTACCAGGGGCGTGGCAATAGTGTTCACAAAAATTTAGGGTTTTGATAAAAATCACATTTTTGTTTCAACTTTGCAAACGCTCTAGCGGCTAAATTATTTGAACAAGGTGAGTCAAACGAACAGAATTGGATAGATAATTTGAAGAGCTTTCAGGAAAGCCTTTAATTTTTCATCTACTCCTACCAGAAACGTGGCAACAGTGTTCACAAAAAATTTTGGGTTTTGATAAAAATCACATTTTTGTTTCAATTTTGCAAACGCTCTAGCGGCAAGCTACTTGAACGAGGTGAGTAAATAAAAAGCACTGGTTAGATAATTTAAAGAGCTTTCAGGAAAGTGTTCAACTTTTCTTCTACTCCTACCAGGAACGTGGCAACAGTGTTCGAAAAAATTTAGGGTTTTGAGAAAATTCACATTTTTGTTTCAACTTTGCAAACGCTCTAGCGGCTAAATTATTTAAACGAGGTGAATCAGGCAAACAGTATTGGTTAGATTATTCGAAGAGCTTTCAGGAAAGTGTTCAATTTTTTTTTCTACTCCTACCAGAAACGTGGCAACAGTGTTCGCAAAAAATTTAGGGTTTTGAGAAAAATCACATTTTTGTTTCAACTTTGCAAGCGATCTAGCGGCTAAACTATTGAAAGAGGTGAGTCAAATAAAAAGCACTGGTTAGATAATTAAAAGAGCTTTCAGGAAAGTCTTCAATCTTTCTTCTACTCCTACCAGGAACGTGGTAATAGTGTTCACAAAAAAGGTTGGGTTTTGAGAAAATTCACATTTTTGTTTTAAATTTGCAAACGCTCTAGTGGCTAAACTATTAAAAGAGGTGAGTCAAATAAAAAACACTGGTTAGATAATTAAAAGAGCTTTCAGGAAAGTCTTCAATCTTTCTTCTACTCCTACCAGAAACGTGGAAACAGTGTTCGAAAAAATTTAGGGTTTTGAGAAAATTCACATTTTTGTTTCAACTTTGCAAATGCGCTAGCGGCTAAATTATTTGAACGAGGTGAATCAAGCAAACAGTGTTGGTTAGATTATTCGAAGAGCTTTCAGGAAAGTCTTTAATTTTTCATCTGCTCCTACTAGAAACGTGGCAACAGTGTTCGCAAAGTATTTAGGGTTTTGAGAAAATTCACATTTTTGATTCGAATTTGCAAACGCTCTAGTGGCTAAACTATGTGAACGAGCTGAGTCAAACAAAAAGCATTGGTTAGGCAATTTAAAGAGCTTTCATTAGAGTCTTCAATCTTTCTTCTACTCCTTTCAGGGGCGTGGCAATAGTGTTCACAAAAATTTAGGGTTTTGAGAAAAATCACATTTTTGTTTGAACTTAGCAAACGATCTAGCGGCTAAATTATTTAAACGAGGTAAATCAGGCAAACAGTATTGGTTAGATTATTCGAAGAGCTTTCAGGAAAGTGTTCAATCTTTTTTCTGCTCCTACCAGAAACGTGGCAACAGTGTTCGCAAAAATTTAGGGTTTTGAGAAAATTCACATTTTTGTTTCAACTTTGCAAACGCTCTAGCGGCTAAACTATTTAAGCGAGGTGAATCAGGCAAACAGTATTGGTTAGATTATTCGAAGAGCTTTCAGGAAAGTGTTCAATCTTTTTCTACTCCTACCAGAAACGTGGCAACAGTGTTCGCAAAGTATTTAGGGTTTTGAGAAAATTCACATTTTTGTTTCGAATTTGCAAACGCTCTAGTGGCTAAACTATGTGAACGAGCTGAGTCAAACAAAAAGCATTGGTTAGGCAATTTAAAGAGCTTTCATTAGAGTCTTCAATCTTTCTTCTACTCCTTTCAGGGGCGTGGCAATAGTGTTCACAAAAATTTAGGGTTTTGAGAAAAATCACATTTTTGTTTGAACTTAGCAAACGATCTAGCGGCTAAATTATTTAAACGAGGTAAATCAGGCAAACAGTATTGGTTAGATTATTCGAAGAGCTTTCAGGAAAGTGTTCAATCTTTTCCTACTCCTACCAGAAACGTGGCAACAGTGTTCACAAAAAATGTTGGGTTTTGACAAAATCACATTTTTGTTTCACCTTTGCAAACGCTCTAGCAGCTAATTTATTTGAACGAGGTGAGTCAAATAAAAAGCACTGGTTAGATAATTAAAAGAGCTTTCAGGAAAGTTTTTAATTTTTCTTCTATTCTTTCCAGGAACGTGGTAATAGTGTTCACAAAAAAGGTTGGGTTTTGAGAAAATTCACATTTTTGTTCCATTTTTGCAAACGCTCTAGCGGCAAGCTATTTGAACGAGGTGAGTAAATATAAAGCACTGGTTAGATAATTTAAAGAGCTTTCAGGTAATTGTTCAACTTTTCTTCTACTCCTACCAGGGGCGTGGAAATAGTGTTCACAAAAAATGTTGGGTTTTGATAAAAATCACATTTTTGTTTCACATTTGCAAACGCTCTAGCAGCTAAATTATTTGAACGAGGTGAATCAAACAAACAATATTAGTTAGATAATTTAAAGAGCTTGCAGGAAAGACTTTAATTTTTCATCTACTCCTACCAGAAACGTGGTAATAGTGTTCACAAAAGATGTTGGGTTTTGATAAAAATCACATTTTTGTTCCATTTTTGCAAATGCTATAGCGGCAAGCTATTTGAACGAGGAGAGTAAATAAAAAGCACTGGCTAGATAATTTAAAGAGCTTTCAGGTAATTGTTCAACTTTTCTTCTACTCCTACCAGGACGTGGTAATAGTGTTCACAAAAAATGTTGGGTTTTGATAAAAATCACATTTTTGTTTCAACTTTGCAAACGCTCTAGCGGCAAGCTACTTGAACGAGGTGAGTAAATAAAAAGCACTGGTTAGATAATTTAAAGAGCTTTCAGGAAAGTGTTCAACTTTTCTTCTACTCCTACCAGGAACGTGGCAACAGTGTTCGAAAAATTTAGGGTTTTGAGAAAATTCACATTTTTGTTTCAACTTTGCAAACGCTCTAGCGGCTAAACTATTTAAGCGAGGTGAATCAGGCAAACAGTATTGGTTAGATTATTCGAAGAGCTTTCAGGAAAGTGTTCAATCTTTTTCTACTCCTACCAGAAACGTGGCAACAGTGTTCGCAAAGAATTTAGGGTTTTGAGAAAATTCACATTTTTGTTTCGAATTTGCAAACGCTCTAGTGGCTAAACTATTTGAACGAGGTAGGTCAAACAAACAGAATTGGTTAGATTATTCAAAGAGCTTTCAGGAAAGTGTTCAATCTTTTTTCTACTCCTGCCAGAAACGTGGTAATAGTGTTCACAAAAAATGTTGGGTTTTGGTAAAAATCACATTTTTGTTTCAACTTTGCAAACGCTCTAGCGGCAAGCTATTTGAACGAGGTGAGTAAATAAAAAGCACTGGTTAGATAATTTAAAAAGCTTTAAGGTAATTGTTCAACTTTTCTTCTACTCCTACCAGGGGCGTGGCAATAGTGTTCACAAAAATTTAGGGTTTTGATAAAAATCACATTTTTGTTTCAACTTTGCAAACGCCCTAGCGGCTAAACTATTCGAACAAGGTGAGTCAAACGAACAGAATTGAATAGATAATTTGAAGAGCTTTCAGGAAAGCCTTTAATTTTTCATCTACTCCTACCAGAAACGTGTCAACAGTGTTCGAAAAATTTTAGGGTTTTGAGAAAATTCACATTTTTGTTTCAAATTTGCAAACGCTCTAGTGGCTAAACTATTAAAAGAGGTGAGTCAAATAAAAAACACTGGTTAGATAATTAAAAGAGCTTTCAGGAAAGTCTTCAATCTTTTTCTACTCCTACCAAGAACGTGGCAACAGTGTTCGAAAAAATTTAGGGTTTTGAAAAAAATCACATTTTTGTTTCAACTTTTCAAATGCTCTAGCGGCTAAATTATTTGAACGAGGTGAATCAAGCAAACAGTGTTGGTTAGATTATTCGAAGGGCTTTCAGGAAAGTCTTTAATTTTTTATCTACTCCTACCAGAAACGTGGCAACAGTGTTCGCAAAGAATTTAGGGTTTTGAGAAAATTCACATTTTTGTTTCGAATTTGCAAACGCTCTAGCGGCTAAATTATTTAAATGAGGTGAATCAGGCAAACAGTATTGGTTAAATTATTCGAAGAGCTTTCAGGAAAGTGTTCAATCTTTTTTCTACTCCTACCAGAAACGTGACAACAGTGTTCGCAAAAAGTTTAGGGTTTTGAGAAAAATCACAATTTTGTTTCAACTTTGCAAACGATCTAGCGGCTAAATTATTTAAACGAGGTGAATCAGGCAAACAGTATTGGTTAGATTATTCGAAGAGCTTTCAGGAAAGTGTTTAATCTTTTTTCTACTCCTACCAGAAACGTGGCAACAGTGTTCGCAAAAAATTTAGGGTTTTGAGAAAAATCACAATTTTGTTTCAACTTTGCAAACGATCTAGCTTCTAAACTATTGAAAAAGGTGAGTCCAATAAAAAGCACTGGTTA
Organism: Bactrocera zonata; assembly: GCA_037783105.1. Classification (NCBI taxonomy): domain Eukaryota; kingdom Metazoa; phylum Arthropoda; class Insecta; order Diptera; family Tephritidae; genus Bactrocera; species Bactrocera zonata. The sequence continues at coordinate 113,443 of JBAWJQ010004597.1, read as the reverse complement.
GATAATTAAAAGAGCTTTCAGGAAAGTTTTCAATCTTTCTTCTACTCCTACCAGGAACGTGGTAATAGTGTTCACAAAAAATGTTGGGTTTTGATAAAAATCACATCTTTGTTTCAAATTTGCAAACGCTCTAGCGGCAAGCTACTTGAACGAGGTGAGTAAATAAAAAGCACTTGTTAGATAATTTAAAGAGCTTTCAGGAAATTGTTCAACTTTTCTTCTACTCCTACCAGGGGCGTGGATATAGTGTTCAAAAAATGTAGGGTTTTGAGAAAAATCACGTTTTTGTTTCAACTTAGCAAACGATCTAGCGGCTAAATTATTTAAACGAGGTGAATCAGGCAAACAGTATTGGTTAGATTATTAGAAGAGCTTTCAGGAAAGTGTTCAATCTTTTTTCTACTCCTACCAGAAAAGTGGCAACAGTGTTCGCAAAAAATTTAGGGTTTTGAGAAAAATCACAATTTTGTTTTAACTTTGCAAACGATCTAGCGGCTAAACTATTGAATGAGGTGAGTCAAATAATTAAATTAAAAGAGCTTTCAGGAAAGTCTTCAATCTTACTTCTACTCCTACCAGGAACGTGGTAATAGTGTTCACAAAAAATGTTGGGTTTTGATAAAAATCACATCTTTGTTTCAACTTTGCAAACGCTCTAGCGGCAAGCTACTTGAACGAGGTGAGTAAATAAAAAGAACTGGTTAGATAATTTAAAGAGCTTTCAGGAAATTGTTCAACTTTTCTTCTACTCTTACCAGGGGCGTGGCAATAGTGTTCGCAAAAATGTAGGGTTTTGATAAAAATCACATTTTTGTTTCAACTTTGCAAACGCTCTAGCGGCTAGACTATTTGAACGAGGTGAGTCAAACAAACAAAATTGGATAGATAATTTGAAGAGCTTTCAGGAGACTCCTTAATTTTTCATCTACTCCTACCAGAAACGTGGCAACAGTGGTCACAAAGAATGTTGGGTTTTGAGTAAATTCACATTTTTGTTTCAGATTTGCAAACGCTTTAGTGGCTAAACTATTTGAAAGAGCTGAGTCAAGCAAAAAGCAGTGGTTAGATAATATAAAGAGCTTTCAGGAAAGTCTTCAGTCTTTCTTCTACTTCTACCAGGAGCGTGGCAATAGTGTTCACAAAAAATTTAGGGTTTTTATAAAAACTACATTTTTGTTTCAAGTTTACCAACGATCTAGCGGCAAACTTTTCGAAACAGATGAGTCAAATAAAAAGCACTGGTTAGACAATTAAAAGAGCTTTGAGGAAAGTCTTCAATCTTTCTTCTACTCCTTTCAGGGGCGTTGCAATAGTGTTCACAAAGAATGTTTGGTTTTGAGAAAATTCACATTTTTGTTTCAAAGTTGCAAACGCTCTAGCGGCAAACTGTTTGAAAGAGATGAGTCACATAAAAAGCATTGGTTAAATAATTTAAAGAGCTTTCAGGAAAGTGGTCAATCTTTTTCTACTCCAACAGAAACGTGGCAACAGTGTTCGCAAAAAATTTAGGGTTTTGAGAAAAATCCCATTTTTGTTTCAACTTTGCAAACGCTCTAGCGGCTAAATTATTTAAACGAGGTGAATCAAGCAAACAGTATTGGTTAGATTATTCGAAGAGCTTTCAGGAAAGTCTTCAATTTTTCATCTTCACAAAGAATGTTGGGTTTTGAGAAAATTCACATTTTTGTTTCAACTTTGCAAACGCTCTAGCGGCTAAATTATTGGAACGAGGTGAATCAAGCGAACAGTATTGATGAGATTATTCGAAGAGCTTTGAGGAAAGTCTTCAATCTTTTTTCTTCTCCTACCAGAAACGTGGCAACATTGTTCACAAAGAATGTTCGGTTTTGAGAAAATTCAGATTTCTGTTTCACCTTTGCAAACGCTCTAAAAGCTAATTTCTTTGAACGAGGTGAATCAAACAAACAACATTAGTTAGATAATTTGAAGACTTTGCAAACGCTCTAGCGGCTAAACTATTGAAAGAGGTGCGTCAAATAAAAACACTGGTTAGATAATTAAAAGAGCTTTCAGGAAAGTCTTCAATCTTTCTTCTACTCCTACCAGGAACGTGGTAATACTGTTCACAAAAAATGTTGGGTTTTGATAAAAATCACATTTTTGTTTCAAATTTGCAAACGCTCTAGCGGCAAGCTATTTGAACGAGGTGAGTAAATAAAAAGCACTGGTTAGATAATTTAAAGGGCTTTCAGGAAAGTGTTCAACTTTTCTTCTACTTCTACCAGGGGCGTGGCAATAGTGTTCACAAAAATGTAGGGTTTTGATAAAAATCACATTTTTGTTTCATCTTTGCAAACGCTCTAGCGGCTAAACTATTTGAAAGAGGTGAGTCAAGCAAAGAGCATTGTTTAGATAATTTAAAGAGCTTTCAGGAAAGTCTTCAACTTTTCTTCTACTCCTACCAGGGGCGTGGCAATAGTGTTCACAAAAATGTAGGGTTTTGATAAAAATCACATTTTTGTTTCAAATTCGCGAACGCTCTAGCGGCAAGCTATTTGAACGAGGTGAGTAAATAAAAAGCACTGGTTACATAATTTAAAGAGCTTTCAGGAAAGTCTTCAACTTTTCTTCTACTCCTACCAGGGGCGTGGCAGTAGTGTTCACAAAAATTTAGGGTTTTGATAAAAATCACATTTTTGTTTCAACTTTGCAAACGCTCTAGCGGCTAAACTATTTGAAAGAGGTGAGTCAAACGAACAGAATTGAATAGATCATTTGAAGGGCTTTCAGGAAAGTCTTTAATTTTTCATCTACTCCTACCAGAAACGTGGCAACAGTGTTCGCAAAAAGTTTAGGGTTTTGAGAAAAACCACATTTTTGTTTCACCATTGCAAACGCTCTAGCGGCGAAGTTATTTAAGCGAGATGAATCAAACAAACAGTATTGGTTAGATTATTCGAAGGGGTTTCAGGAAAGTCTTCAATCTTTCTTCTACTCCTACCAGGAACGTGGTAATAGTGTTCACAAAAAATGTTGGGTTTTGAGAAAATTCACATTTTTTTTTTTCAACTTTGCAAACGCTCTAGTGGCTAAACTATTTGAACGAGCTGAGTCAAACAAAAAGCATTGGTTTGACAATTTAAAGAGCTTTCAGGAAAGTCTTCAATCTTTCTTCTACTCCTACCAGGAGCGTGACAACAGTGTTAAAAAAAAATGTTGGGTTTTGATAAAAATCACATTTTTGTTTCACCTTTGCAAACGCTCCAGCGGCTAAACTATTTAAACAAGGTGAGTCAAGCAAACAGAATTGGTTAGATTATTTAATCTTTAATTTTTCTTCTACTCCTACCAGAAACGTGGCAACAGTGTTCACAAAGAATGTTGGGTTTTGAGAAAATTCACATTTTTGTTTCAGATTTGCAAACGCTCTAGCGGCTAAACTATTTGAACGAGCTGAGTCCAGCAAAAAGAATTGGTTAGACAATTTGAAGAGCTTTCAGGAAAGTCTTCAATCTTTCTTCTACTCCTACCAATAGCGTGGCAATAGTGTTCACAAAAAATGTAGGGTTTTTATAAAAACTACATTTTTGTTTAAAATTTACCAACGATCTAGCGGTAAACTGTTTGAAAGAGATGAGTCAAATAAAAAGCGCTGGTTAGATAATTAAAAGAGCTTTGAGGAAAGTCTTTAATTTTTCTTCTACTCCTTTCAGGGGCGTGGCAACAGTGTTCACAAAAATTTAGGGTTTTGAGAAAAATCACATTTTTGTTTCAATTTTGCAAACGCTCTAGCGGCTAAACTATTTGAATGAGGTGAGTCAAACAAACAGAATTGGTTAGATAATTTGACGAGCTTTCGGGAAAGTCTTGAATTTTTCTTCTTCTCCTATCAGAAACGTGGCAACAGTGTTCACAAAGAATGTTGGGTTTTGAGAAAACTCACATTTTTGTTTCAACTTTGCAAACGCTCTTGCGGCTAAACTATTTGAACGAGCTGAGCCAAACAAAAAGCATTGGTTAGACAATTTAAAGAGCTTTGAGGAAAGTCTTCAACCTTTCTTCTACTCTTACCAGAAGCGTGGCAATAGTGTTCACAAAAATGTTAGGTTTTGAGAAAATTCACATTTTTGTTTCAACATTGCAAACGCTCTAGTGGCTAAACTATTTGAACGAGTTAAGTCAAACAAACAGAATTGGTTAGATAATTTGAAGAGCTTTCAGAAAAGTCTTTAAATTTTCATCTGCTCCTACCAGAAACGTGGCAATAGTGTTCACAAAAAATGTTGGGTTTTGATAAAAATCACATTTTTGTTTCAACTTTGCAAACGCATTAGCGGCTAAACTATTTGAAAGAGGTAAGTCAAACAAACAGAATTGGTTAGATAATTTGAAGAGCTTTCAGGAAAGTCTTCAATCTTTCTTCTACTCCTACCAGGAGCGTGACAACAGTGTTCAAAAAAAATGTTGGGTTTTGATAAAAATCACATTTTTGTTTCACCTTTGCAAACGCTCCAGCGGCTAAACTATTTAAACAAGGTGAGTCAAGCAAACAGAATTGGTTAGATTATTTAATCTTTAATTTTTCTTCTACTCCTACCAGAAACGTGGCAACAGTGTTCACAAAGAATGTTGGGTTTTGAGAAAATTCACATTTTTGTTTCAGATTTGCAAACGCTCTAGCGGCTAAACTATTTGAACGAGCTGAGTCCAGCAAAAAGCATTGGTTAGATAATTTGAAGAGTTTTCAGGAAAGTCTTCAATCTTTCTTCTACTCCTACCAATAGCGTGGCAATAGTGTTCATAAAAAATGTAGGGTTTTTATAAAAACTACATTTTTGTTTAAAATTTACCAACGATCTAGCGGTAAACTGTTTGAAAGAGATGAGTCAAATAAAAAGCGCTGGTTAGATAATTAAAAGAGCTTTGAGGAAAGTCTTTAATTTTTCTTCTACTCCTACCAGGAACGTGGTAATAGTGTTCACAAAAAATGTTGGGTTTTGAGAAAATTCACATTTTTTTTTTCAACTTTGCAAACGCTCTAGTGGCTAAACTATTTGAACGAGCTGAGTCAAACAAAAAGCATTGGTTTGACAATTTAAAGAGCTTTCAGGAAAGTCTTCAATCTTTCTTCTACTCCTACCAGGAGCGTGACAGCAGTGTTCAAAAAAAATGTTGGGTTTTGAGAAAAATCACATTTTTGTTTCAATTTTGCAAACGCTCTAGCGGCTAAACTATTTGAATGAGGTGAGTCAAACAAACAGAATTGGTTAGATAATTTGACGAGCTTTCGGGAAAGTCTTGAATTTTTCTTCTTCTCCTATCAGAAACGTGGCAACAGTGTTCACAAAGAATGTTGGGTTTTGAGAAAACTCACATTTTTGTTTCAACTTTGCAAACGCTCTTGCGGCTAAACTATTTGAACGAGCTGAGCCAAACAAAAAGCATTGGTTAGACAATTTAAAGAGCTTTGAGGAAAGTCTTCAACCTTTCTTCTACTCTTACCAGAAGCGTGGCAATAGTGTTCACAAAAATGTTAGGTTTTGAGAAAATTCACATTTTTGTTTCAACATTGCAAACGCTCTAGTGGCTAAACTATTTGAACGAGTTAAGTCAAACAAACAGAATTGGTTAGATAATTTGAAGAGCTTTCAGAAAAGTCTTTAAATTTTCATCTGCTCCTACCAGAAACGTGGCAATAGTGTTCACAAAAAATGTTGGGTTTTGATAAAAATCACATTTTTGTTTCAACTTTGCAAACGCATTAGCGGCTAAACTATTTGAAAGAGGTAAGTCAAACAAACAGAATTGGTTAGATAATTTGAAGAGCTTTCAGGAAAGTCTTCAATCTTTCTTCTACTTCTACCAGGAGCGTGACAACAGTGTTCAAAAAAATGTTGGGTTTTGATAAAAATCACATTTTTGTTTCACCTTTGCAAACGCTCCAGCGGCTAAACTATTTAAACAAGGTGAGTCAAGCAAACAGAATTGGTTAGATTATTTAATCTTTAATTTTTCTTCTACTCCTACCAGAAACGTGGCAACAGTGTTCACAAAGAATGTTGGGTTTTGAGAAAATTCACATTTTTGTTTCAGATTTGCAAACGCTCTAGCGGCTAAACTATTTGAACGAGCTGAGTCCAGCAAAAAGCATTGGTTAGATAATTTGAAGAGTTTTCAGGAAAGTCTTCAATCTTTCTTCTACTCCTACCAATAGCGTGGCAATAGTGTTCATAAAAAATGTAGGGTTTTTATAAAAACTACATTTTTGTTTAAAATTTACCAACGATCTAGCGGTAAACTGTTTGAAAGAGATGAGTCAAATAAAAAGCGCTGGTTAGATAATTAAAAGAGCTTTGAGGAAAGTCTTTAATTTTTCTTCTACTCCTACCAGGAACGTGGTAATAGTGTTCACAAAAAATGTTGGGTTTTGAGAAAATTCACATTTTTTTTTTCAACTTTGCAAACGCTCTAGTGGCTAAACTATTTGAACGAGCTGAGTCAAACAAAAAGCATTGGTTTGACAATTTAAAGAGCTTTCAGGAAAGTCTTCAATCTTTCTTCTACTCCTACCAGGAGCGTGACAGCAGTGTTCAAAAAAAATGTTGGGTTTTGATAAAAATCACATTTTTGTTTCACCTTTGCAAACGCTCCAGCGGCTAAACTATTTAAACAAGGTGAGTCAAGCAAACAGAATTGGTTAGATTATTTAATCTTTAATTTTTCTTCTACTCCTACCAGAAACGTGGCAACAGTGTGCACAAAGAATGTTGGGTTTTGAGAAAATTCACATTTTTGTTTCAGATTTGCAAACGCTCTAGCGGCTAAACTATTTGAACGAGCTGAGTCCAGCAAAAAGCATTGGTTAGATAATTTGAAGAGCTTTCAGGAAAGTCTTCAATCTTTCTTCTACTCCTACCAATAGCGTGGCAATAGTGTTCACAAAAAATGTAGGGTTTTTATAAAAACTACATTTTTGTTTAAAATTTACCAACGATCTAGCGGTAAACTGTTTGAAAGAGATGAGTCAAATAAAAAGCGCTGGTTAGATAATTAAAAGAGCTTTGAGGAAAGTCTTTAATCTTTCTTCTACTCTTTTCAGGGGCGTAGCAATAGTATTCACAAAAATTTAGGGTTTTGAGAAAAATCACATTTTTGTTTCAACTTTGCAAACGCTCTAGCGACTAAACTATTTGAACGAAGTGGGTCAAACAAACAGAATTGGTTAGATAATCTAATCTTTAATTTTGCTTCTACTCCTACCAGAAACGTGGCAACAGTGCTCGCAAAAAATTTAGGGTTTTGAGAAAATTCACATTTTTGCTTCAGACTTGCAAACGCTCTAGTGGCTAAACTATTTGAACGAGAAGAATCAAGCAAATAGTGTCGGTTAGACTATTAGAAGAGCTTTCAGGAAAGTCTTCAATCTTTTTCTACTCCTTCCAGAAACGTGGCAACAGTGTTCGCAAAAAATTTAGGGTTTTGAGAAAAATCACATTTTTGTTTCAACTTTGCAAACGATCTAGCGGCTAAACTATTGAAAGAGGTGAGTCAAATAAAAAGCGCTGGTTAGATAATTAAAAGAGCTTTCAGGAAAGTCTTCAATTTTTCTTCTACTCCTACCAGGGGCGTGGCAATAGTTTTCACAAAAATTTAGGGTTTTGATAAAAATCACATTTTTGTTTCAAATTTGCAAACGCTCTAGCGGCAAGCTATTTGAACGAGGTGAGTAAATAAAAAGCACTGGTTAGATAATTTAAAGAGCTTTCAGGAAAAAGTTCAACTTTTCTTCTGCTCCTACCAGGGGCGTGGCAATAGTGTTCACAAAAATGTAGGGCTTTGATAAAAATCACATTTTTGTTTCAACTTTGCAAACGCTCCAGCGGCTAAACTATTTGAATAAGGTGAGTCAAACAGAATTGGTTAGATAATTTAACCTTTAATTTTTCTTCTACTCCTACCAGAAACGTGGCAACAGTGTTCACAAAGAATGTTGGGTTTTGAGAAAATTCACATTTTTGTTTCAGATTTGCAAACGTTGTAGTGGCTAAACTATTTGACCGAGCTGAGTCAAGCAAAAAGCAATGGTTAGATAATATAAAGAGCTTTCAGGAAAGTATTCAATCTTTCTTCTAATACTACCAGGAGCGTGGCAATAGTGCTCACAAAAAATTTAGGGTTTTTATAAAAACTACATTTTTGCTTCAAATTTACCAACGATCTAGCGGCAAACTGTTTGAAAAAGATGAGTCAAATAAAAAGCACTGGTTAGATAATTAAAAAAGCTTTCAGGAAAGTGGTCAACTTTTCTTCTACTCCTACCAGGGGCGTGGCAATAGTGTTCACAAAAATGTAGGGTTTTGATAAAAATCACATTTTTGTTTCAACTTTGCAAACGTTCTAGCGGCTAAACTATTTGAACGAGGTGAGTCAAACAAACAGTGTTGGTTAGACTATTAGAAGAGCTTTTAGGAAAGTCTTCAATCTTTCTTCTGCTCCTACCAGAAACGTGGCAACAGTGTTCGCAAAAAATTTAGGGTTTTGAGAAAATTCACATTTTTGCTTCAGACTTGCAAACGCTCTAGTGGCTAAACTATTTGAACGAGAAGAATCAAGCAAACAGTGTTGGTTAGACTATTAGAAGAGCTTTCAGGAAAGTCTTCAATCTTTCTTCTACTCTTACCAGGGGTGTGGCAATAATGTCCACAAATATGTAGGGTTTTGATAAAAATCACATTTTTGTTTCAACTTTGCAAACGATCTAGCCGCTAAATTATTTAAACGAGAAGAGGTTTTGAGAAAACTCACATTTTTGTTTCAACTTTGCAAATGCTATAGCGGCTAAATTATTTGAACGAGAAGAATCAAGCAAACGGTATTGGTTAGATTATTCGAAGAGCTTTCACGAAAGTCTTCAATCTTTATTCTACTCCTACCAGAAACGTGGCAACAGTGTTCGCAAAAAATTTAGGGTTTTGATAAAAATCACATTTTTGTTTCAACTTTGCAAACGCTCTAGCGGCTAAACTAGTTGAACGAGGTGAGTCAAACAAACAGAATTGGATAGATAATTTGAAGAGCTTTCAGGAAAGTCTTTAATTTTTCATCTACTCCTACCAGAAAGGTGGCAACAGTGTTCACAAAAAATTTTGGGTTTTCAGAAAATTCACATTAAATTCACATTTTAGAGCAAACGATTTAGTGGCTAAACTATTTGAACGAGCTAAGTCAAACAAAAAGCATTGGTTAGATAATTTGAAGAGCTTTCAGGAAAGTCTTTAATCTTTCTTCTACTCCTCCCAGGAGCGTGGCAATAGTGTTCACAAAAAATGTTGGGTTTTGATAAAAATCACATTTTTGTTTCAACTTTGCAAACTCTCTAGCGGCTAAACTATTTGAACGAGGTGAGACAAACAGAATTGGATAGATAATTTGAAGAGCTTTCAGGAAAGTCTTTAATTTTTCATCTTCTCCTACCAGAAACGTGGCAACAGTGTTCTCAAAAAATGTTGGGTTTTGATAAAATTCACACTTTTGTTTCAACTTTGCAAACGCTTTAACGGCTATATTATTGAAACGAGGTAAATAAAACAAACAGTATTGGTGAGATTATTTAAAGAGCGTTCAGAAAAGTCTTCAGTTTTTTTTTACTCCTACCAGAAACGTGGCAACAGTGTTCGCAAAAAATTTAGGGATTTGAGAAAAATCCCATTTTTGTTTCACCATTGCAAACGCTCTAGCGGCGAAGTTATTTAAGCGAGGTGAATCAAACAAACAGTATTGGTTAGACTATTCGAAGCGGTTTCAGGAAAGTCTTCAATCTTTCTTCTGCTCCTACCAGAAACTTGGCAACAGTGTTCACAAAGAATGTTGGGTATTGAGAAAATTAAAATTTTTTTTCAACTTTGCAAACGCTCTAGCGGCAAACTGTTTGAAAGAGATGAGTCAAATAAAAAGCACTGGTTAGATAATTTAAAGAGCTTTCAGGAAAGTGGCCAACTTTTCTTCTACTCTTACCAGGGGTGTGGCAATAGTGTCCACAAATATGTAGGGTTTTGATAAAAATCACATTTTTGTTTCAACGTTGCAAACGATCTAGCGGCTAAATTATTTAAACGAGAAGAGGTTTTGAGAAAACTCACATTTTTGTTTCAACTTTGCAAATGCTATAGCGGCTAAATTATTTGAACGAGGTGAGTCAAACAAACAGAATTTGATAGATAATTTAAAGAGCTTTCAGGAAAGTCTTTAATTTTTCTTCTTCTCCTACCAGAAACGTGGCAACAGTGTTCACAAAGAATGTTTGGTTTTGAGAAAATTCACATATTTGCTTCAACGTTACAAACGCTCTAGCGGCAAACTGTTTGAAAGAGATGAGTCAAATAAAAGCACTGGTTAGATAATTTAAAGAGCTTTCAGGAAAGTGGCCAACTTTTCTTCTACTCCTACCAGGGGCGTGGCAATAGTGTTCACAAAAATTTAGGGTTTTGATAAAAATCACATTTTTGTTTCAACTTTGCAAACGCTCTAGCGGCTAAACTATTTGAACGAGGTGAGTAAAGCAAACAGTATTGATGAGATTATTCGAAGAGCTTTCAGGAAAGTCTTTAATTTTTCATCTACTCCTTCCAGAAACGTGGCAACAGTGTTCACAAAGAATGTCGAGTTTTGAGAAAATTCACACTTTTGTTTCAACATTGCAAACGCTCAAGCGGTTAAATTATTGGAACGAGGTGAATCAAGCAAACAGTATTGATGAGATTATTCGAAGGGGTTTGAGGAAAGCCTTCAATCTTTTTTCTACTCCTACCAGAAACGTGGCAACATTGTTCACAAAGAATGTTCGGTTTTGAGAAAATTCACATTTTTGTTTCAACTTTGTAAACGCTCTAGCAGCTAATTTCTTTGAACGAGGTGAATCAAACAAACAATATTAGTTAGGTAATTTGAAGAGCTTTCAGGCAAGTCTTAAATTGTTATCTACTCCTACCAGAAACGTGGAAACTGTGTTCACAAAGAATGTTGGGTTTTGAGAAAATTCACATTTTTGTTTCACCTTTGCAAACGCTCTAGCAGCTAATTTCTTTGAACGAGGTGAATCAAACGAACAATATTAGTTAGATAATTCAAAGAGCTTTCAGGAAAGTCTTCAATCTTTCTTCAACTCCTACCAGAAACGTGGCAACAGTGTTCACAAAGAAAGTTGGGTTTTGAAAAAATTCACATTTTTGTTTCAACTTTGCAAACGCTCTAGTGGGTTAACTATATGAACGAGCTTAGTCAAACAAAAAGCATTGGTTAGACAATTTAAAGAGCTTTGAGGAAAGTCTTCAATCTTTCTTCTACTCTTTTCAGGGGCGTGGCAATAGTATTCACAAAAATTTAGGGTTTTGAGAAAATTCACATTTTTGTTTCAACTTTGCAAACGCTCTAGCAGCTAAATTATTTGAACGAGGGGAATCAAACAAACAATATTTATTAGATAATTCGAAGAGTTTTTAGCAATGTCTTCAATCTTTCTTCTACTCCTACCAGAAACGTGGCAACAGTGTTCGCAAAAAATTTAGGGTTTTGAGAAAATTCACATTTTTGCTTCAGATTTGCAAACGCTCTAGTGGCTAAACTATTTGAACGAGGTGAATCAAGCAAACAGTATTGGTTAGATTATTCGAAAAGCTTTCAGGAAAGTCTTCAATCTTTTTCTACTCCTACCAGAAACGTGGCAACAGTGTTCGCAAAAATATTTAGGGTTTTGAGAAAACTCACATTTTTGTTTCAACTTTGCAAACGATCTAGCGGCTAAACTATTGAAAAAAGTGAGTCAAATAAAAAACACTGGTTAGATAATTAAAAGGGCTTTCAGGAAAGTCTTCAATCTTTCTTCTACTCCTACCAGGAACGTGGTAATAATGTTCACAAAAAATGTTGGGTTTTGATAAAAATCACATTTTTGTTTCAACTTTGCAAACGCTCTAGCAGCTAAATTATTTGAACGAGGGGAATCAAACAAACAATATTTATTAGATAATTCGAAGAGTTTTTAGCAATGTCTTCAATCTTTCTTCTACTCCTACCAGAAACGTGGAAACAGTGTTCACAAGAAATATTGAGTTTTGATAAAAAGCACATTTTTGTTTCACCTTTGCAAACGCTCTAGCAGCTAAACTATTTGAACGAGGTGAGTCAACCAAACAGAATTGGTTAGATAATTTGAAGAGCTTTCACGAAAGTTTTCAGTCTTTCTTCTACTCCTTTCAGGGGCGTGGCAACAGTGTTCACAAAGAATGTTGGGTTTTGAGAAAATTCACATTTTTGTTTCAACTTTGCAAACGCTCTAGTGGCTAAACCATTTTAACGAGCTAAGTAAAACAAAAAGCACTGGTTAGATAATTTAAAGAGCTTTCAGGAAATTGTTCAACTTTTCTTCTACTCCTACCAGGGGCGTGGCAATAGTGTTCACAAAAATTTTGGGTTTTGATAAAAATCACATTTTTGTTTCAACTTTGCAAACGCTCTAGCGGCTAAACTATTTGAACGAGGTGAGACAAACAGAATTGGATAGATAATTTGAAGAGCTTTCAGGAAAGTCTTTAATTTTTCATCTACTCCTACCAGAAACGTGGCAACAGTGTTCACAAAAAATTTTGGGTTTTGAGAAAATTCACACTTTTGTTTCAACTTTGCAAACGCTTTAACGGCTATATTATTGAAACGAGGTAAATAAAACAAACAGTATTGGTGAGATTATTTAAAGAGCTTTCAGAAAAGTCTTCAGTTTTTTTTTACTCCTACCAGAAACGTGGCAACAGTGTTCGCAAAAAATTTAGGGATTTGAGAAAAATCCCATTTTTGTTTCACCATTGCAAACGCTCTAGCGGCGAAGTTATTTAAGCGAGGTGAATCAAACAAACAGTATTGGTTAGACTATTCGAAGCGGTTTCAGGAAAGTCTTCAATCTTTCTTCTGCTCCTACCAGAAACTTGGCAACAGTGTTCACAAAGAATGTTGGGTATTGAGAAAATTAAAATTTTTTTTTCAACTTTGCAAACGCTCTAGTGGCTAAACTATTTGAACGAGCTGAGTCAAACAAAAAGCATTGGTTTGACAATTTAAAGAGCTTTCAGGAAAGTGTTCAACTTTTCTTCTACTCTTACCAGGGTGTGGCAATAGTGTCCACAAATATGTAGGGTTTTGATAAAAATCACATTTTTGTTTCACCTTTGCAAACGATCTAGCGGCTAAACTATTGAAAGAGGTGAGTCAAATAAAAAGCACTGGTTAGATAATTAAAAGAGCTTTCAGGAAAGTCTTCAATCTTTCTTCTACTCCTACCAAGCGCGTGGTAATAGTGTTCACAAAAAATGTTGGGTTTTGATACAAATCACATTTTTGTTCCATCTTTGCAAACGCTCTAGCGGCAAGCTATTTGAACGAGGTGAGTAAATAAAAAGCACTGGTTAGATAATTTAAAGAGCTTTTAGGAAATTGTTCAACTTTTCTTCTACTCCTACCAGGGGCGAGGCAATAGTGTTCACAAAAATTTAAGGTTTTGATAAAAATCACATTTTTGTTTCAACTTTGCAAACGCTCTAGCGGCTAAACTGTTTGAACGAGGTGAGTCAAACAAACAGAATTGGATAGATAATTTAAAGAGCTTTCAGGAAAGTCTTTAATTTTTTATCTACTCCTACCAGAAACGTGGCAACAGTGCTCACAAAAAATTTTGGGTTTTGAGAAAATTCACACTTTTGTTTCAACTTTGCAAACGCTTTAACGGCTATTTTATTGAAACGAGGTAAATAAAACAAGCAGCATTGGTGAGATTATTTAAAGAGCTTTCAGAAAAGTCTTCAGTTTTTTTTTTACTCCTACCAGAAACGTGGCAACAGTGTTCGCAAAAAATTTAGGGATTTGAGAAAAATCCCATTTTTGTTTCACCATTGCAAACGCTCTAGCGGCGAAGTTGTTTAAGCGAGGTGAATCAAACAAAGAGTATTGGTTAGATTATTCGAAGCGGTTTCAGGAAAGACTTCAATCTTTCTTCTGCTCCTACCAGAAACTTGGCAACAGTGTTCACAAAGAATGTTGGGTATTGAGGAAATTAAAATTTTTTTTTCAACTTTGCAAACGCTCTAGTGGCTAAACTAATTGAACGAGCTGAGTCAAACAAAAAGCATTGGTTTGACAATTTAAAGAGCTTTTAGGAAAGTCTTCAATCTTTCTTCTACTCATACCAGGAGCGTGACAACAGTGTTCAAAAAAATCACATTTTTGTTTCACCTTTGCAAACGCTCCAGCGGCTAAACTATTTGAACAAGGTGAGTCAAGCAAACAGAATTTGTTAGATTATTTAATCTTTAATTTTTCTTCTACTCCTACCAGAAATGTGGCAACAGTGTTCACAAAGAATGTTGGGTTTTGAGAAAATTCACATTTTTGTTTCAGATTTGCAAACGCTCTAGTGGCTAAACTATTTGAACGAGCTGAGTCCAGCAAAAAGCAGTGGTTAGATAATTTGAAGAGCTTTCAGGAAAGTCTTCAATCTTTCTTCTACTCCTACCAGGAGCGTGGCAATAGTGTTCACAAAAAATGTAGGGTTTTTATAACAACTACATTTTTGTTTCAACTTTACTAACGCTCTAGCGGTAAACTGTTTGAAAGAGATGAGTCAAATAAAAAGCGCTGGTTAGATAAATAAAAGAGCTTTGAGGAAAGTCTTTAATTTTTCTTCTACTCCTTTCAGTGGCGTAGCAACAGTGTTCACAAAAATTTAGGGTTTTGAGAAAAATCACATTTTTGTTTCAATTTTGCAAACGCTCTAGTGGCTAAACTATTTGAACGAGGTGATTCAAACAAACAGAATTGGCTAGATAATTTAAAGAGCTTTCAGGTAAGTCTTTAATGTTTCTTCTGCTCCTACCAGAAACGTGGCAACAGTGCTCACAAAAAATGTTGGGTTTTGAGAAAATTCACAATTTTGTTTCAACTTTGCAAACGCTCTGGCGGCTAAACTATTTAAACAAGGTGATTCAAGCAAACAGAATTGGTTAGATAATTTGACGGGCTTTCGGGAAAGTCTTTAATTTTTCTTCTACTCCTACCAGAAACGTGGCAACAGTGTTCACAAAAAATGTTGAGTTTTGAGAAAATTCACATTTTTGCTTCAACATTGCAAACGCTCTAGTGGCTAAACTATATGAACGAGCTGAGTCAAACAAAAAGCATTGGTTAGACAATTTAAAGAGCTTTCAGGAAAGTCTTCAATCTTTCTTCTACTCCTACCAGGAGCGTGGCAATAGTGTTCACAAAAAATGTTCGGTTTTGATAAAAATCACATTTTTGTTTCACTTTTGCAAACGCTCTTGCAGTTAAATTATTTGAACGAGGTGAATCAAACAAACAATATTAACTAGATAATTCGAAGATTTTTTAAGGAAAGTCTTCAATCTTTCTTCTACTCCTACCAGGAACGTGGCAATAGTGTTCACGAGAAATGAAGGTTTTTGAGAAAAATCACATTTTTGTTTTACCTTTGCAAACGCTCTAGCGGCTAAACTACTAGAACGAGGTGATTGAAACAAAAAACGGTGTTTACACAATTTAAAGAGCTTTCAGGAAAGTCTTCAATTTTTCTTCTACTCCTACCAGAAACGTGGCAACAGTGTTGACAAAAAATGTTGGGTTTTGAGAAAATTCACATTTTTGTTTCAACTTTGCAAACGCTCTTGCGGCTAAATTATTTAAACGAGGTGAATATAGCAAACAGTAATGGTTAGATTATTCGAAGAGCTTTTAGGAAAGTCTTCAATCTTTTTCTAGTCCTACCAGAAACGTGGCAACAGTGTTCGCTAAAAATTTAGGGTTTTAAAGAAAATCACATTTTTGTTTCAACTTTGCAAACGATCTAGCGGCTAAACTATTGAAAGAGGTGAGTCAAATAAAAAGCACTGGTTAGACAATTAAAAAAGCTTTCAGGAAAGTCTTCAATCTTTCTTCTACTCCTGCCAGGAACGTGGTAATAGTGTTCACAAAAAATTTTGGGTTTTGATACAAATCACATTTTTGTTTCAAATTTGCAAACGCTCTAGCGGCAAGCTATTTGAACGAGGTGAAAAAATAAAAAGCACTGGTTAGATAATTTAAAGAGCTTTCATGAAATTGTTCAACTTTTCTTCTACTCCTACCAGAGGCGTGGCAATAGTGTTCACAAAAATGTAGGGTTTTGATAAAAATCACATTTTTGTTTCAACTTTTCAAACGCTCTAGCGGCTAAACTATTTGAACGAGTTGAGTCAAAAAAACAGAATTGGATAGATAATTTGAAGAGCTTTGAGGAATGTCTTTAATTTTTCATCTACTTCTTCCAGAAACGTGGCAACAGTGTTCACAAAAATGTAGGGTTTTGATAAAAAGCACATTTTTGTTTCACCTTTGCAAACGCTCTAGCAGCTAAACTATTTGAACGAGGTGAGTCAACCAAACAGAATTGGTTAGATAATTTGAAGAGCTTTCACGAAAGTTTTCAGTCTTTCTTCTACTCCTTTCAGGGGCGTGGCAACAGTGTTCACAAAGAATGTTGGGTTTTGAGAAAATTCACATTTTTGTTTCAACTTTGCAAACGCTCTAGTGGCTAAACCATTTTAACGAGCTAAGTAAAACAAAAAGCACTGGTTAGATAATTTAAAGAGCTTTCAGGAAATTGTTCAACTTTTCTTCTACTCCTACCAAGCGCGTGGCAATAGTGTTCACATAAATGTAGGGTTTTGATAAAAATCACATTTTTGTTTCAAATTTGCAAACGCTCTAGCGGCAAGCTATTTGAACGAGGTGAAAAAATAAAAAGCACTGGGTAGATAATTTAAAGAGCTTTCAGGAAAGTGTTCAACTTTTCTTCTACTCCTACCAAGCGCGTGGCAATAGTGTTCACATAAATGTAGGGTTTTGATAAAAATCACATTTTTGTTTCAACTTTGCAAACGCTCTAGCGGCTAAACTATTTGAACGAGGTGAGTCAAACAAACAGAATTGGATAGATAATTTGAAGAGCTTTGAGAAAAGTCTTTAATTTTTCATCTACTCTCACCAAAAACGTGGCAACAGTGTTCACAAAGAATGTTGGGTTTTGAGAAAATTCACATTTTTGTTTCAACTTTGCAAACGCTCTAGCGGCTAAATTATTGGAACGAGGTGAATCAAACAAAAAGCATTGGTTAGACAATTTAAAGAGCTTTCAGGAAAGTCTTTAATTTTTCATCTACTCTCAACAAAAACGTGGCAACAGTGCTCACAAAGAATGTTGGGTTTTGAGAAAATTCACATTTTTGTTTCAACTTTGCAAACGCTCTAGTGGCTAAACTATTTGAACGAGCTTAGTCAAACAAAAAGCATTGGTTAGACAATTTAAAGAGCTTTCAGGAAAGTCTTTAATTTTTCATCTTCTCCTACCAGAAACGTGGCAACAGTGTTCTCAAAAAATGTTGGGTTTTGATAAAATTCACACTTTTGTTTCAACTTTGCAAACGCTTTAACGGCTATATTATTGAAACGAGGTAAATAAAACAAACAGTATTGGTGAGATTATTTAAAGAGCGTTCAGAAAAGTCTTCAGTTTTTTTTTACTCCTACCAGAAACGTGGCAACAGTGTTCGCAAAAAATTTAGGGATTTGAGAAAAATCCCATTTTTGTTTCACCATTGCAAACGCTCTAGCGGCGAAGTTATTTAAGCGAGGTGAATCAAACAAACAGTATTGGTTAGACTATTCGAAGCGGTTTCAGGAAAGTCTTCAATCTTTCTTCTGCTCCTACCAGAAACTTGGCAACAGTGTTCACAAAGAATGTTGGGTATTGAGAAAATTAAAATTTTTTTTTCAACTTTGCAAACGCTCTAGCGGCAAACTGTTTGAAAGAGATGAGTCAAATAAAAAGCACTGGTTAGATAATTTAAAGAGCTTTCAGGAAAGTGGCCAACTTTTCTTCTACTCTTACCAGGGGTGTGGCAATAGTGTCCACAAATATGTAGGGTTTTGATAAAAATCACATTTTTGTTTCAACGTTGCAAACGATCTAGCGGCTAAATTATTTAAACGAGAAGAGGTTTTGAGAAAACTCACATTTTTGTTTCAACATTGCAAATGCTATAGCGGCTAAATTATTTGAACGAGGTGAGTCAAACAAACAGAATTTGATAGATAATTTAAAGAGCTTTCAGGAAAGTCTTTAATTTTTCTTCTTCTCCTACCAGAAACGTGGCAACAGTGTTCACAAAGAATGTTTGGTTTTGAGAAAATTCACATATTTGCTTCAACGTTACAAACGCTCTAGCGGCAAACTGTTTGAAAGAGATGAGTCAAATAAAAAGCACTGGTTAGATAATTTAAAGAGCTTTCAGGAAAGTGGCCAACTTTTCTTCTACTCCTACCAGGGGCGTGGCAATAGTGTTCACAAAAATGTAGGGTTTTGATAAAAATCACATTTTTGTTTCAACTTTGCAAACGCTCTAGCGGCTAAACTATTTGAACGAGGTGAGTAAAGCAAACAGTATTGATGAGATTATTCGAAGAGCTTTCAGGAAAGTCTTTAATTTTTCATCTACTCCTTCCAGAAACGTGGCAACAGTGTTCACAAAGAATGTCGAGTTTTGAGAAAATTCACACTTTTGTTTCAACATTGCAAACGCTCAAGCGGTTAAATTATTGGAACGAGGTGAATCAAGCAAACAGTATTGATGAGATTATTCGAAGGGGTTTGAGGAAAGTCTTCAATCTTTTTTCTACTCCTACCAGAAACGTGGCAACATTGTTCACAAAGAATGTTCGGTTTTGAGAAAATTCACATTTTTGTTTCAACTTTGTAAACGCTCTAGCAGCTAATTTCTTTGAACGAGGTGAATCAAACAAACAATATTAGTTAGGTAATTTGAAGAGCTTTCAGGCAAGTCTTAAATTGTTATCTACTCCTACCAGAAACGTGGAAACTGTGTTCACAAAGAATGTTGGGTTTTGAGAAAATTCACATTTTTGTTTCACCTTTGCAAACGCTCTAGCAGCTAATTTCTTTGAACGAGGTGAATCAAACGAACAATATTAGTTAGATAATTCAAAGAGCTTTCAGGAAAGTCTTCAATCTTTCTTCAACTCCTACCAGAAACGTGGCAACAGTGTTCACAAAGAAAGTTGGGTTTTGAAAAATTCACATTTTTGTTTCAACTTTGCAAACGCTCTAGTGGGTTAACTATATGAACGAGCTTAGTCAAACAAAAAGCATTGGTTAGACAATTTAAAGAGCTTTGAGGAAAGTCTTCAATCTTTCTTCTACTCTTTTCAGGGGCGTGGCAATAGTATTCACAAAAATTTAGGGTTTTGAGAAAATTCACATTTTTGTTTCAACTTTGCAAACGCTCTAGCGGCTAAACTATTTGAACGAGGTGGGTCAAACAAACAGAATTGGTTAGATAATCTAATCTTTAATTTTGCTTCTACTCCTACCAGAAACGTGGCAACAGTGTTCGCAAAAAATTTAGGGTTTTGAGAAAATTCACATTTTTGCTTCAGATTTGCAAACGCTCTAGTGGCTAAACTATTTGAACGAGGTGAATCAAGCAAACAGTATTGGTTAGATTATTCGAAAAGCTTTCAGGAAAGTCTTCAATCTTTTTCTACTCCTACCAGAAACGTGGCAACAGTGTTCGCAAAAATATTTAGGGTTTTGAGAAAACTCACATTTTTGTTTCAACTTTGCAAACGATCTAGCGGCTAAACTATTGAAAAAAGTGAGTCAAATAAAAAACACTGGTTAGATAATTAAAAGGGCTTTCAGGAAAGTCTTCAATCTTTCTTCTACTCCTACCAGGAACGTGGTAATAATGTTCACAAAAAATGTTGGGTTTTGATAAAAATCACATTTTTGTTTCAACTTTGCAAACGCTCTAGCAGCTAAATTATTTGAACGAGGGGAATCAAACAAACAATATTTATTAGATAATTCGAAGAGTTTTTAGCAATGTCTTCAATCTTTCTTCTACTCCTACCAGAAACGTGGAAACAGTGTTCACAAGAAATGTTGAGTTTTGATAAAAAGCACATTTTTGTTTCACCTTTGCAAACGCTCTAGCAGCTAAACTATTTGAACGAGGTGAGTCAACCAAACAGAATTGGTTAGATAATTTGAAGAGCTTTCACGAAAGTTTTCAGTCTTTCTTCTACTCCTTTCAGGGGCGTGGCAACAGTGTTCACAAAGAATGTTGGGTTTTGAGAAAATTCACATTTTTGTTTCAACTTTGCAAACGCTCTAGTGGCTAAACCATTTTAACGAGCTAAGTAAAACAAAAAGCACTGGTTAGATAATTTAAAGAGCTTTCAGGAAATTGTTCAACTTTTCTTCTACTCCTACCAGGGGCGTGGCAATAGTGTTCACAAAAATTTTGGGTTTTGATAAAAATCACATTTTTGTTTCAACTTTGCAAACGCTCTAGCGGCTAAACTATTTGAACGAGGTGAGACAAACAGAATTGGATAGATAATTTGAAGAGCTTTCAGGAAAGTCTTTAATTTTTCATCTACTCCTACCAGAAACGTGGCAACAGTGTTCACAAAAAATTTTGGGTTTTGAGAAAATTCACACTTTTGTTTCAACTTTGCAAACGCTTTAACGGCTATATTATTGAAACGAGGTAAATAAAACAAACAGTATTGGTGAGATTATTTAAAGAGCTTTCAGAAAAGTCTTCAGTTTTTTTTTACTCCTACCAGAAACGTGGCAACAGTGTTCGCAAAAAATTTAGGGATTTGAGAAAAATCCCATTTTTGTTTCACCATTGCAAACGCTCTAGCGGCGAAGTTATTTAAGCGAGGTGAATCAAACAAACAGTATTGGTTAGACTATTCGAAGCGGTTTCAGGAAAGTCTTCAATCTTTCTTCTGCTCCTACCAGAAACTTGGCAACAGTGTTCACAAAGAATGTTGGGTATTGAGAAAATTAAAATTTTTTTTTCAACTTTGCAAACGCTCTAGTGGCTAAACTATTTGAACGAGCTGAGTCAAACAAAAAGCATTGGTTTGACAATTTAAAGAGCTTTCAGGAAAGTGTTCAACTTTTCTTCTACTCTTACCAGGGGTGTGGCAATAGTGTCCACAAATATGTAGGGTTTTGATAAAAATCACATTTTTGTTTCACCTTTGCAAACGATCTAGCGGCTAAACTATTGAAAGAGGTGAGTCAAATAAAAAGCACTGGTTAGATAATTAAAAGAGCTTTCAGGAAAGTCTTCAATCTTTCTTCTACTCCTACCAAGCGCGTGGTAATAGTGTTCACAAAAAATGTTGGGTTTTGATACAAATCACATTTTTGTTCCATCTTTGCAAACGCTCTAGCGGCAAGCTATTTGAACGAGGTGAGTAAATAAAAAGCACTGGTTAGATAATTTAAAGAGCTTTTAGGAAATTGTTCAACTTTTCTTCTACTCCTACCAGGGGCGAGGCAATAGTGTTCACAAAAATTTAGGGTTTTGATAAAAATCACATTTTTGTTTCAACTTTGCAAACGCCCTAGCGGCTAAACTGTTTGAACGAGGTGAGTCAAACAAACAGAATTGGATAGATAATTTAAAGAGCTTTCAGGAAAGTCTTTAATTTTTTATCTACTCCTACCAGAAACGTGGCAACAGTGCTCACAAAAAATTTTGGGTTTTGAGAAAATTCACACTTTTGTTTCAACTTTGCAAACGCTTTAACGGCTATTTTATTGAAACGAGGTAAATAAAACAAGCAGCATTGGTGAGATTATTTAAAGAGCTTTCAGAAAAGTCTTCAGTTTTTTTTTTACTCCTACCAGAAACGTGGCAACAGTGTTCGCAAAAAATTTAGGGATTTGAGAAAAATCCCATTTTTGTTTCACCATTTCAAACGCTCTAGCGGCGAAGTTGTTTAAGCGAGGTGAATCAAACAAAGAGTATTGGTTAGATTATTCGAAGCGGTTTCAGGAAAGACTTCAATCTTTCTTCTGCTCCTACCAGAAACTTGGCAACAGTGTTCACAAAGAATGTTGGGTATTGAGAAAATTAAAATTTTTTTTTCAACTTTGCAAACGCTCTAGTGGCTAAACTATTTGAACGAGCTGAGTCAAACAAAAAGCATTGGTTTGACAATTTAAAGAGCTTTTAGGAAAGTCTTCAATCTTTCTTCTACTCCTACCAGGAGCGTGACAACAGTGTTCAAAAAAATCACATTTTTGTTTCACCTTTGCAAACGCTCCAGCGGCTAAACTATTTGAACAAGGTGAGTCAAGCAAACAGAATTTGTTAGATTATTTAATCTTTAATTTTTCTTCTACTCCTACCAGAAATGTGGCAACAGTGTTCACAAAGAATGTTGGGTTTTGAGAAAATTCACATTTTTGTTTCAGATTTGCAAACGCTCTAGTGGCTAAACTATTTGAACGAGCTGAGTCCAGCAAAAAGCACTGGTTAGATAATTTGAAGAGCTTTCAGGAAAGTCTTCAATCTTTCTTCTACTCCTACCAGGAGCGTGGCAATAGTGTTCACAAAAAATGTAGGGTTTTTATAACAACTACATTTTTGTTTCAACTTTACTAACGCTCTAGCGGTAAACTGTTTGAAAGAGATGAGTCAAATAAAAAGCGCTGGTTAGATAAATAAAAGAGCTTTGAGGAAAGTCTTTAATTTTTCTTCTACTCCTTTCAGGGGCGTAGCAACAGTGTTCACAAAAATTTAGGGTTTTGAGAAAAATCACATTTTTGTTTCAATTTTGCAAACGCTCTAGTGGCTAAACTATTTGAACGAGGTGATTCAAACAAACAGAATTGGCTAGATAATTTAAAGAGCTTTCAGGTAAGTCTTTAATGTTTCTTCTGCTCCTACCAGAAACGTGGCAACAGTGCTCACAAAAAATGTTGGGTTTTGAGAAAATTCACAATTTTGTTTCAACTTTGCAAACGCTCTGGCGGCTAAACTATTTAAACAAGGTGATTCAAGCAAACAGAATTGGTTAGATAATTTGACGGGCTTTCGGGAAAGTCTTTAATTTTTCTTCTACTCCTACCAGAAACGTGGCAACAGTGTTCACAAAAAATGTTGAGTTTTGAGAAAATTCACATTTTTGCTTCAACATTGCAAACGCTCTAGTGGCTAAACTATATGAACGAGCTGAGTCAAACAAAAAGCATTGGTTAGACAATTTAAAGAGCTTTCAGGAAAGTCTTCAATCTTTCTTCTACTCCTACCAGGAGCGTGGCAATAGTGTTCACAAAAAATGTTCGGTTTTGATAAAAATCACATTTTTGTTTCAACTTTGCAAACGCTCTAGCAGTTAAATTATTTGAACGAGGTGAATCAAACAAACAATATTAACTAGATAATTCGAAGATTTTTTAAGGAAAGTCTTCAATCTTTCTTCTACTCCTACCAGGAACGTGGCAATAGTGTTCACGAGAAACGAAGGTTTTTGAGAAAAATCACATTTTTGTTTTACCTTTGCAAACGCTCTAGCGGCTAAACTACTAGAACGAGGTGATTGAAACAAAAAACGGTGTTTACACAATTTAAAGAGCTTTCAGGAAAGTCTTCAATTTTTCTTCTACTCCTACCAGAAACGTGGCAACAGTGTTCACAAAAAATGTTGGGTTTTGAGAAAATTCACATTTTTGTTTCAACTTTGCAAACGCTCTTGCGGCTAAATTATTTAAACGAGGTGAATATAGCAAACAGTAATGGTTAGATTATTCGAAGAGCTTTTAGGAAAGTCTTCAATCTTTTTTCTAGTCCTACCAGAAACGTGGCAACAGTGTTCGCTAAAAATTTAGGGTTTTAAAGAAAATCACATTTTTGTTTCAACTTTGCAAACGATCTAGCGGCTAAACTATTGAAAGAGGTGAGTCAAATAAAAAGCACTGGTTAGACAATTAAAAAAGCTTTCAGGAAAGTCTTCAATCTTTCTTCTACTCCTGCCAGGAACGTGGTAATAGTGTTCACAAAAAATTTTGGGTTTTGATACAAATCACATTTTTGTTTCAAATTTGCAAACGCTCTAGCGGCAAGCTATTTGAACGAGGTGAAAAAATAAAAAGCACTGGTTAGATAATTTAAAGAGCTTTCATGAAAGTGTTCAACTTTTCTTCTACTCCTACCAGAGGCGTGGCAATAGTGTTCACAAAAATGTAGGGTTTTGATAAAAATCACATTTTTGTTTCAACTTTTCAAACGCTCTAGCGGCTAAACTATTTGAACGAGTTGAGTCAAACAAACAGAATTGGATAGATAATTTGAAGAGCTTTGAGGAATGTCTTTAATTTTTCATCTACTTCTTCCAGAAACGTGGCAACAGTGTTCACAAAAATGTAGGGTTTTGATAAAAAGCACATTTTTGTTTCACCTTTGCAAACGCTCTAGCAGCTAAACTATTTGAACGAGGTGAGTCAACCAAACAGAATTGGTTAGATAATTTGAAGAGCTTTCACGAAAGTTTTCAGTCTTTCTTCTACTCCTTTCAGGGGCGTGGCAACAGTGTTCACAAAGAATGTTGGGTTTTGAGAAAATTCACATTTTTGTTTCAACTTTGCAAACGCTCTAGTGGCTAAATTATTGGAACGAGGTGAATCAAACAAACAGAATTGGATAGATAATTTGAAGAGCTTTGAGAAAAGTCTTTAATTTTTCATCTACTCTCACCAAAAATGTGGCAACAGTGTTCACAAAGAATGTTGGGTTTTGAGAAAATTCACATTTTTGTTTCAACTTTGCAAACGCTCTAGCGGCTAAATTATTGGAACGAGGTGAATCAAGCGAACAGTATTGGTGAGATTATTCGAAGAGCTTTCAGGAAAGTCTTCAATCTTTTTTCTACTCCTACCAGGAACGTGGCAACAGTGCTCACAAAGAATGTTGGGTTTTGAGAAAATTCACATTTTTGTTTCAACTTTGCAAACGCTCTAGTGGCTAAACTATTTGAACGAGCTTAGTCAAACAAAAAGCATTGGTTAGACAATTTAAAGAGCTTTCAGGAAAGTCTTCAATCTTTCTTCTACTCCTTTCAGCGGCGTGGCAATAGTGTTCACAAAGAATGTTGGGTTTTGAGAAAAATCACATTTTTGTTTCAACTTTGCAAACGCTCTAGTGGCTAAACTATTTGAAGGAGCTGAGTAAATCAAAAAGCATTGATTAGACAATTTAAAGAGCTTTCAGGAAAGTCTTCAACCTTTCTTCTTCTCCTACCAGAAACCTGGCAACAGTGTTCACAAAAAAATTTAGGGTTTTGAGAAAACTCACATTTTTGTTTCAACTTTGCAAACGATCTAGCGGCTAAACTATTGAAAGAGGTGAGTCAAATAAAAAGCACTGGTTAGGTAATTAAAAGAGCTTTCAGGAAAGTCTTCAATCTTTCTTCTTCTCCTACCAGGAACGTGGTAATCGTGTTCACAAAAAATGTTGGGTTTTGATAAAAATCACATTGTTGTTTCAACTTTGCAAACGTTCTAGCGGCTAAACTATTTGAACGAGGTGAGACAAACAAACAGAATTGGATAGATAATTTGAAGAGCTTGCAGGAAAGTCTTAAATTTTTCATCTGCTCCTACCAGAAACGTGGCAACAGTGCTCACAAAGAATGTTGGGTTTTGAGAAAATTCACATTTTTGTTTCACCTTTGCAAACGCTCTAGCAGCTAAACTATTTTAACGAGGTGAATCAAACAAACAATATTAGTTAGATAATATGAAGAGTTTTCAGGAAAGTCTTCAATCTTTCTTCTACTCCTACCAGAAACGTGGCAACAGTGCTCACAAAGAATGTTGGGTTTTGAGAAAATTCGCATTTTTGTTTCAACTTTGCAAACGATCTAGCGGCTAAATTATTTAAACGAGAAGAGGTTTTGAGAAAACTCACATTTTTGTTTCAACTTTGCAAATGCTATAGCGGCTAAATTATTTGAACGAGAAGAATCAAGCAAACAGTATTGGTTAGATTATTCGAAGGGCTTTCACGAAAGTCTTCAATCTTTATTCTACTCCTACCAGAAACGTGGCAACAGTGTTCGCAAAAAATTTAGGGTTTTGATAAAAATCACATTTTTGTTTCAACTTTGCAAACGCTCTAGCGGCTAAACTAGTTGAACGAGGTGAGACAAACAAACAGAATTGGATAGATAGTTTGAAGAGCTTGCAGGAAAGTCTTAAATTTTTCATCTGCTCCTACCAGAAACGTGGCAACAGTGTTCACAATGAATGTTGGGTATTAAAAAAAATCCCATTTTTGTTTCAACTTTGCAAACGCTCTAGCGGCGAAGTTATTTGAACGAGCTGAATCAAACAAACAGTATTGGTTAGATTATTCGAAGGGTTTTCAGGAAAGTCTTCAATCTTTCTTCTGCTCCTACCAGAAACGTGGCAACAGTGTTCACAAAGTTTGTTAAGTATTGAGAAAATTCACATTTTTTTTCAACTTTGCAAACGCGTTAGTGGCTAAACTGTTTGAACGAGCTGAGTCAAGCGAAAAACATTGGT
The DNA here is from genome assembly GCA_037783105.1 of Bactrocera zonata. NCBI lineage: Eukaryota > Metazoa > Arthropoda > Insecta > Diptera > Tephritidae > Bactrocera > Bactrocera zonata. Next base: position 86,976 of record JBAWJQ010004597.1, on the reverse strand, counting down.
TAGACAATTTAAAGAGCTTTCAGGAAAGTCTTCAATCTTTCTTCTACTCCTTTCAGGGTCGTGGCAATAGTGTTCACAAAAATTTGGGGTTTTGAGAAAAATCACATTTCTGTTTCAACTTTGCAAACGATCTAGCGGCTAAATTATTTAAACGAGGTAAATAAAGCAAACAGTATTGGTTAGATTATTCAAAGAGCTTTCAGGAAAGTCTTTAATTTTTCATCTGCTCCTACCAGAAACGTGGCAACAATGTTCACAAAGAATGTTGGGTTTTGAGAAAATTCACATTTTTGTTTCAACTTTGCAAACGCTCTACCGGCTAAACTATTTGAACAAGGTGAGTCAAACAAACAGAATTTGATAGATAATTTAAAGAGCTTTCAGAAAAGTCTTTAATTTTTCATCTACTCCTACCAGAAACGTGGCAACAGTGTTCACAAAGAATGTTTGGTTTTGAGAAAATTCACATATTTGTTTCAACGTTACAAACGCTCTAGCGGCAAACTGTTTGAAAGAGATGAGTCAAATAAAAAGCAATGGTTAGATAAATTAAAGAGCTTTCAGGAAAGTGGTCAACTTTTCTTCTACTCCTACCAGGGGCGTGGGAATAGTGTTCACAAAAATGTAGGGTTTTGATAAAAATCACATTTTTGTTTCAACTTTGCAAACGCTCTAGCGGCTAAACTATTTGAACGAGGTGAGTCAAGCAAACAGTATTGATGAGATTATTCGAAGAGCTTTCAGGAAAGTCTTTAATTTTTCATCTACTCCTTCCAGAAACGTGGCAACAGTGTTCACAAAGAATGTCGAGTTTTGAGAAAATTCACACTTTTGTTTCAACATTGCAAACGCTCAAGCGGCTAAATTATTGGAACGAGGTGAATCAAGCAAACAGTATTGATGAGATTATTCGAAGGGCTTTGAGGAAAGTCTTCAATCTTTTTTCCACTCCTACCAGAAACGTGGCAACATTGTTCACAAAGAATGTTCGGTTTTGAGAAAATTCACATTTTTGTTTCACCTTTGCAAACGCTCTAGCAGCTAATTTCTTTGAACGAGGTGAATCAAACAAACAATATTAGTTAGATAATTTGAAGAGCTTTCAGGCAAGTCTTAAATTGTTATCTACTCCTACCAGAAACGTGGAAACAGTGTTCACAAAGAATGTTGGGTTTTGAGAAAATTCACATTTTTGTTTCACCTTTGCAAACGCTCTAGCAGATAATTTCTTTGAACGAGGTGAATCAAACGAACAATATTAGTTAGATAATTCAAAGAGTTTTCAGGAAAGTCTTCAATCTTTCTTCAACTCCTACCAGAAACGTGGCAACAGTGTTCACAAAGAAAGTTGGGTTTTGAAAAATTCACATTTTTGTTTCAACTTTGCAAACGCTCTAGTGGGTTAACTATATGAACGAGCTTAGTCAAACAAAAAGCATTGGTTAGACAATTTAAAGAGCTTTGAGGAGAGTCTTCAATCTTTCTTCTACTCTTTTCAGGGGCGTGGCAATAGTATTCACAAAAATTTAGGGTTTTGAGAAAATTCACATTTTTGTTTCAACTTTGCAAACGCTCTAGCGGCTAAACTATTTGAACGAGGTGGGTCAAACAAACAGAATTGGTTAGATAATCTAATCTTTAATTTTGCTTCTACTCCTACCAGAAACGTGGCAACAGTGTTCGCAAAAAATTTAGGGTTTTGAGAAAATTCACATTTTTGCTTCAGATTTGCAAACGCTCTAGTGGCTAAACTATTTGAACGAGGTGAATCAAGCAAACAGTATTGGTTAGATTATTCGAAAAGCTTTCAGGAAAGTCTTCAATCTTTTTCTACGCCTACCAGAAACGTGGCAACAGTGTTCGCAAAAAAATTTAGGGTTTTGAGAAAACTCACATTTTTGTTTCAACTTTGCTAACGATCTAGCGGCTAAACTATTGAAAGAGGTGAGTCAAATAAAAAACAATGGTTAGATAATTAAAAGGGCTTTCAGGAAAGTCTTCAATCTTTCTTCTACTCCTACCAGGAACGTGGTAATAGTGTTCACAAAAATGTTGGGTTTTGATAAAAATCATATTTTTGTTTCAACTTTGCAAACGCTCTAGCGGCAAGCTATTTGAACGAGGTGAGTAAATAAAAAGCACTGGTTAGATAATTTAAAGAGCTTTCAGGAAATTGTTCAACTTTTCTTCTACTCCTACCAGGGGCGTGGCAATGGTGTTCACAAAAATTTAGGGTTTTGATAAAAATCACATTTTTGTTTCAACTTTGCAAACGCTCTAGCGGCTAAACTATTTGAAAGAGGTGAGTCAAGCAAAAAACATTGTTTAGATAATTTAAAGAGCTTTCAGGAAAGTCTTCAACTTTTCTTCTACTCTTACCAGGGGTGTGGCAATAGTGTTCACAAATATGTAGGGTTTTGATAAAAATCACATTTTTGTTTCAACTTTGCAAACGATCTAGCGGCTAAATTATTTAAACGAGAAGAGGTTTTGAGAAAACTCACATTTTGGTTTCAACTTTGCAAATGCTATAGCGGCTTAATTATTTGAACGAGAAGAATCAAGCAAACAGTATTGGTTAGATTATTCGAAGAGCTTTCACGAAAGTCTTCAATCTTTTTTCTACTCCTACCAGAAACGTGGCAGCAGTGTTCGCAAAAAATTTAGGGTTTTGAGAAAAATCACATTTTTGTTTCAACTTTGCAAACGATCTAGCGGCTAAACTATTGAAACAGGTGAGTCAAATAAAAAGCACTGGTTAGGTAATTAAAAGAGCTTTCAGGAAAGTCTTCAATCGTGTAATCGTGTTCACAAAAAATGTTGGGTTTTGATAAAAATCACATTTTTGTTCCATCTTTGCAAACGCTCTAGCGGCAAGCTATTTGAACGAGGTGAGTAAATAAAAAGCACTGGTTAGATAATTTAAAGAGCTTTCAGGAAATTGTTCAACTTTTCTTCTACTTCTACCAGGGGCGTGGCAATAGTGTTCACAAAAATTTAGGGTTTTGATAAAAATCACATTTTTGTTTCAACTTTGCAAACGCTCTAGCGGCTAAACTATTTGAACGAGGTGAGACAAACAGAATTGGATAGATAATTTGAAGAGCTTTCAGGAAAGTCTTTAATTTTTCATCTACTCCTACCAGAAACGTGGCAACAGTGTTCACAAAAAATTTTGGGTTTTGAGAAAATTCACACTTTTGTTTCAACTTTGCAAACGCTTTAACGGCTATATTATTGAAACGAGGTAAATAAAACAAACAGTATTGGTGAGATTATTTAAAGAGCTTTCAGAAAAGTCTTCAGTTTTTTTTTACTCCTACCAGAAACGTGGCAACAGTGTTCGCAAAAAATTTAGGGATTTGAGAAAAATCCCATTTTTGTTTCACCATTGCAAACGCTCTAGCGGCGAAGTTGTTTAAGCGAGGTGAATCAAACAAAGAGTATTGGTTAGATTATTCGAAGCGGTTTCAGGAAAGTCTTCAATCTTTCTTCTGCTCCTACCAGAAACTTGGCAACAGTGTTCACAAAGAATGTTGGGTATTGAGAAAATTAAAATTTTTTTTTCAACTTTGCAAACGCTTTAACGGCTATATTATTGAAACGAGGTAAATAAAACAAACAGTATTGGTGAAATTATTTAAAGAGCTTTCAGAAAAGTCTTCAGTTTTTTTTTTACTCCTACCGGAAACGTGGCAACAGTGTTCGCAAAAAATTTAGGGATTTGAGAAAAATCCCATTTTTGTTTCACCATTGCAAACGCTCTAGCGGCGAAGTTGTTTAAGCGAGGTGAATCAAACAAAGAGTATTGGTTAGATTATTCGAAGCGGTTTCAGGAAAGTCTTCAATCTTTCTTCTGCTCCTACCAGAAACTTGGCAACAGTGTTCACAAAGAATGTTGGGTATTGAGAAAATTAAAATTTTTTTTTCAACTTTGCAAACGCTCTAGTGGCTAAACTATTTGAACGAGCTGAATCAAACAAAAAGCATTGGTTTGACAATTTAAAGAGCTTTTAGGAAAGTCTCCAATCTTTCTTCTACATCTACCAGGAGCGTGACAACAGTGTTCAAAAAAATCACATTTTTGTTTCACCTTTGCAAACGCTCCAGCGGCTAAACTATTTGAACAAGGTGAGTCAAGCAAACAGAATTTATTAGATTATTTAATCTTTAATTTTTCTTCTACTCCTACCAGAAACGTGGCAACAGTTTTCACAAAGAATGTTGGGTTTTGAGAAAATTCACATTTTTGTTTCAGATTTGCAAACGCTCTAGTGGCTAAACTATTTGAACGAGCTGAGTCCAGCAAAAAGCAGTGGTTAGATAATTTGAAGAGCTTTCAGGAAAGTCTTCAATCTTTCTTCTACTACTACCAGGAGCGTGGCAATAGTGTTCACAAAAAATGTTCGAATTTGATAAAAATCACATTTTTGTTTCACTTTTGCAAACGCTCTAGCAGTTAAATTATTTGAACGAGGTGAATCAAACAAACAATATTAGTTAGATAATTCGAAGATTTTTTAAGGAAAGTCTTCAATCTTTCTTCTACTCCTACCAGGAGCGTGGCAATAGTGTTCACAAAAAATGTAGGGTTTTTATAACAACTACATTTTTGTTTCAACTTTACTAACGCTCAAGCGGTAAACTGTTTGAAAGAGATGAGTCAAATAAAAAGCGCTGGTTAGATAAATAAAAGAGCTTTGAGGAAAGTCTTTAATTTTTCTTCTACTCCTTTCAGGGGCGAAGCAACAGTGTTCACAAAAATTTAGGGTTTTGAGAAAAATCACATTTTTGTTTCAATTTTGCAAACGCTCTAGTGGCTAAACTATTTGAACGAGGTGATTCAAACAAACAGAATTGGCTAGATAATTTAAAGAGCTTTCAGGCAAGTCTTTAATGTTTCTTCTGCTCCTACCAGAAACGTGGCGACAGTGCTCACAAAAAATGTTGGGTTTTGAGAAAATTCACAATTTTCTTTCAACTTTGCAAACGCTCTGGCGGCTAAACTATTTAAACAAGGTGATTCAAGCAAACAGAATTGGTTAGATAATTTGACGAGCTTTCGGGAAAGTCTTTAATTTTTCTTCTACTCCTACCAGAAACGTGGCAACAGTGTTCACAAAAAATGTTGAGTTTTGAGAAAATTCACATTTTTGCTTCAACATTGCAAACGCTCTAGTGGCTAAACTATATGAACGAGCTGAGTCAAACAAAAAGCATTGGTTAGACAATTTAAAGAGCTTTCAGGAAAGTCTTCAATCTTTCTTCTACTCCTACCAGGAGCGTGGCAATAGTGTTCACAAAAAATGTTCGAATTTGTTAAAAATCACATTTTTGTTTCACTTTTGCAAACGCTCTAGCAGTTAAATTATTTGAACGAGGTGAATCAAACAAACAATATTAGTTAGATAATTCGAAGATTTTTTAAGGAAAGTCTTCAATCTTTCTTCTACTCCTACCAGGAACGTGGCAACAGTGCTCGCAAAAAATTTGGGGTTTTGAGAAAAATCACATTTTTGTTTCACCTTTGCAAACGCTCTATCAGCTAAATTATTTAAACGAGGTGAATATAGCAAACAGTAGTGGTTAGATTATTGTAAGAGCTTTCAGGAAAGTCTTCAATCTTTTTTCTACTCCTACCAGAAACGTGGCAACAGTGCTCGCAAAAAATTTGGGGTTTTCAGAAAAATCACATTTTTGTTTCATCTTTGCAAACGCTCTAGTGGCTAAACTATTTGAACGAGCTGAGTCAAACAAAAAGCATTGGTTAGATAATTTCACGAGCTTTCGGGAAAGTCTTTAATTTTTCTTCTACTCCTACCAGAAACGTGGCAACAGTGTTCACAAAGAATGTTGGGTTTTGATAAAAATCACATTTTTGTTTCAACTTTTCAAACGCTCTAGCGGCTAAACTATATGAACGAGCTGAGTCAAACAAACAGAATTGGTTAGATAGTTTGAAGAGCTTTCAGGAAAGTCTTCAATCTTTATTCTACTCCTACCAGAAACGTGGCAACAGTGTTCACAAAGAATGTTGGGTTTTGATAAAATTCACATTTTTGTTTCACCTTCGCAAACGCTCTAGCAGCTAATTTTTTTGAACGAGTTGAATCAGACAAACAATATTTATTAGATAATTCGAAGAGTTTTCAGGAAAGTCTTCAATCTTTTTTCTACTGCTACCAGAAACGTGGCAACAGTGTTCACAAAAAATGTTGGGTTTTGATAAAAATCACATTTTTGTTTCACCTTTGCAAACGCTCTAGCAGCTAAATTATTTAAACGAGGTGAATATAGCAAACAGTAGGGGTTAGATTATTGTAAGAGCTTTCAGGAAAGTCTTCAATCTTATTTCTACTCCTACCAGAAACGTGGCAACAGTGCTCGCAAAAAATTTGGGGTTTTGAGAAAAATCACATTTTTGTTTCATCTTTGCAAACGCTCTAGTGGCTAAACTATTTGAACGAGCTGAGTCAAACAAAAAGCATTGGTTAGATAATTTCACGAGCTTTCGGGAAAGTCTTTAATTTTTCTTCTACTCCTACCAGAAACGTGGCAACAGTGTTCACAAAGAATGTTGGGTTTTGAGAAAATTCACATTTTTGTTTCAACTTTGCAAACGCTCTAGGGGCTAAATTATTTGAACGAGGTGAGTCAAACAAACAGAATTGGTTAGATAGTTTGAAGAGTTTTCAGGAAAGTCTTCAATCTTTATTCTACTCCTACCAGAAACGTGGCAACAGTGTTCACAAAGAATGTTGGGTTTTGAGAAAACTCAGTTTTTTTTTCAACTTTGCAAACGCTCTAGTCTTCAATCTTTCTTCTACTCTTACCAGAAGCGTGGCAGCAGTGTTCGCAAAAAATTTAGGGTTTTGAGAAAAATCACATTTTTGTTTCAACTTTTCAAACGATCTAGCTGCTAAATTATTGGAACGAGGTAAATCAAGCAAACAGTATTGGTTAGATTTTTTTGAAGAGCTTTCAGGAAAGTCTTCAATCTTTTTTCTGCTCCTACCAGAAACGTGGCACAGTGTTCGCAAAAGATTTAGGGTTTTAAGAAAAACCACATTTTTGTTTCAATTTTGCAAACGATCTAGCGGCTAAACTATTGAAAGAGCTGAGTCAAACAAAAGCATAGGTTAGACAATTTAAAGAGCTTTCAGGAAAGTCTTTAATCTTTCTTCTACTCCTACCAGAAACGTGGCAACAGTGTTCACATAGAATGTTGGGTTTTGAGAAAAATCACATTTTTGTTTCAACTTTGCAAACGCTCTAGCGGCAAGCTATTTGAAAGAGGTGAAAATTAAAAAGCACTGGTTAGATAATTTAAAGAGTTTTCAGGAAAGTGTTCAACTTTTCTTCTACTCCTACCAGGGGCGTGGCAATAGTGTTCACAAAAATGTAGGGTTTTGATAAAAATCACACTTTTGTTTCAACTTTGCAAACGCTCTAGCGGCTAAACTATTTGAACGAGGTGAGTCAAACAAACAGAATTGCATAGACAATTTGAAGAGCTTTCAGGAAAGTCTTCAATCTTTCTTCTACTTCTACCAGAAACGTGGCAACAGTGTTCACAAAGAATGTTGGCTTTTGATAAAATTCACATTTTCGTTTCACCTTTGCAAACGCTCTAGCAGCTAAATTATTTAAACGAGGTGAATATATCAAACAGTAGTGGTTAGATTATTGTAAGAGTTTTCAGGAAAGTCTTCAATCTTTTTTCTACTTTTACCAGAAACGTGGCAACATTGTTCACAAAAATTTAGGGTTTTGAGAAAAATCACATTTTTGTTTCAAATTTGCAAATGCTCTAGTGGCTAAACTATTTGAACGAGCTGAGTCAAACAAAAAGCATTGATTAGACAATTTAAAGAGATTTCAGGAAAGTCTTCAATCTTTCTTCTACTCCTACCAGAAACGTGGCAACAGTGTTCGCTAAAAATTTAGGGTTTTAAGAAAAATCACATTTTTGTTTGAACTTTGCAAATGATCTAGCGGCTAAACTATTGAAAGAGGTGAGTCAAATAAAAGCTCTGGTTAGATAATTAAAAGAGCTTTCAGGAAAGTCTTCAATCTTTCTCCTACTTCTACCACAAACGTGGCAACAGTGTTCACAAAGAATGTTGGGTTTTGAGAAAATTCACATTTTTGTTTCAAATTTGCAAATGCTCTAGTGGCTAAACTATTTGAACAAACTGAGTCAAACAAAAAGCATTAATTAGACAATTTAAAGAGCTTTCAAGAAAGTGTTCAATCTTTTTTTCACTCCTACCAGAAACGTGGCAACAGTGTTCGCCAAAAATTTAGGGTTTTAAGAAAAATCACATTTTTGTTTGAACTTTGCAAATGATGTAGCGGCTAAACTATTGAAAGAGGTGAGTCAAATAAAAGCTCTGGTTAGATAATTAAAAGAGCTTTCAGGAAAGTCTTCAATCTTTCTCCTACTTCTACCACAAACGTGGCAACAGTGTTCACAAAAAATGTTGGGTTTTGAGAAAATTCACATTTTTGTTTCAAGTTTGCAAACGCCCTAGTGGCTAAACTGTTTGAACAAACTATGTCAAACAAAAAGCATTGATTAGACAATTTAAAGAACTTTCAGGAAAGTCTTCCTCTTTACTTCTACTCCTTGCAGGGGCGTGGCAACAGTGTTCACAAAAAATGTTGGGTTTTGAGAAAATTCACATTTTTGTTTCAAATTTGCAAACGCTCTAGTGGCTAAACTGTTTGAACGAGCTAAGTCAAAAAAAAGCATTGGTTAGACAATTTAAAGAGCTTTCAGGAAAGTCTTCATTTTTTCTACTACTCCTTTCAGGGGCGTGGCAACAGTGTTCGCAAAGAATGTTGGGTTTTGAGAAAATTCACATTTTTGTTTCAACTTTGCAAACGCTCTAGCGGCTAAATTATTGGAACGAGGTGAATCAAGCAAACAGTATTGGTGAGATTATTCGAAGAGATTTCAGGAAAGTCTTCAATCTTATTTCTACTCCTACCAGAAACATGGCAACAGTGTTCACAAAGAATGTTGGGTTTTTGAGAAAATTCACATTTTTTTTTTCAACTTTGCAAACGCTCTAGCGGCTAAACTATTTCAACGAGGTGAGTCAAACAAACAGAATTAGATAGATAATTTGAAGAGCTTTTAACAGAAACGTGGCAACAGTGTTCACAAAGAATTTTGGGTTTTGAGAAAATTCGCATTTTTGTTTCAACTTTGCAAACGCTCTAGCGGCTAAATTATTGGAACGAGGTGAATCAAGCAAACAGCATCGGTGAGATTATTCGAAGAACTTTCAGGAAAATTTTCAATCTTTTTTCTACTCCTACCAGAAACATGGCAACAGTGTTCTTAAAGAATGTTGGGTTTTTGAGAAAATTCAAATTTTTTTTTCAACTTTGCAAACGCTCTAGTGGCTAAACTATTTGAACGAGCTGAGTCAAACAAACAGCATTGGTTAGACAATTTAAAGAGCTTTCAGGAAAGTCTTCAATCTTTCTTCTACTCCTACCAGGAACGTGGTAATAGTGTTCACAAAAAATGTTGGGTTTTGATAAAAATCACATTTCGTTTCACCTTTGCAAACGCTCCAGCGGCTAAACTATTTGAACAAGGTGAGTCAACCAAGCAGAATTGGTTAGATAATTTAATCTTTAATTTTTCTTCTACTCCTACTAGAAACGTAGCAACAGTGTTCACAAAGAATGTTGGGTTTTGAGAAAATTCACATTTATGTTTCAGATTTGCAAACGCTCTAGTGGCTAAACTATTTGAGCGAGCTGAGTCCAACAAAAAGCAGTGGTTAGATAACTTAAAGAGCTTTCAGGAAAGTCCTCAATCTTTCTTCTACTCCTACCAAAAACGTGGAAACAGTGTTCACAAAAAATGTTGGGTTTTGAGAAAATTCACATTTTTGTTTCAGATTTGCAAACGCTCTAGTGGCTAAATTATTTGAACGAGGTGAATCAGGCAAACAGTATTGGTGAGATTATTCGAAGAGCTTTCAGGAAAGTCTTCAATCTTATTTCTACTCCTACCAGAAACATGGCAACAGTGTTCTTAAAGAATGTTGGGTTTTTGAGAAAATTCACATTTTTGTTTCAAATTTGCAAACGCTCTAGTGGCTAAACTGTTTGAACGAGCTAAGTCAAACAAAAAGCATTGGTTAGACAATTTAAAGAGTTTTCAGGAAAGTCTTCATTTTTTCTTCTACTTCTTTCAGGGGCGTGGCAACAGTGTTTACAAAGAATGTTAGGTTTTGAGAAAATTCACATTTTTGTTTCAACTTTGCAAACGCTCTAGCAGCTAATTTTTTTAAACGAGGTGAATCAAACAAACAATATTAGTTAGATAATTTGAAGAGTTTTCAGGCAAGTCTTTAATTTTTCATCTACTCCTACCAGAAACGTGGCAACAGTGTACACAAAGAATGTTGGGTTTTGAGAAAATTCACATTTTTGTTTCAACTTTGCAAACGTTCTAGCAGCTAAATTATTTGAACGAGTTGAATCAAACAAACAATTTTTGATTGTTGAAACTTCGTAAAGGCAAGAGCATAAAAAATTAGCCGCCAATTGCCGATAGTGAAAATCTCTTATTTTGTGCTTAATTTTGCAAAATAATACATTATTCGGACTTAAAACAATGCATTGAGTGTTTGTGCAAGAGTGTAAAGTGAAATGTTCAGTGGAACTATTAATTTGTGTGAAATATTCGCTTATGAAAATAATTGCGGTGGCGTCAGTCGAGTGCGCACAGTTACAAGAACAAATTGCAGCAAGGGACTACAGGCAAACGAAAGGTTGTGAACAATTGAAAGTGTGTGCAACGTGAGAAACACAATAAAATAACTAAAATTGCCTCGGTAGGCCTAGATATGGTTTAATATAAATCTGTAAATAAATGAATTAAAATTTAGCAATTGGCAAGTGGCTCGTGTGAGTATTCGTGCAGTTGGAGGTGTTCGTGTCTAATGCAGAAACAAAAACTCAACAGACGGGGAACAGTTGTAAAGCCAAAGTAGAATTTTGTGTTGGTTTGTGACCTACATAAATTTTTTCCGCTAGAGGGCGAGTAAAGAGAAAACTTTTCTACATATATTAAGTGTTTAAGTCACATAAGCTCTCGTTCATTGCAAGAAATATTACGTAGCATCATGCCGCCTTGCAACAACACAGGTGTAACCAAACATTATTGTCTCACGTGTAATGAGTACATTAAAGGAAATACATCCAGAATCCAATGTAGTGTTTGTGAAAAATGGATTCAGGCTAAATGCCTGAATATTACGAAAGATGAATTCTCCACGCTGGTCAGTGAAATATGAAGTGGGGTACTGAAATGGAAATGTGCATCGTGTGTGTCCGAGACAAGTGTAATCGTATCTGAGGACATGCTGGATGACACCGAGGAGCCTGACACTGATGATATGGGTTCCATTACTGATAAAATCGATAAACTACTTAGTAAGCATATTGAAGGTCTTAAACTTGATTTGGATAAAAAGTTCAGTAATTTTAAGAAGGATATTGAAAGCAAGCTGTCAACCTTAAGATCTGATATGGCCAAAATCTCAAAACAAAATAATTCGCTAACCAATCATTGCTCGTCATTGGACAAGAGGATTACCCAGGTCGAGGAAAGTTTAAAAAATACTACATTGGAGGCTCCTATGACTGAAGACGTTATAGCTGAGATAAATGAGCGTAAAAGACGCGAAGCAAATGTCATTTTGATGGGGATCACTGAGTCCAACAAGGCTTCAGGACAGGAACGTTTGGAGGATGATCGTGCAGCACTATCAACGATACTACCTCCAGAACTCTCAGTCAAGATCCCGAACTACAAATTGCGTCGTCTTGGGCGTCCAAATACTGGTCGTAATCGTCCACTATTGGTCGAAACGACGTCCGTAGATGAAGCTAAAACTATTTTGAAAACCAAAGCACCAGATAACTCACGTATAGCCTTTAAGTCCGACTTAACCCAAGCACAGCTTTCCTATCTCAAGAATCTTCGCTCTAAACTAGACTCACTGGCAGAGAATAGCACAACTAATAAAACAATTAAATACGTACATGGAAAACCAAAAATCGTCGACAAGAATTTTCGCGCGTTCCGTGAGGAAAAAACAACCCATAACTCTACAGTTCTACTATCAGAACACGAGAGGTCTCAGAACTAAACTAAGTAAATTCTTAACAGCCTCAGCGTGCAGTCAATCAGATGTCTTGTGCATAACGGAATCATGGCTTCAAACGTCAATAGCGGATGGTGAAGTTGTCGACAGGTCTTATAATATCTTTAGAAAGGATAGGGATCCTATGATCAGTGGTTTTAAACGTGGAGGGGGAGTCTTCATTGCAGTAAAGCGTTCCATTCAGTCTGAGCTAGTTATCATAAACGACAACACCCTGGAACAGATATTTATTAAAATTAAAGGTAACAATACAGATATTGTCATTGGTTGTATATATATTCCTCCCCTGTCCTCTGTTGACACATATTTGCTCCATATAGATTCGTTGTCATATATCCGTGACAAACTACCGGATGCGAGTCTACTGATCATAGGTGACTATAATCTTCCCAGCAGTATATCAAGGACAGAATGCACAAAAATAATCTACGAAAATCTATCCATGCTTGGATGCCAGCAATTCAATAATGTCCTAAATAATCACCACAAAACCCTGGACTTGTGCTTCAGCAATGCTGGTATCGTGCTACGTAAAACACCAGCTATCATCGAGGAAGATAAACTTCACCCAGCAATAGATATTACCCTTGAGTTTAACACGCATCTTAGGCCAGAAGTGTCATCAAGTTATGTATTCAAGAAAGCAGATTATGACAGCTTAAATAATTTTTTCATCAGAACTAATTGGATCGATCTCTACAAAATTGATTATATAGATGATAAATTGAATTGGTTTTACCAAAAGGTGTACGAAGGCGTTGATAAATTCGTCCCGCTACACGCTAAAAAACCCAGTAACTATCCGTGTTGGTTTACCTTGGAACTTATACGTAAAATAAAATTAAAAAACAAGGCACACGCAATCTACAAACAAAGAAGCACAAGACTCAACTATAATAGGTTCGCCAGTTTAAGACACGAGTGTAAAGCATTAAGTGCTAGATGTTACCGGAATTATGTGATCCAGGTGGAAGACTCCATCAAGACAGACACCCAAGCCTTCTGGAAATTCATCAAGAACAAGAAAACAAATAATACAGAGATACCGGCGAAAGTACATTGGAACAATTCAACAGCGAACACTGGAGAAGATATTAGTAACTTATTTGCATCCTTCTTTGAGGGTACCTATACATCCACTGATGCTGAATACACACAAGATTCAGAGGCCGTACATGCAGCTCCAACTAATCATGACGGCAATTTCGGAACAAACTGCAACTTATCCGACATGGATGCTACCTTTGACGTAGTCTTCAAACAGCTAACATTACTTGATATAAATAAAGGCGCAGGCCCCGATGGACTACCAAATATTTTTCTTCGAGGCTGTGCGGTAGGACTCTGTGAGCCAATATCTCATATATTTATTAAATCGCTATCACAAGGAATTTTCCCAAAATGTTGGAAAAAGTCATACGTCTGTCCAATACACAAATCTGGACATAGATCTGATGTTAAAAACTACCGTCCAATTTGCATTCAATCGTCACTGGCAAAGCTCTTTGAAAAAGTAGTCTTAGCACAACTGGCAGCGTCATTCAAGGATATTGTCATCACCCGTCAGCATGGGTTTGTTGGCAGAAGATCCACAACAACCAATCTGTTTGTTTATGTTAATTACATACTTGAGTCTATAAATGCTGGTACTAGTGTTCATGCAGTGTACACTGACTTCAGTAAGGCATTCGACAAAGTTGACCATGATACATTACTGATGAAACTCAAAAACTATGGTGTAAACGGCACGGCACTCAAATGGTTCCATTCTTACCTAGTTAACAGACATCTTCAGGTCAGAGTTGATGGTCATCTGTCAAAAGAATACGATGTGCTGTCTGGAGTCCCTCAAGGTTCACATCTAGGTTCTTTGTTATTCAATATATTTGTTAATGATATTGGTAAACATTTCAAGTCGGAATACTTGCTGTACGCGGACGACCTTAAAATCTTCAGGACGATACATGATGAACAAGATAAAATCGGTTTGCAGCATGACTTAGATACTCTAAACACCTGGTGTAATACCAATAAATTATACTTAAATATCACTAAGTGCGCTGTAATGTCCTTCTCAAGAGCACGCTCACTTGAAGTCATGAACTACACAATAAACGGTCAAAAACTTCAGGAAGTTATCGAAACTAAATATCTCGGGATAAATATAGATAATAAGTTAACTTTTAACAAACACACTGATAAAATCGCCTTACAGGCTTACAAAGTGCTTGGACTTATCATTAGAGCAGCCAAAGACTTCAGTAATGCGTCCACTCTGGTTAAACTCTTTACGACGCTAGTCCTTCCTATCTTAGAATATGGGACGGTAATATGGTCACCATTTACTGATATTCAAGTCAATAGGCTTGAAAAAATTCAGAAAAAATTCTGCAAGTCACTGTCTTTCTTTATAACTCGGCAAACATCAACAGCAGCAGTGGAGGATGCAATGAAAAAGTTCCAGATTAACCCTCTATTGATTCGGCGTAAACTGCCGACTTAATGTTCTTTTATAAAGTTATGAATGGTCTCATCGATGCTCCGGAGGTACAAGACAGCTTTAAAATGATCACAGACGGCCCAAGTCTCAGGCGCAACCGCTTTATTAGAACAACCAAATCAACTAAAAATTATGTCATACATGGTCCCAGTAACAGGATAGCAAATTACGTCAATGATATGACCCCTCAGATCCAGTTCTTCGGAGGTTCCATCCATTCCTTCAACTTTAACCTGAGAAAACATCTGTACAACCACCACAATAGCTAAAACTCGGATTGCATTTTTTGAATTCTTTGTATTATATTTCATTTTCTGTGATATAGAGACTTAATTTATTCTTGCAATATTAATATTAATAATAACATTATAATTCTTTTTTACTGTATATTGCCGATTGGCGTTCATAAATAAATAAATAAATATTAGTTAGATAATTTGAAGAGCTTTCAGGCAAGTCTTTAATTTTTCATCTACTCCTACCAGAAACGTGGCAATAGTGTACACAACGAATGTTGGGTTTTGAGAAAATTCACATTTTTGTTTCAACTTTGCAAACGCTCTAGTGGCTAAACTGTTTGAACGAGCTAAGTCAAACAAAAAGCATTCGTTAGAAAATTCAAGGGGCTTTCAGGAAAGTCTTCACTTTTTCTTCTACTCCTTTCAGGGGCGTGGCAACAGTGTTCACAAAGAATATTGGGTTTTGAGAAAATTCACATTTTTGTTTCAACTTTGCAAACGCTCTAGCAGCTAAATTATTTGAACGAAGTGAATCAAACAAACAATATTAGTTAGACAATTCGAGGAGTTTTCAGGAAAGTCTTCAATCTTTCTTTTACTCCTACCAGAACTGTGGCAACCGTGTTCACAAAAAATGTTGGGTTTTGATAAAAATCACATTTTTGTTTCACCTTTGCAAACGCTCTAGCAGCTAAATTATTTGAACGAGTTCAATCAAACAAACAATATTAGTTAGATAATTCGAAGAGTTTTCAGGAAAGTCTTCATTCTTTCTTCTACTTCTACCAGAAACGTGGCAACAGTGTTCACAAGAAATGTTGGGTTTTGAGAAAATTCCCATTTTTGTTTCAACTTTGCAAACGCTCTAGCGGCTAAATTATTTGAACGAGGTGAATCAAGCAAACAGTATTGGTTAGATTATTCGAGGAGCTTTCAGGAAAGTCTTCAATTTTTTTCTACTCCTACCAGAAACGAGGCAACAGTGTTCGCAAAAAATTTAGGGTTTTGAGAAAAATCACATTTTTGTTTCAATTTTGCAAACGATCTAGCGGCTTAATTAATTGAACGAGGTGAATCAAGCAAACAGCATTGGTTAGTTTATTCAAAGAGCATTCAGAAAAGTCTTCAATCTTTTTTCTGCTCCTACCAAAAACGTGGCAACAGTGTTCGCAAAAAATTTAGGGTTTTGAGAAAAATCACATTTTTGTTTCAACTTTGCAATCGATCTAGCGGTTAAACTATTGAAAGCGGCGAGTCAAATAAAAAGCACTGGTTAGATAATTGAAGGAGCTTTCAGGAAAGTCTTCAATCTTTCTTCTACTCCTACCAGAAACGTGGCAACAGTGTCCACAAAGAATGTTGGGTTTTGAGAAAATTAACATTTTTGTTTCAACTTTGCAAACGCTTTAGTGGCTAAACTGTTTGAACGAGCTATGTCAAACGAAAAGCATTGGTTAGACAATTCAAAGGGCTTTCAGGAAAGTTTTCATTTTTTCTTCTACTCCTTTCAGGGGCGTGGCATTAGTGTTCACAAAGAATGTTGGGTTTTGAGAAAATTCACATTTTTGTTTCAACTTTGCAAACGCTCTAGCAGCTAAATTATTTGAACGAGGTGAATCAAACAAACAATATTTATTAGATTATTCGAAGAGTTTTCAGGAAAGTCTTCAATCTTTCTTCTACTCCTACCAGGAGCGTGGAAATAGTGTTCACAAAAAATTTTGAGTTTTGATAAAAATCACATTTTTGTTTCACCTTTGCAAACGCTCTAGCAGCTAAATTATTTGAACGAGATGAATCAGACAAACAATATTAGTTAGATAATTCGAAGAGTTTTCAGGAAAGTCTTCAACCTTTTTTCTGCTCCTACCAGAAACATGGCAACAGTGTTCTTAAAGAATGTTGGGTTTTTGAGAAAACTCACATTTTTTTTTTCAACATTGCAACCGCTCTAGTGGCTAAACTATTTGAACGAGCTGAGTCTAACAAAAAGCATTGGTTAGACAATTTAAAGAGCTTTCGGGAAAATCTTCAATCTTTCTTCTACTCCTACCAGGAACGTGGAAATAGTGTTCACAAAAAATGTTGGGTTTTTATAAAAATCACATTTTGGTTTCACCTTTGCAAACGCTCCAGCGGCTAAACTATTTGAACAAGGTGAGTCAACCAAACAGAATTGGTTAGATAATTTAATCTTTAATTTTTCTTCTACTCCTACCAGCAACGTGGCAACAGTGTTCACAAAGAATGTTGGGTTTTGAGAAAATTCACATTTTTGTTTCAACTTTGCAAACGCTCTAGCAGCCAAATTATTTGAACGAGGTGAATCGAACAAACAATATTTATTAGATTATTCGAAGAGTTTTTAGGAAAGTCTTCAATCTTTCTTCTACTCCTACCAGGAGCGTGGAAATAGTGTTCACAAAAAATTTTGAGTTTTGATAAAAATCACATTTTTGTTTCACCTTTGCAAACGCTCTAGCAGCTAAATTATTTGAACGAGTTGAATCGAGCAAACAGTATTGGTGAGATTATTCGAAGAGCTTTCAGGAAAGTCTTCAATCTTTTTTTTACTCCTACCAGAAACGTGGCAACAGTGTTCGCTAAAAATTTAGGGTTTTAAGAAAAATCACATTTTTGTTTCAACTTTGCAAACGATTTAGCGGCTATACTATTGAAAGAGGTGAGTAAATAAAAAGCTCTGGTTAGATAATTAAAAGAGCTTTCAGGAAAGTCTTCAATCTTTCTTCTACTCCTGCCAGGAACGTGGTAATAGTGTTAACAAAAAATGTTGGGTTTTGATACAAATCACATTTTTGTTTCAACTTTGCAAACGCTCTAGCGGCTAATCTATTTGAACGAGGTGAGTCAAACAAACAGAATTGCATAGATAATTTGAAGGAAGTCTTTAATTTTTCATCTACTCCTACCAGAAACGTGGCAACAGTGTTCACAAAGAATGTTGGGTTTTGAGAAAATTCACATTTTTGTTTCAACTTTGCAAACGCTCTAGCGGCTAAACTATTGGAACGAGGTGAATCAAGCAAACAGTATTGGTGAGATTATTCGAAGAGCTTTCAGGAAAGTCTTCAATCTTTTTTCTACTCCTACCAGAAACATGGCAACAGTGTTCTTAAAGAATGTTGGGTTTTTGAGAAAACTCACATTTTTTTTTTTTCAACTTTGCAAACGCTCTAGTGGCTAAACTATTTGAACGAGCTGAGTCTTACAAAAAACATTGGTTAGACAATTTAAAGAGCTTTCGGGAAAGTCTTCAATCTTTCTTCTACTCCTACCAGGAACGTGGTAATAGTGTTCACAAAAAATGTTGGGTTTTGATAAAAATCACATTTTGGTTTCACCTTTGCAAACGCTCCAGCGGCTAAACTATTTGAACAAGGTGAGTCAACCAAACAGAATTGGTTAGATAATTTAATCTTTAATTTTTCTTCTACTCCTACCAGAAACGTGGCAACAGTGTTCACAAAGAATGTTGGGTTTTGAGAAAATTCACATTTTTGTTTCAAATTTGCAAACGTCCTAGTGGCTAAACTATTTGAACGAGCTGAGTCCAACAAAAAGCAATGGTTAGATAATTTAAAGAGCTTTCAGGAAAGTCTTCAATCTTTCTTATACTCCTACCAGAAACGTGGCAACGGTGTTCACAAAGAATGTTGGGTTTTGAGAAAATTCACATTTTTGTTTCAACATTGCAAACGCTCTAGTGGCTAAACTGTTTGAACGAGCTACATCAAACAAAAAGCATTGGTTAGACAATTTAAAGAGCTTTCAGGAAAGTCTTCATTTTTTCTTCTACTCCTTTCAGGGGCGTGGCAACAGTGTTCACAAAGAATGTTGGGTTTTGATAAAAATCACATTTTGTTTCACCTTTGCAAACGCTCTAGCAGCTAAACTATTGAACTAGGTGTATCAAACAGACAATATTAGTTAGATAATTCGAAGAGTTTTCAGGAAAGTCTTCAACCTTTCTTCTACTCCTACCAGAAACGTGGCAACGGTGTTCACAAAGAAAGTTGGGTTTTGAGAAAATTCACATTTTTGTTTCAACTTTACAAACGCTCTAGCGGCTAAATTATTGGAACGAGGTTAATCAAGCAAACAGTATTGGTGAGATTATTCGAAGAGCTTTCAGGAAAGTCTTCAAGCGTTTTTCTACTCCTACCGGAAACGTGGCAACAGTGTTCACAAAAAATGTTGGGTTTTGAGAAAATTCACATTTTTGTTTCAAATTTGCAAACGCTCTAGCGGTTAAACTATTTGAAAAAGGTAAGTCAAACACACAGCATTGGTTAGACAATTTAAAGAGTTTTCAAGAAAGTCTTCAATCTTTCTTCTACTCCTACCATTAGTGTGGCAACAGTGTGCAAAAAATGTTGGGTTTTGACAAAATCACATTTTTGTTTCACCTTTGCAAACGCTCTAGCGGATAAAATTTTTGAACAAGTTGAGTCAAACAAAAAGCATTGGTTAGACAATTCAAAGAGCTTTCAGGAAAGTCTTCAATCTTTCTTCTACTCCTACCAGGAGCGTGGCAATAGTGTTCACAAAAAATGTTGGGTTTTGATAAAAATCACATTTTTGTTTCATCTTTGCAAACGCTCTAGCAGCTAAATTATTTGAACGAGGTGAATCAAACAAAAAATATTAGTTAGATAATTCGAAGAGTTTTCAGGAAAGTCTTCAGTCCTTTTTCTACTCTTTTCAGGGGCGTGGCATAAATTTTCACAAAGAATGTTGGGTCTTGAGAAAATTCACATTTTTGTTTCAACATTGCAAACGCTCTAGGGGCTAAACTATTTAAACGAGTTAAGTCAAACAAACAGAATTGGTTAGATAATTTGAAGAGCTTTCAGAAAAGTCTTTAAATTTTCATCTGCTCCTACCAGAAACGTGGCAATAGTGTTCACAAAAAATGTTGGGTTTTGATAAAAATCACATTTTTGTTTCACATTTGCAAACGCTCTAGCAGCTAAATTATTTGAACGAGGTGAATCAAACAAACAATATTAGTTAGATAATTCGAAGAGTTTTCAGGAAAGTCTTCAATCCTTTTTCTACTCTTTTCAGGGGCGTGGCAATAATTTTCACAAAGAATGTTGGGTCTTGAGAAAATTCACATTTTTGTTTCAACTTTGCAAACGCTCTAGTGGCTAAACTATTGGAACGAGGTGACTCAAACAAACAGAATTGGTTAGATAATTTGAAGAGCTTTCAGAAAAGTCTTTAATTTTTCATCTACTCCTACCAGAAACGTGGCAACAGCGTTCACAAAGAATGTTGGGTTTTGAGAAAATTCACATTTTCGTTTCACCTTTGCAAACGCTCTAGTGGCTAAACTATTTGAACAAGGTGAGTCAAACAAAAAGCATTGGTTAGACAATTCAAAGAGTTTTCAGGACAGTCTTCAACTTTTCTACTACTCTTACCAGGAGCGTGGCAACAGTGTTCACAAAAAATGTTGGGTTTTGACAAAATCACATTTTTTTTCACCTTTCCAAACGCTCTAGCAGCTAAACTATTGGAACGAGGTGAGTCAGACAAACAGAATTGGTTAGATAATTTGAAGAGATTTCAGGAAAGTCTTTAATTTTTCATCTACTCCTAGTATTAGTTAGATTATTAAAAGAGTTTTCGGGAAAGTCTTCAATCTTTCTTCTACTCCTACCAGAAACGTGGCAACAGTGTTCACAAAGAATGTTGGGTTTTGATAAAAATCACATTTTTGTTTCACCTTTGCAAACGCTCTAGCAGCTAAACTATTGGAACGAGGTGAGTCAGACAAACAGAATTGGTTAGATAATTTGAAGAGATTTCAGGAAAGTCTTTAATTTTTCATCTACTCCTACCAGAAAGGTGGCAACAGCGTTCACAAAGAATGTTGGGTTTGAGAAAATTCACATTTTTGTTTCACCTTTGCAAACGCTCTAGCGGCTAAACTATTTGAACAAGGTGAGACAAACAAAAGCACTGGTTAGACAATTTAATCTTTAACTTTTCTTCTACTTTTGGTATCGCTTGCTAAATGTGTATATACAAGAAAATCGGCCCTATACCTAAATATAAGATTACGGAATTCTTCCAAATGCACTGCCATTATACCGCCATGGCTTTATGTCACCTTCAGTACGATAAAGAGGGTTAATTAATTTAAATATGTTAAACTAATGATTTGAAGCATTTCGATATGGATTACTAATTGTGTATATACAAGAAAATCAATTTTGTACCTAAATATATGTTTACGGAATTCTTCTAAATGCACTGCCGTTATACCGTTAAGGCTTTATGTAGACTTCAGTAAGTTAAAGAAAGTTAATTAACTTAAATATGTTAAACTTATGATTTGAAGCATTTCGATATCGATTGCTAAATGTGTATATACAAGAAAATCGACTTTATACCTAAATATAAGGTTACGGAATTCTTCTAAATGCACTGCCGTTATGAAGCCAAGGCTTTATGTCAACTTCAGTTCGTTAACGAAAGTTTATTAACTTAAATATGTTAATCTTATGATTTGAAGCATTCCGATATCTATTGCTAAATGTGTATATACAAGAAAATCGACTTTATACCTAAATATAAGATTACGGAATTCTTCTAAATGCACTGCCGTTATTCCGTTAGGGCTTTATGTAGACTTCAGTAAGATAAAGAAAGTTAATTAACTTATATATGTTAAACTAATGATTTGAAGCATTTCGATATCTATTGCTAAATGAATATATACATATATACAAGAAAGTCGACTTTATACCTAAATATAAGATTACGGAATCCTTTTAAATGCACTGCCGTTATACCGTTAAAGCTTTATGTAGACTCCAGTAGGATATAGAATTTTAATTAACTTAAATATGTTAATCTAATGATATGAAGTATTTCGATATCGATCGCTAAATGTATATATACAAGAAAATCGAATTCATAACTGAATATAAAATTATGGAATTTTTCCAAATGCACAGCCGTTATACCGCTAAGGCTTTGTGTAAACTTCAGTAAGATAAAGAAGGTTAATTATCTTAAATATGTTAAAGTAATGATTTGAAGCATTTCGATATCGATTGTTACATGAGTATATACAAGAAAATCGTTTATATACTTAAATATAAGATTACGGAATTCTTCCAAATGCACTGCCGTTATGCTGCCATGGCTTTATGTCAACTTCAGTTCGTTCAAGAAGGTTTATTAACTTAAATATGTTATACTAATGATATGAAGCATTTCGATATCGATTGCTGAATGTGTATATACAAGAAAATCGACTTTATAACTAAATGTAAGATTACGGCATTCTTCCAAATGCACTGCCGTTATACCGTTAAGGCTTTATGTAGACTTCAGTAAGATAAAAAAGGTTAATTAACATAAATATGGTAAACTTATTATTTGGAGCATTTCGATATCGATTGCTAAATGTGTATATACAAGAAAATCGACTTTATACCTAAATATAAGATTACGGAATTCTTCCAAATGCACTGCCGTTATGCCGCCATGGCTTTATGTCAACTTCAGTACGTTAAGGAAGGTTTATTAACTTAAATATGTTAATCTAATGATTTGGAGCATTTCGATATCGATTGCTAAATGTGTATATACAAGAAAATCGACTTTATAACTAAATATAAGATTACGATATTCTTCCAAATGCACTGCCGTTATGCCGCCATGGCTTTATGTCACCTTCAGTACGTTAAAGAAGGTTTATTAACTTAAATATAATAATGATTTGAAGCATTTCGATATCGATTGCTAAATGTGTATATACAACAAAATCTACTTTATAACTAAATATAAGATTTCGGAATTCTTCCAAATGCACTGCCGTTATACCGTTAAGGCTTTATGTAGACTTCAGTAAGATAAAAAAGGTTAATTAACATAAATATGTTATACTAATGATTTGAAGCATTTCAATATCGAATGCTAAATGTGTATATACAAGAACATCGACCTTATAACTAAATATAAGATAACGGAATTCTTCCAAAAGCACTGCTGTTATGCCGCCATGGCTTTATGTCAACTTCAGTACGTTAAGGAAGGTTTATTAACTTAAATATGTTATACTAATGATTTGAAGCATTTCGATATCGATTGCTAAATGTGTATATACAAGAAAATCGACTTTATAACTAAATATAAGATTACGGCATTCTTCCAAATGCACTGCCGTTATACCGTTAAGGCTTTGTGTAAACTTTAGTAAGATAAAGAAGGTTAACTAACTTAAATATGTTAAACTAATTATTTGAAGCATTTCGATATCGATTGCTAAATGTATATATACAAATAAATCGAATTCATAACTAAATATAAAATTACGGAATTTTTCCAAATGCACTGCCGTTATTCCGCCATGTATTTTTGTCAACTTCAGTTCTTTCAAGAAAATCGACTTTACAAATAAATATAAGATAGCGGAAGTCTTCTAAATGCACTGCCGTTATACCGTTCAGGCTTTATGTAGACTTCAGTAAGATAATGAAAGTTAATTAACTTAAATATGTTAAACTATTGATTTGAAGCATTTCGATATCGATTGCTAAATGTGTATGTATAAGAAAATCGACTTTATACCTAAATATAAGATTACGGAATTCTTCCAAATGCACTGCCGTTTTACCGTTAAGGCTTTATGTAGACTTCAGTAAGATAAAAAAACGTTAATTAACATAAATATGTTATACTAATGATTTGAAGCATTTCTATATCGATTGCTAAATGTGTATATACAAGAACATCGACCTTATAACTAAATATTAGATTACGGAATTCTTCTAAATGCACTGCCGTTATACCGTTAAGGCTTTGTGTAAACTTCAGTAAGATAAAAAAGGTTAATTAACTTAAATATGGTAAACTTATTTTTTAAAGCATTTCGATATCGATTGCTAAATGAATATATACATATATACAAGAATGTCGACTTTTTACCTAAATATAAGATTACGGAATCCTTTTAAATGCACTGCCGTTATACCGTTAAGGCTTTATGTAGACTCCAGTATGATATAGAAAGCTAATTAACTTAAATATGTTAATCTAACTATTTGAAGCATTTCGGTAT
Source organism: Bactrocera zonata (assembly GCA_037783105.1). NCBI lineage: Eukaryota > Metazoa > Arthropoda > Insecta > Diptera > Tephritidae > Bactrocera > Bactrocera zonata. The sequence goes on along the minus strand of JBAWJQ010004597.1, from coordinate 62,940 downwards.
CGATTGCTAAATGTGTATATACAAGAACATTGACCTTATAACTAAATATAAGATAACGGAATTCTTCCAAATGCACTGCCGTTATACCGTTAAGGCTTTGTGTAAACTCCAGTAAGATAAAGAAGGTTAATTAACTTAAATATGGTAAACTTATTATTTAAAGTATTTCGATATCGATTGCTAAATGGATATATACAAGAATATCGAATTTATAACTAAATATAAGATTACGGAATTCTTCCAAATGCACTGCCGTTATACCGTTAAGGCTTTGTGTAAACTTCAGTAAGATAAAGAAGGTTAATTAACTTAAATATGGTAAACTTATTATTTGAAGCATTTCGATATCGATTGCTAAATATGTATATACAAGAAAATCGACTTTATAACTAAATATAAGACTACGGCATTCTTCCAAATGCACTGCCGTTATACCGTTAAGGCTTTATGTAAACTTTAGTAAGATAGAGAAGGTTATTTAGCTTGAATATGGTAAACTTATTATTTGAAGCATTTCGATATCGATTGTTAAATGTGTATATACAAGAAAATCGTTTATATACCTAAATATAAGTTTACGGAATTCTTCCAAATGCACTGCCGTTATGCTGCCATGGCTTTATGTCAACTTCAGTTCTTTCAAGAAGGTTTATTAATTTAAATATGTTAATCTAATGATTTGGAGCATTTCGATATCGATTGCTAAATGTGAATATACAAGAAAATCGTCTTTATAACTAAATATAAGATTACGGAATTCTTCCAAATGCACTGCCGTTATACCGTTAAGGCTTTATGTAGACTTCAGTAAGATAAAGAAAGTTAATTAACTTAAATACGTTAAACAAATTATTTAAAGCATTTCGATATCGATCGCTAAATGTTTATATACAAGAAAATCGACTTTATAAATAAATATAAGATTACGGAATTCTTCCAAATGCACTGCCGTTATACCGTTAAGGCTTTATGTAGACTTCAGTAAGATAAAAAAAGTTAATTAACTTAAATATGTTAATCTAATGATTTCAAGCATTTCGTTATCGATTGCTAAATGTTTATATACAAGAAAATCGACTTTATAACTAAATATAAGATTACGGCATTCTTCCAAATGCACATCCGTTATACCGTTAAGGCTTTAAGTAAACTTCAGTAAGATAAAGAAGGTTAATTAACTTAAATATGGTAAACTTATTATTTGAAGCATTTCGATATCGATTGCTAAATGTGTATATACAAGAAAATCGTTTATATACCTAAATATAAGTTTACGGAATTCTTCCAAATGCACTGCCGTTATGCTGCCATGGCTTTATGTCAACTTCAGTTCTTTCAAGAAGGTGTATTAACTTAAATATGTTAATCTAATGATTTGGAGCATTTCGATATCGATTAATAAATGTGTATATACAAGAAAATCGGCTTTATATATAAGTATTCAGAATTCTTCCAAATGCACTGCCGTTATACCGTTAAGGCTTTATGTAGACTTCAGTAAGATAAAAAAGGTTAATTAACTTAAATATGTTATACTAATGCTTTGAAGCATTTCGATATCGATTGCTAAATGTGTATATACAAGAAAATCGGCTTTATAACTAAATATAAGATTACGGAATTCTTCCAAATGCACTGCCGTTATACCGTTAAGGCTTTATGTAGACTTCAGTAAGATAAAGAGAGTTAATTAACTTAAATATATTAAACTATTGATTTGAAGCATTTCGATATCGATTGCTAAATGCGTATATGCAAGAAAATCGACTTTATAACTAAATATAAGATTACGGAATTCTTCTAAATGCACTGCCGTTATACCGTTAAGTCTTTATGTAGACTTCAGTAAGATAAAGAAAGTTAATTAACTTAAATATATTAAACTATTGATTTGAATCATTTCGATATCGATTGCTAAATGTGTATATACAAGAAAATCGGCTTTATAACTAAATATACCGTTATACCGTTAAGGCTTTGTTTAAAGCAGCAGTGTCCACTTCACTTTTTACCTTTTAGCGCACTTACCACTTTCACTTTTAAATAAAATCACTCGGTTAAGATATAAAAGCAATTTAAATAAGGTTTTAATTGGCTTCTTAATTTATGTACAACTTCGGTAAATGAGCTTAAAGAGTGTAAAGTTACTTTGAACAATATTGCCGAAACTAAGGGGCAAACAAACGTTAATTTATTATTGGTTAATGTTAAAAAGATGTGCGGATGAGCGAAAAGGCGCGAGGTCACAGCGGCGATGCGTAAGCTTCGATTGCAGGTCGTAACGAGACTGAACTTGAACTTTTTGTTGACCCCTTTTCACCAGTGTGGTATGTGTTTGCGTGTGTGGATGTCCTCTCGCGTGTGGGTAGTGTTGATGTGTGGGTCCTGTGGAATGTAGGTTCTGTGTGTGTGGTGTATTGATGGTGGTGGTGTATTCGTGTAGTGGCATTAGGAGGGGGCGGCTTATCTCATTTAGCCATCCCGGCCCCCCTAGGCGAATATTCAGCCTAGCAATCTTTGGAGTTGTTGGAGTGTGGCCACTTTGTTGCTGAGTCCAGTAGCTGGGCGATGCTGTGGCGCTTTTAGACGACGCCTGGTTGGTGCAACGTGGTGCGAACGCCATTGATGGGGCGCAGGCCGGGCTGCAGTAGTTCGGCGTCGCACCGTCTGGTTTCCTTGCGTTGATCTACCCGTGCTTGGGGCAGCTGGCCGACTTACGTCGCGTCGTGGGGTCCTGTGCAGCAGCGTATGATGTGGTCTGCCACACGTGTGGCATAAATCGGCTGAGACACACTCCTGCGTCCCATGCGTGTGCGTCAGGCAGTTGAGGCAGTGCTCATGTGCCTGGGCCACACGCTGTCGTTGGGTTGGTGTTAGCTCCTTAAAGAGCCCACAGTGTTGGAGTCGATGTTTCCGGCGACATAGCGGGCATCGAATGCGACGCGGCTCGACTTGAGCGGATGGCGCTGCTCGTGAACCACTACCAGAAGCAGCAGTCGATACTGTCGCATTGGTTGAGCGGGGCGGAGGAGTAGGCCCAATACGTGGTCCGTTGGTGGCTGACCGAACAGTTGGTGTTGTAGGCATGTCCACGTCCATCTTGAACTCTGTAAGAAATTGTATTTGAATATACATGGTAGTATATAAATAGTATATATGCTTGTGCCACGTTAGGTGGCATGACTGGGTCGTCGTGTTGACCGACCATTTTTTTTTTTTGTAATTTTTATTGTTATTGTTAACGGTTGGTTGCGGGTTGCGATTTTATTGATTTATTGGCATTTGCGTTACGGCATTATGTTCGGATTGTTTAATATCGGTTTTTCGTTATTATCCGCGGTTGGTAGAAAGCATAATTTAACCAGCGGTCTGGTGAGTATTCCGCTTTGAGTACGGAGATCAACGACGCGGATGTGACCGTCTGAGCCATAATGGAGCTTTTCTATACGGCCAAGTCGCCACTCGGTAGGTGGGAGACAATCGTCGTTAATAAGTACACAATCTCCAAGCTTTGGCGCATTTTCTGATGTTTTCCATCGATACCTCTTGTGGAGGTCCTTTAAATAGTCTTCTTTCCATCTGCGACTGAAATTATGATGGAGAATTTTAATTCTTTCCCATCGATTTAATAAGGATAGCGACTCCACGCCTGGCTCAGGTGTGGCCAGAATGGGTGCTCCTTTGAGAAAGTGCCCTGGTGTTAGGGCTGTGAGATCTGAGGGATTTTGCGAGAGTGTTGTTAGTGGCCGTGAATTGAGAACGGCTTCAATGCGGATTAATAGTGTTGTAAATTCTTCGTAATTAAATTTGTAGTTTCCAGCTACCTTTTTTAAGTGGGATTTGAAGCTCTTTACAGCTGATTCCCATAAACCACCCATATGAGGAGCTCTTGGGGGGATGAATTGCCAATTAATGCCTTGGGGGGCGTACTTTTGCACAATCTCAGGGGAGACTTGTTTAATAAAGTCCACAAACTGTTTTTCTGTGGCTCTTTGAGCTCCGATAAAGGTTTTTCCATTGTCGCTCATAAGTTTGGACGGAAAACCGCGTCGTCCGACGAAGCGAGCAAATGCCGCGAGAAAAGCCTCTTTTGTTAGATTAGTACATAGCTCGAGGTGCACTGCTTTTGTCGTGAAACAGACAAAGACAGCCACGTAGCCTTTCATTAGGGTAGGAGACCTTAGCATGGATGCCTTTATCTGAAAAGGCCCAGCAAAATCAACACCTGTGATAGTGAAAGGCAGAGCGAAGTTGCAGCGTTCCGGTGGAAGTGCGGCCATAATCTGCGTCCTCATCTTCTGTTTATGCATAGTGCAGATCTTGCACATGAAAATGCACTTTTTTATTTGAGGCTTAAGTCGGGGAATATAAAACTCTTGGCGGATTATATATTGCATTAGGCGATGTTCCGCGTGCAACATTAGTATATGTATATACTTGAGTAACAATGTTGCAAGTCGAGACTTCTCTGGTATTATTAGAGGATGGCGTTCGTTATATGTCAGGCTTGAGTTAGCAAGCCGACCATTAGCACGAAGCAGACCTTTCGTATCCAGAAATGGATTTAGTACTAAGAGTGAGCTCTTTTTGTCAATCGGCTTCGATTCTCTTAGTAGTGACATCTCGCAGCTGAAGTGGCGCGACTGAGTATAAGTGATAAGAGCGACCTTTGCCTTTTCTAGGTCTAGGTGCGTCAATGTATCGCCTTGGGGATATACTGTGCGTATTCCCTTAATTCTAAGTTTGAGTCGCTCTATGAAGTTGAGCATATAAGCGATTACCCTGAGGGCTCGAGGGTATGATGAAAATCGCTCAAGGATGTCAGTATCATCCAATGCCGTGTGAAAGGAGTCGATTTTCCGACTTTCGGGGGCAATTATATTGCGTATGGGCGATCGTGGCCAAGAATCTGGGGATTCTATTAACCATCGAGGGCCATTCCACCAAAGAGTGGTGGTTGCAAGGTGCAGAGGCTTGCACCCCCTTGTACCTAGGTCAGCAGGATTGTCAGCACTGGCCACGTGTCGCCAAGTGGCTGATCCCACTAGGTCAAGGATTTGAGACGTTCGATTGGAAATATACGTCTTCCATGCATGTGGAGGTTTTTCTAACCAGGCTAATACAATTTCGGAATCAGACCAGAGATACAATTTATATTTGCGTTTGCACCATGGATACTAGTTTGGCTAGTACTAGCGCACCACATAGTTCCAGTCGTGGCAGACTTATTGTTTTTAGCGGAGCCACCTTTGCTTTGGCTACCAGTAGGTGACTGGTGGTCGCTGTGTCAGATTGTGTGCGCACATAGATGGTGGCACAATATGCCTTTTCAGAGGCATCACAGAAGCCATGTAGTTCGACTTTGTGCTCTGGGGCATAATTTATCCCTCGTGGGATTTGTATCTGTGAGATATCATTCAGATTACCCGCGAACTGGGACCACTTTTCTAAACGAAGTGGTTTCACTTGTTCATCCCAGTCAGTTCCGTCTAGCCACAATTCTTGTATTAGAATTTTTGCTTGTATCATAATTGGCGAAAGCCATCCTGCGGGGTCGAAAAGTTTTGCCACCGAGGATAATATTTGCCTCTTTGTTACAGCTGATAGTGCGGATATTGACTCATTAGTGTATGAAAACTGGTCAGATATCGCATTCCATTGTATCCCCAAAGTTTTTGTTGTGCTTTCCTTTTCGAATTTAAGGAAATTAGTGTCTAAAAGATTTTCTTTAGGTATGTCTTTTAAAATATTAGGGTGGTTCGCCGTTATCTTTTTCAACGGAAACCCTGCTGTATTGAGCGCTTGTGTCACTTGTGCTAGTGACTCGTATGCTTGTGGAAGATTGTGGCTTCCGGACAGACACTTGTGTTGCCAGAGGAAATTCTGACTTTGTGTCTTCTGCCAGCTCATGGAGTGTACGAATGGCGAGGTATGGGGCACAGTTTACGCCAAAGGTAACTGTTTTTAATTTAAAGTCGCGTAGTGGACTATTGGGAGATTTTCGGAAAATAATTCGCTGAAAATCTTGATCATCATCATGTACGACTATTTGTCGATACATTTTCTCAACATCCCCATTGAAAACGTATTTGTATATACGCCAATTTAGTATGAGGAGCATTAAATCTGGCTGAAGCGTGGGTCCCGTAAATAAAATGTCATTTAGGGAATTCCCCGAACTTGATGATTTTGATGCATTAAAGACAACTCTTACCTTTGTGGTTTTTTTGTCTGACTTTATTACTGCATGATGTGGCAGGTAAAAAGAATTGTATTTACTTTTTATAATTTTTTCGCCAGGGCTGACTTCCTCCATGTGGTTTAAATGGAGGTATTCTTCTAAAACCCTATCGTATTCTGGTTTTAGCTCGCCTTTTTAAGTAGGTTTTTTTCCATACTTAAAAACTGTTGGATAGCAGAGGTACGAGAATGACCTAAGGCGAGTGTGTGGGGAAATTCTGGCTTTAGTGGTAGTCGTACGACGTACCGGCCATTATCTAATCGAGTAGTTGTGGATTTGTAAAAATCCTCACAATATCGATCTTCTGGGGTTGTGATTGATATGGGGGGAAGTTCTTCTAACTCCCAAAACTTCCTGAGTTGTGTATTGAGGTATTCGCTTGAGATTTCCTCAACTTGAGTTGTCATTGTTGTGACTGGTTCCGCAACTAGTCCGCTTAGGACCCATCCGAAAATGGTATTTTGCGCCAGAAGTGTTTTTGTAATTTTCTCAACACCTTCGAGAATAATTTGAGGTATGAGATTGCTACCTAATAGAATATCAATTTGAGCGGGAGTGTTGCAGTTGGGGTCTGCTAACTTAAGGTGTGAAACCTTTTGCCAATGCTTGCTATTTATATGATAGCTTGGAAGCATGTTTGTTAGTTGCGGTAAGACATTAGCTTCTGCTTGAATGCGCTTATCCGCTTGGGGGGAAATAAGGGTAATGGGGCAGATTTTGTTTGAGTTTTGTACTACTCTTCCGCCCATTCCCGTAATTTCAAAATTAGCTAGTTTTGTTGGCAGTTGTAGCCTACTTTGTAACCTTGAAGCTATAAAAGATCGTTGAGATCCTTGGTCTATTAAGGCCCTAAGTTTAAACAGTTCTCCTCGGTGCTCGATGGAGACCACTGCTGTGGGTAATAATACACTGCTTTGGTTTTCGCTGTGTAGCGTTTGAGTTTTTAAAGCCTTTGAGCAGCATGGTGCTTCTTGGCAATTTTCTGAATTTTGTAAGTCGGGATTTGCTGTTGCGACTAATCCCGTAGCTCTTTTAACATTAGCGTTGTTTTGAGCTAAGCTGGAAAAATTTGTAATGTGAAGCATTGAGTTATGTCGTTTATGGCAATAAACGCAATTAAATTTGCTTTCATAATCTTTGAGCGCATGCGCATGAGACAAACAATTAGTACAAAGTTTTTTTTGTTCTTACGAAATTGTTTCTTTCGTTAATGTTTAGTTTTTTAAATTTCTCGCAAGATTTCAGCCTGTGCCCTCCTTTACACAGTTCGCATGACGTATGTTTATTTTGTTCGGAGGTGAACGCTTGTGTTTTGAAAAAACTACGATTTAAGTTGTTGTTGTTACTCGCTTGGGGCCTACTGAAGCTTCGATTTAGGTCATGTTGAACGTTTTTAGTTCTGACCATTTTTTTATCTACCCTTTCTGCAATTTCGTATTGGGTAGTTAAGAAATCGTTCATTTGTTGCCACGTTGGGCACTTTCTTCGTGATGAGAGCGATTGCTCCCACAAAAGTAACGATTTTTCTGGTAATGCGGATGTGCATATATTTACCAGAATGGGGTCCCAATTGTCTGTGGGAATATTCTGTGTCGCTAGAACCGACAAGCAATTAGAAACAGTGGATTGAAGTTTTATAAATTCTTCACTTGTTTCTTTTTGAATTTTTGGTAAATTCATCAATGTTTTGACTTGTTTGTCTACTAATATCCTTTCGTTCTCGTAATGAGCTTTTAGGGCTTCCCAAGCATAATTGAAATTTTCGTCATTAAGAGCGAACTGTTTGACTAATACCCCTGCTTGACCTTTTGTTTTGTATCGGAGGTGATACAATTTTTGTGCATTAGATAATTTTGGGTGGTTTATGTAAACGGCTGTGAACATGTCCCGGAAGGACGGCCATTGTTCATAACCACCATGAAAAATTTCAGTGTCACAGACGAGCACCTTGAGGTGGATGCCTGAACTCGCCTCTTGGCTTTGCACTTGTGGCAGCTCTACTCTCGGTTGTGGAGTAGGTGCAATTGCTTTAATTAATCTCAATTGATCGGAGATCATAGCTCTCGTTTCCTCGTACTGGTCTAAGCAGTGTTCAATTTGGAGTATGCTGAAGATTTGAAATTTTCAGGTAGATCTGATTCGTCAGATTCTACAATTGCGTCATACGCAGCTTGGAGACGTGTCCAGAAATTGCTTAGATTTTCTTTTTTGATTTCTAATACCGATTCAGAGTTATCTTGAATCGGTGAAGATGAAAATCGAGTGCAGTATCGAATTAGACTGTCACTCTCAGCGATAAACTTAGTATAGGAAATATCTTTCATCTTTTTTTGCTTTGTAGCACCTTGCTTCGAGCGTGTAGCATCAGCAGGTGTACATGGGCTCTTTTCTTCTGAAGTCATTTTTTGTACTTTTAAATACTGTGTTGACTTAGATTCCTTAGAATCTCCGTCCATTTAGATAATATGATAAAATCGGAATATATATATGAGAAAAGAAAAATTCTCTCAGTGTACTTATGATAATAATAAGTACGCGTGAAATCTTTAAGATAAAATTTTTTTTTTTGTTGTATACGCAATGTATCAAATAACGAACGCGTATTTCGTTTTACTTGTTCCCGGTGCTTATGGATTAAGCTACTAGTTTGTCATTGTTTTTGTCTTTTATTTTATTTAAATTTTCGTACTCGTTAGAAAATACTTGAGTATACGAGCGATAATGTAAAAAGGAGAAAAAGGTTGATGACCTTTGTATATAAGTTTGCACAATATGTGCGTGTTTATGTGCATACGTAAGACGCAAAAAATTTATTTTTTTGTTTTGTTTTGTTTGCAATCCTGCTTGCTTGTGCTTTAACAAGAACAAGGGGTATTGCTGGATAGGTGCCGATTTGGTCTTTGAATATAAGTATGTGTGTGTGTGAACACTTGAAAATGGCAATACTTATGTATTTGCCTTTCCTTTCTACCAACTCTTAAAATCTTTGGTGTTATTTTGACCGTATTTTTTTTTTTTTTTAATTAGTAAAATTTTAAAATTTTTAATAAATTAAAATTTCGTATTTATTTTTTTATTTTTTCCAAATTTTGTAAAATTTTGTGAATTTTTAATTTAATTCTGTACCCTATGTGCGTTGTATATTCCGGCATATAGCAAATAAATAAAAACAAAAACCAATGTTTTACTTACCAATTCAATTTCAAAATGTATGAAATAATAAATTCTTTCACCTTTAATGCTTTTTTGTAATTTATTTTTAAGTTTTAATTTGAAAAACACCAATTACTGCACTTGATAACTTACTTTGTCCACGCTTTGTCACTGAGTATTTTTATAGAATGCGACGCAAATTTTTTTCCAGACACGCGGTCGCCACTAAAATCATCAATTGCGGTACTTTGATAACGGTACTTTCCGAACATATGCAAAAAAAATTATATTCGATAACGAAAAAATGTATAGAGCATTTAAAACAGCGCTGGATGTTTTGATAACTTACTTTTTCTAGCTACTGTATGTGCGTATATTATTTGCCGTACGGATAACGCGGGAATAGAAAATCGGTGAAGTGCAGGTATACACTTTTGTTAATATGTAAAATTTAATTTTCGTTATACTTATTCTACATATGTACATGTGGGTGTATGTTGCATTAATTTTGTTTCTCCTCACTCTGTTTCGATATGCAAGGTATGTACATTTAAAAGTGGTAACTATTGGCATATATGTATGTTTGGTTTTGTTATTTTTACTTTCTCTTTTTAAATTTCGCAATTGCTCTAGCTTACTTTTTGCGCAATCCTGCTTATACCGGTTTGAGTATAAGGGGTATTGCCGGAAAATTTGTCAAGTGAATACTTGAAATTTTGTTTTTTGTTTTTTTTTTTTGATTTTTAATGTTGTGTGTTTGGATACACAAATGTAAGCTTAAGTAGGCCTTTTAACAGATATGTATATGCCGGTATATATAACCATATATATATATATATACATACATATATGTCATACTATATACCGTTCATACATATATTGAATGTACATATAATGTACCAAACTGTTTTCGGTTTCCCGGAAATCAACCGTAAGTTCGGACAGTTTGGTAGCAACCGTTCTATTAAAATTTACAGGATCGTATACAGTTTTAGAGAGATCAACTGTAAATATTAACATACATATATGCAAATAAGTATAAAATATTTAAAATAATAGATGGAGTTGATACACTCACTTTGTGCCGCTTCAAGGGACTTTGAGGGCTTTATATGGTTTGGAATGTGGGTAAGCTTATTTTTGTTTTTTGCCAATGCGTCCAAGCTGCTTCCTTGTCCGTTTCCTTTCTTGTTTGGTGTTCCTTGTTCCGTTGTTGTTGATTTCCCTTTGTTGGTTGGCCTTTTAGGTTTTTATTATTTTTACTATTATTATTAGTTTTTTTGTTTCACATTTATAAAAGTTTAATTTTCACAAAGACTATATTTTTTAATCTTCGCGCCCGTGTGGATTTTTTGTTTCTGTTTTTTTTTTTTTTTAGTTAAATAATATTTCGCGCCCGACTTTTGACATTGTTATTATTATTATTATTATTATTATTTTTTTGCTTTCTGGTTTTAAGCACTGTCTTGTATGTATGTATATGTATATTTATTTGTTTTTTTTTTTATTATAATTTTTTTTTTTTTTGTTTTGGGAATCGCACCACGGAACGGTTTCGTGTCCGTTTTTCAAACCGTTTTTTTTTCCTATATATGTATATATGTATATGTCACCTCACGGCACCTTTTTTTTTTTTTTTGCTTTTGAAAAAATGTTTTTTGTATGTGTATATGTATGTATATGACACGGCACCTTGTATTTTATAATATTTTCTGTATATATTGTATGTGTCACCTCACTTTAATTTTTCACATGAATGTTTGTATATTGGTATGTCACTTTTTACTTATTTTGCCGCTTGAATCTTGGTTTTTTTTTTTTTTGTTTTCCAAATAGTGCCTTTCTTAGCGGCTCGAAGGACCAATGTTTAAAGCAGCAGTGTCCACTTCACTTTTTACCTTTCAGCGCACTTACCACTTTCACTTTTAAATAAAATCACTCGGTTAAGATATAAAAGCAATTTAAACAAGGTTTTAATTGGCTTCTTAATTTATGTACAACTTCGGTAAATGAGCTTAAAGAGTGTAAAATTACTTTGAACAATATTGCCGAAACTAAGGGGCAAACAAACGTTAATTTATTATTGGTTAATGTTAAAAAGATGTGCGGATGAGCGAAAAGGCGCGAGGTCACAGCGGCGATGCGTAAGCTTCGATTGCAGGTCGTAACGAGACTGAACTTGAACTTTTTTGTTGACCCCCTTTTCACCAGTGTGGTATGTGTTTGCGTGTGTGGATGTCCTCTCGCGTGTGGGTAGTGTTGATGTGTGGGTCCTGTGGAATGTAGGTTCTGTGTGTGTGGTGTATTGATGGTGGTGGTGTATTCGTGTAGTGGCATTAGGAGGGGGCGGCTTATCTCATTTAGCCAGGCTTTATGTAGACTTCAGTAAGATAAAGAAGGTTAATTAACTTAAATATGTTAAACTAATTATTTAAAGCATTTCGATATCGATCGCTAAATGTGTATATACAAGAAAATCGAATTCATAACTAAATATAAAATTACGGAATTCTTCCAAATGCACTGCCGTTATGCCGTTGCTTAATGGGCATATTCAAGAAAACCGACTTTACACCTGTTCATAAAGATATGAACATGAAAGTTTTATAACCTTAAGATAGAATTATATATACAAAATTATATTTTTAACACAACTACATTAATACATAAAAATATACATGTAAACAATAAATTAAATAAAAAGTATATACAGTCCACTAAATGTCAAGTGCAATGGTAAGCAACAAAATTGTAATATGAGACTTGCTCATAAAAATGTGAAAATCATTGCACATAAAAGAAAACTCATAAATTAGAGAATACATAATACTAATATTAAAATACAAAATATACATACTCGAAATATTAATGCACACAAGCAACAGATAAGAAAGTATCAAGCGTGTGTACGTATGTGTATAAGTGCGTTAGATGCACTAATCTAAAAAACTATAAAATATCAATGCGTTGGTATCTGTAAAAATACAATAAAAATATAATACATATTTACACATGTGTATGCACACTAAGTATACACACATATACATATATATATAGTTAAGAAATTAGAATTAAGAAATTTATTGAGGGAAGAAATTTTAATAAAGAAAATCAGAGTCAAAAGTGAACTTCCACAGTACAGACTTAAGCAAAGACTGTTTGTTTCTGTACATTTGGTCCTTCGATCCTCTTTTTGAAAAAGAATCGAGCAAGTGCAAGTACTAGAAGCCTCTTAAAAGAAAAAGAGCATTACTTAGCCAAGTAAAAATAAATGTAAGCCGGAATAGCAAAGACTACCCGCATTTATAAAAATTACTTTTAGTAAAAGTTAAAAAAAAAAAATTTTAAAAGCGTCCTTGTGGCTATAACAACAAGAACAGTGCAAAAAATATATATATATATATATACAAAACCATCTATAAAGAAGCAAATATGAAGAATTTGCTAACACGACAGAAGGAGTTGGAAGATCTAGCTGCGTTGGAGAAGCAGAAAATTCTGAGCGGAAAAATAAGAAAGGCCTCATGTCTGGAATATATGGATCATATTCAGACTGTTATGAAAGAGTTTACTGCAAATCATAATAAAATAATGGCTAAGAAGAGTCAAGAAGCTGAGGAATACATTGCGAAGAACTACTTCGAGCATGTAATGCAAACAATGGAGAATTCTATTCAGAATTTAAGAATTCAAAGTACTTCCGAAGGTGTTTCAGCAGTGAGCAGCATGTGGCAAATAGAATCTACGCCACAAACTATTCAGGTCGCACCACCTGAAGCCGCGTCTGGTGTTGAAAGAAAATATCAACGTCGAGCAAAAATGCTCAAAAGCACGATGGATGAAATACGAAGAAATGCATTGGATTCTCTCGAGCAAATGAGAGAATTCAAAACCAAGCTTCAAATACAATTTGAAAATGTTGAAGAATCATATTTTGAAACTCAAAATATCAAATTAGTTGAAACAACTGAAGAATCTATTGAGGAACAAATAGATGTATTTCGTCAAGAATACAAAATCATCATCGAAAGGATAACGGAGAAATTAAATAATTATAATTCACCACAAACAATGTATTCCAATATAAAACTGAAGGAAATTAAAATTCCGATGTTTTACGGTGAAATGAAATGGTCGTCATTCCACGATCTTTTTAAAAGTTTGGTGCATGATTCGAAGCACTTTACAGAAGTGGAAAAGATGTTCCGATTGAAGACATCATTAGGTGGAGAAGCTGGTAGATTAATTCAACATCTACCAGTAACAGCAACAAATTATGAAGCAGCTTGGCAAATTCTCAAGGAAAGGTATGAGAATAGAAGGCTACAATTTACAGCACAAGTAGACAGACTACTTGATCAACCGACAGCAAATGGAGAAAGTGCACAAAGCATGAAGCAGCTGTTAGATACCACCAAAGAATGCATTTATGCATTAAAAGGGCTAAATCTAAATTTAAATGACGAACAAGCCATCATAGCTCGGATAGTGGTTCGAAAACTAGACAAAGAAAGTCTACGCTTATACGAGCAAAACGTAAAAAAAAGTAGGGATATACAAAGCCTAGATGACGTCTTCAGTTTTCTGGAACAGCAATATCAAGCTCTAGAAGCAATACGCGACAGAAAACCAACTAAATGGAACAATCAAAAGCGCCACAGCGAACACCTACATTTTATACAGCGGCACAAAATAATTGTGTATACTGCAAGGTTCCTGGGCATCAAATTGGTGAATGCAGAAAGTTTCAGACATTGACTACGATGAATCGAAGAAGATTCATAACAAACAACAAGTTATGCTACATTTGCCTTGATCACGTATATGAAGGAAAATGTAATAATAAAAAGAAGTGCAATAAGTGTGAAAGAAATCATCATAATTTATTGCACTTCAATGAATTCCAAAAGGAAAAGGAGGAAGTGAAGAAAATGTCACAAAAACATCTTCCACAATGATGACGAAACATTCGGAAATGGCGATACTCCTAGCAACAGCACAGATAAGGGTGAAGGCAGCAAATGGAGAGTATGTGACATTGCGAGCTCTAATCGATCAAGGATCCCAAAAAACTACTATTTCCGAAGAAGCATCTCAAATACTTCATTTACCAAGAAGAAGAGAAGTAACTGAACTACAAGGTTTAGGAAATACCAAATTTAAAATCAACATTAAAATCAAGCCGAGATTCCTAAGCAACGAGGCGTACAATGTCGAAGCACTAATTTTGCCGAAATTAGCGAGTGCTCAACCAGACAAAATGTTTAAATGGGATGTAGAACAATTGAAAAACTACACTTTAGCTGATCCCAATTTCAATAAATCAGATCGAATCGATATTGTCATTGGAAGTGACATATATGCCGACATACTAGAAGAAGGTATATTTAAAAAGGATCGAATACTAGGTCAAGCTACGAAATTGGGCTGGATATTGTCGGGAGTTTTACAACAACCGAGAAAAAACAATACAATTTTAGCAGCGGTTACTACAACATTGGATAAGTTTTGGGAAATAGAAGACACTACAACTCCAGCAGATACAGCAGATGATGATGAATGCCTAAGAATTTTTGAAAAAACAACAGTAAGAAATGGAAGTAATCGATTTGTCGTCAATCTACCTTTTAAACAAGAAAAAGAATTGGGCGATTCTCGCAAACAAGCTATGGCGAGGTTTCTTAATCTTGAGAAAAGTTTCGCTACAAATAAAGAGTTAAAACAACAATATGTGCAATTTATGAAAGAATATTCAGAAATGGGCCACATGAAAAAAGCAAGTGAAAATAAATGCGGAAAATACTAATTGCCACATCAAGCAGTGATTCGAGAAGACAGTAGAACGACTAAACTACGAGTAGTTTTCGATGCGTCTGCAAAAACTACAAATGGAAGAAGTTTAAATGACATCCTCTTCATAGGACCGAGACTTCAAAGAGATATATTTGACATTATAATCAAATGGAGACTTTGGCAATATGTATTAACTAGTGATATTGAAAAGATATTTCGACAAATTAAAATAACAGATAGTGATCAAGATTACCAACGTATATTGTGGAGAGAAACAAAAGGAGAGCCGATAGAAGAATACAAACTACAAACAGTTACATATGGGACAGCATCAGCTCCTTTTTTGGCAACGAGAACTTTACAAGAAATTGCCAAACTATGCGAGCCCCACAACTATTTGCTTTCAAACATCAATAAAAACGACTTCTACATGGACGATTTAATGACAGGAGCAGATTCAATAGATGAATGTAAGGCCATTCAGTATGAAATATCGAAATAACTATAAAAATATGGATTTCACTTAAGGAAGTGGATGTCAAACAACAGTGAAATCATAGCAACAATTCCGGTAAATAACGCGAATGAAGTAATAAAAATAGCAGAAGACGAAACAATAAAGACATTGGGTATTCAATGGGATCCTACCAAAGACATGTTTGGATTTAATACGAATATTTCAATGCAAAAGCTGGTTACAAAAAGACAAGCTTTGTCTGATTTAGCTCGAATTTTCGACCCAATGGGATGGCTTTCACCAACAACCGTTATAGCAAAGTTATTTATACAGAAACTTTGGTTGATGAAACTCAACTGGGACGAGTTACTTGACGAGAATTTAACAAAAGAATGGCAAGAGTTTATGCAGCATATACCAGAGATAAAACGAATAAAAATTAAATTCCTAGATGGTTTGAAACTAAAAACAACTTTAAATTTGAACTACATGGATTCGCAGATGCTTCAGAGAAAGCTTATGCAGCAGTTGTATATGCTAAAGTTGGATCAGTTATAACAATTGTTGCTGGTAAAACTAAAGTGAATCCAATTAAAAATAAGAAAACGTTACCAAAACTGGAACTATGCGCGGCTCATCTACTTGCTAAATTGCTGCAAAAGATAAAAACAGTCATCAACAGAGAAATTAAAATATTTGCTTGGAGCGATTCAACTATAACGTTAGCATGGATAAATAATTGCCAAAGTAAAGACAGATTTATTAGAACACGAATAGAAGAAATCAAATTACTTGTTTCCAATGCGAAATGGCAACACGTTGGAGCAAAGGACAATCCAGCTGATGAAGCAACCAGAAGGGTACTGGCGAACAAACTAATAGAACACGATCTATGGTGGAAGGGACCAAAATGGTTGCGAGAAGAGGAACATCATTGGCCAATAAAGAAGATTATTCAAATCGATGCAACGTATGTGAAAACCTCAGAGGAATTACATTTCTTGGATAAGGTAATACTTAAATATTCTAGTTTAAGCAAATTAATAAGGGTAGTAGCTTATATTTTGCGATTTGTAAAAAGAATAAGAGGGAAAAAATGCCCTAAATACTTAGTTCAATCTGAAATGAAGGAAGCTGAAAAAATGTTAATAAGATATCAGCAAAAATTACAATTTAAAGAGGAAATTCAGAGTTTAGAAATAAAACAAGAAATTAATCATAAAAGTAGCATTGCAAGCTTAATCTAATTTTGGATAATAAGGGAATCCTTCGTGTAGGAGGTAGATTGGGTAATTCAAATCTTCAATTTAATCAAAAGCACCCAATAATATTAAATAAGTCACATTTGTCATAATTGATAATTGAAAATATTCATAAAATAACTTTACATGGAAGAAACAAGTTAATGGAATCAATGATTAGAAGGAATTACTGGATTGTTGGATTGAAGAATTCTATAAAAAAGGCAATTCGAACTTGTAGTAGATGCGTACGTTACCGCAAAGAAGTAGCAAAACAATTAATGGGAAATCTTCCAGAATTCCGAGTATCTATGTCAATTCCATTTACACACGTTTGTATAGACTATGCAGGACCGATTCATATGAAATGTTCAAAAGGACGAGGACAAAAAACATTTAAAGGATATATAGCTGTATTTGTTTGTATGGCAACAAAAGCTATTCATTTAGAAGCAGTAAGTGATTTAACAACCGAAGCGTTCCTAGCTGCTTTAAAAAGATTTTTTGCTAGAAGAGGTAAAAGTCAACATATATATTCGGACAATGGAACAAATTTTGTCGGAGCTTGTAGAAGATTAGACCGAGATTTTAAAATGGCAATCAAAAATAATTCAGCCGTAGCTCCCATATTAGAAGCAGATAAAATTCAATGCCATTTCGGGCCCCCGACAGCTCCTCACTTCGGAGGAATTCGGGAGGCAGGAGTGAAGTCGGTGAAATATCATTTAAAAAGAGTGATAGGCGAAACTAAATTGACATTTGAAGAAATGATTACTTTGCTATCACAGATTGAAGCAGTACTGAATTCACGACCTTTATATGCGATAGATAGTGAAAGCGATATAGACGTTTTAACGCCTGGCCATTTTTTAATAGGATGTCCAATAATAGATTGTCCTGAAGCAATTAATGATAACCAAATAGGTTCATTAGATAGATGAAAATTAATACAAAAACTTAAAAAAGACTTTTGGAAACGATGGGAAAGCGAATATGTTGTAATGTTGCAACAACGCATGAAGTGGAAAACCAAACAAGCTAATCTCCTACAAGGACAAATAGTTATTATTAAAGATGAAGAAACTCATCCAGCCAAATGGCCATTAGGAAAAATTATTGAAACTCATCCGGGAAAGGATGGAAATATAAGAGTTGTAACTCTAAAATTACAAAATGGCATACTTAAATGGCCCGTTCACAAATTATGCCCACTGGAGGTAACAAACAGCAGTAGAGCAGAGGAAGCAAATCATGTGACAAGTTTGCTGACTTCGAGAATAACAAAAAATACTGCAACCTCAGAACGACCGAGTAAATCAAGCAAATTGATGATGTGGTTCTTAACGATACTCATGCTAGCAACACAAACTAAGTCATTATACATTAATGATACATCTAAATCAGGAGCTTCAGTGACTAAACTAAAAAATAATACAGCAATATATTTGGAACAGATTGGTAAAATGGACATAACAAATTCAAAATGGAATTTAATAGCCTATTACGAATTAGGTACTTATTATGATCGGATGCATAAAATACAAGAATTTATTAACAGACTTGAAAATCAATGCAAAATATTGACCTATTACGAAGATGCCTGCATAATGATTACTGCAACTTTAAATGACAAATATAATACTCTTAAAGCAAACAATGAATTGTTTATGAAAAAACAAAATAGAAAAAAGCGAGCACCATTCGAATTCGTTGGTTCAATTTACCATATATTATTCGGAATTATGGATGCCGATGACCGAGAAAATATGGAATCAAATATTAGAAATATTTTCGACAACCAAAAAGATATAGCAAAATTGTTTAAAAGGCATAATACCATAAATATATTAAAAAAGACAACAGATGAAGTTAACCGTAATTTTGAGAAAATGAATCAACAACTTAATAAATTTTATAACGAACTAATAAAAGATCAAAATGCTGAACGAATGACCTTGATGTTTCAAATATTAACCATTTCAATAGGAATAATTATGGACGAATGTGAAGAAATCCAAACTTCAGTAATTAATCTTCTAATTGACATAAATCATGGTCGCATAAATCCAAAACTATTAAAGCCTTCGCAACTTAATAAAGAAATTGAATTTATTAGAAACAAACTACCACACAAATTAATACTACCTGGAAGACAATCGGGTAACGAATTAAAAGAAATTTATAAATCGATGACTGCTAAAGGTTTAATTGTTGGTTCACGGCTAGTCATAAACCTAGAAATTCCTTAATATCGTATGAACCGTCAAACGTATATAAATTAAATCCACTTCCAATAAATTACAAAGGGAATATGATTATTCCAGAAATAAAGGCAGAATATTTAATATACAAGTTTGATTTGAATCAATATTCACTTATAAACCAAGTAGATCTAAATAAATGTTCTACTAACTCAGAGAATCATTACCAATGTCCTGGAAATTTAGCTTGGAAATCAGCGACGGATAATTCATGTGAAGTAGCAGCTTTAAAACAATTAGAAAATGAAGCATGTGATTTCAAACCTTCTACAAATGAAAACGTTTGGATAAAATTATCTTCTCAAAATCGGTGGCTTTACAAATTATTTAGCAAAGCAATGATATATCTAGAATGTGATAATAATCAACAAATGCATATGGAAATCCCTAGTCAAGGCATTATGACAATAAGAGAAGGATGCACAGTCCGGCATGAAGGAGTAACTATAACAGCATCTCATCACGTACAATCTGAAATTAAAAAAGAATTGCTATCCTCTTCTTGGGTTAAAGATATTGAAGATATTCCAGAAAAACAAATAAAACCTTTTGATTCAACATTAATAAACAATACCAAAGATATCGTACATCTTAAACAACAAATAGAACTCCTCAAAACAGAAAATATAAAATTAAAAAGTATAAATTTTCATCACGTAAGTGGTCACGTTTCGCTAACATTAGTTTTGATAATAGCATTAATCATTACTATTTTATATATAATAAGATCCAAATGTGTAACAAGAACTGTGACTGTTCCATTTGAACTTCCAGTTAGACATAATTAAAAAATATTAATAATAAAACATAATATAGAAGTAAAGTTAAGATACAACTTTGGCCCCTGGCAGAATGTTCATAAAGATATGAACATGAAAGTTTTATAACCTTAAGATAGAATTATATATACAAAATTATATTTTTAACACAACTACATTAATATATAAAAATATACATGTAAACAATAAATTAAATAAAAAGTATATACAGTCCACTAAATGTCAAGTGCAATGGTAAGCAACAAAATTGTAATATGAGACTTGCTCATAAAAATGTGAAAATCATTGCACATAAAAGAAAACTCATAAATTAGAGTATACATAATACTAATATTAAAATACAAAATATACATACTCGAAATATAAATGCACACAAGCAACAGATAAGAAAGTATCAAGCGTGTGTACATATGTGTATAAGTGCGTTAGATGCACTAATCTAAAAAACAATAAAATATCAATGCGTTGGTATCTGTAAAAATACAATAAAAATATAATACATATTTACACATGTGTATGCACACTAAGTATACACACATATACATATATATATAGTTAAGAAATTAGAATTAAGAAATTTATTGAGGGAAGAAATTTTAATAAAGAAAATCAGAGTAAAAAGTGAACTCTCACAGTACAGACTTAAGCAAAGACTGTTTTTTCTGTACAACACCTAAACATAAGATTACGGAATTCTTCTAAATGCACTGCCGTTATACCGTTAAGGCTTTACGTAGACTTCAGTAAGATAAAGAAAGTTAATTAACTTAAATATGTTAATCTAATGATTTGAAGCAATTCGATATCGATTGCTTAATGTGTATATACAAGAAAATCGACTTTATAACTAAATATATGCACTGCCGTTATACCGTAAAGGCTTTATGTAGACTTCAGTAAGATAAAAAAGGTTAATTAACTTAAATATGTTATACTAATGCTTTGAAGCATTTCGATATCGATTGCTAAATGCGTATATACAAGAATTAGGAATTCTTCCAAATGCACTGCCGTTTTACCGTTAAGGCTTTATGTAGACTTCAGTAAGATAAAGAAAGTTAATTAACTTATATATGTTAATCTAATGATTTGAAGCATTTCGGTATCGATTGCTAAATGTGTATAAACAAGAATTCGGAATTCTTCCAAATGCACTGCCGTCATACCGTTAAGGCTTTATGTAGACTTCAGAAAAATAAAAAAGGTTAATTAACTTAAATATGTTATACTAATGATTTGAAGCATTTCGATATCGATTGCTAAAGGTGTAAATACAAGAAAATCGAATTTATACCTAAATATAAGATTACGGAATTCTTCTAAATGCAATGCCGTTATACCGTTAAGGCTTTATGTACACTCCAGTAAGATAAAGAAAGTTAATTAACTTAAATATATTAAACTATTGATTTGAAGCATTTCGATATCGATTGCTAAATGTGTATATACAAGAAAATCGACTTTATAACTAAATATAAGATTACGGAATTCTTCCAAATGCACTGCTGTTATGCCGCCATGGCTTTATGTCACCTTCAATACGTTAAAGAAGGTTTATTAACTAAAATATGTTAAACTAATGATTTGAAGCATTTCGATATCGATTGCTAAATGTGTATATACAAGAAAACTGACTTTATACCTAAATATAAGACTGCCGGTTTCTTCCAAATGCACTGCCATTATTGAGTTAAAGCTTTGTGTAAACTTCAGTAAGATAAAGAAGGTTAATTAACTTAAATATATTAAACTAATTATTTGAAGCGTTTCGATATCGATTGCTAAATGTGTATATACAAAAAAATCGACTTTATACCTAAATATAAGATTACGGAATTCTTCTAAATGCACTGCCGTTATACCGTTAAGGCTTTATGTAGACTCCAGTAAGATAAAGAAAGTTAATTAACTTATATATGTTAATCTAATGAATTGAAGCATTTCGATATCGATTGCTAAATGTGTATATACAAGAATTCGGAATTCTTCCAAATACACTGCCGTCATACCGTTAAGGCTTTATGTAGACTTCAGTAAGATAAAAAATGTTAATTAACTTAAATATGTTAATCTAATGATTTGAAACATTTCGGTGTCGATTGCTAAATGTGTATATACAAGAAAATCATTTTTATACCTTAACATAAGATTACGGAATTCTTCCAAATGCACTGCCGTTATACCGTTAAGGCTTTATGTAAACCTCAGTAAGTTAAAGCAAGTTTATTAACTTAAATATGTAAAAGAAATGGTTTGAAGCATTTCGATATCGATTGCTAAAGGTGTAAATACAAGAAAATCGAATTTATACCTAAATAAAAGATTACGGAATTCTTCTAAATGCACTGCCGTTATGCCGTCATGGCTTTATGTAAATTTCAGTTTGTTAAAGAAGGTTTATAAACATAAATATGTTAATCTAAAGATTTGAAGATTTTCGATATCGATTGCTAATGTGTATATACAAGAAAATCGACTTTATACCTAAATATAAGATTACGGAATTCTTCTAAATGCACTGCCGTTATGCCGTTATGGCCTTATGCAAACTTCAGTAAGTTGAAGAAAGTTTATTAACTTAAATATGTAAAACAAATGATTTGAAGCATTTCGAAATCGATTGCTAATGTGTATATACAAGAAAATCGACTTTATACCTAAATATAAGATTACGGAATTCTTCTAAATGCATTGCCGTTATGCCGTTATGGCCTTATGCAAACTTCAGTAAGTTGAAGAAAGTTTATTAACTTAAATATGTAAATAAATGATTTGAAGCATTTCGATATCGATTGCTAAAGGTGTAAATACAAGAAAATCGACTTTATACCTAAATATAAGATTACGGAATTCTTCTAAATGCACTGCCGTTATGCCATTATGGTCTTATGTAAACTTCAGTAAGTTAAAGAAAGTTTATTAACTGAAATATGTAAAAGAAATGATTTAAAGCATTTCGAAATCGATTGCTAAATGTGTAAATACAAGAAAATCGACTTTATACCTAAATATAAGATTACGGAATTCTTCTAAATGCACTGCCGTTATGCCGTTATGGCCTTACGTAAACTTCAGTAAGTTAAAGAAAGTTTATTAACGTAAATATGTAAAAGAAATGATTTGAAGCATTTCGATATCGATTGCTAAATGTTTATATACAAGAAAATTGACTTTATAACTAAATATAAGATTACGGCATTCTTCCAAATGCACTGCCGTTATACCGTTTAAGCTTTGTGTAAACTTTAGTAAGATAAAGAAGATTAAATAACTTAAATACGTTAAATTAATTATTTGAAGCATTTCGATGTCGATCGCTAAATCTGTATATACAAGAAAATCGAATTCATAACTAAATATAAAATTACGGAATTCTTCCAAATGCACTGCCGTTATGCCGCCATGGATTTATGTCAACTTTAGTTCGTTAAAGAAGGTTTATTAACTTAAATATGTTAAACTAATGATTTGAGGAATTTCGAAATGGATTGCTTAATGGGCATATTCAAGAAAACCGACTTTACACCTAAACATAAGATAACGGAATTCTTCTAAATGCACTGCCGTTATACCGCTAAGGCTTTATGTAGACTTCAGTAAGATAAAGAAAGTTACTTAACTTAAATATGTTAAACTATTGATTTGAAGCATTTCGATATCGATTGCTAAATGTGTATATACAAGAAAATCGACTTTATAACTAAATATAAGATTACGGAATTCTTCCAAATGCACTGCCGTTATACCGTTAAGGCTTTATGTAGACTCCAGTAAGATAAAGAAAGTTAATTAACTTAAATATGTTAATCTAATGATTTGAAGCATTTCGATATCGATTGTTAAATGTGTACATACAAGAAAATCGTTTTTATACCTTTACATAAGATTACGGAATTTTTCCAAATGGACTGCTGTTATGCCGTCATGGCTTTATGAAAACCTCAGTAAGTTAAAGCAAGTTTATTAACTTAAATATGTAAAAGAAATGATTTGAAGCATTTCGATATTGATTGCTAAATGTGTAACTACAAGAAAATCGACTTTATTCCGAAATATAAGATTACGGAATTCTTCTAAATGCACTGCCGTTATGAAGCCAAGGCTTTATGTCAACTTCAGTTCGTTAACGAAAGTTTATTAACCTAAATATGTTAATCTAATGATTTGAAGAATTTTGGTATTGCTTGCTAAACGTGTATATACAAGAAAATCGTTTTTATACCTAAACATAAGATTACGGAATTCTTCCAAATGCACTGCCGTTATGCCGCATTGGCTTTATGTCACCTTCAGTACGTTAAAGAAGGTTAATTAACTTAAATATGTTAAACTTATGATTTGAGGCACTTCGATATCGATTGCTTAATGTGTATATACAAGAAAATCGAATTTATACTTAAATATAAGATTACGGAGTTCTTCTAAATGCACTGCCGTTATACCATTAAGGCTTTGTGTAAACTTCAGTAAGATAAAGAAGGTTAATTAACTTAAACAGTCTCCGACTATCACTCAGCGTGAACAGTTGCGTTTCTAACACAGTGCGTTTGTTTGCAATTCTCTTTATCAGTGCTATTCGTATTAAAACACGTGCATTTGTTGTTTACTTAACTAAGCCGCGCTTATAAAGTCAGTGTCACAAATCAACAATTTGCCAATATGCCCCCCGGGGCTTCTAACCTCGGAGATAACAGGTTCGCCCTGCTTTCTCCGAGCTCCAGACCTAAACGAAAAAAATCAGAAACGACTCCATTGGATTTATTCCCAGAACTACCTATTACAAAAAAAGACGATCCTAAATTCATCATAATAAAAGCATTGGAAGGTAACAAACCACTAACGAGCTTATCGTGTTTTGCCGTACATAAAGGTATACTAGCCATTAGCAAAGATGTCAACACTATATCCGAGCTTCGCGACGGCAGTTTACTTTTGCTTCTCAAAAATAAGAAAATTGCGGAAAAGTTTTTGTCAGCTAAATCTCTTCCGGGAGTGTGCGATATCACCGCTAAACTTCACGATAACTTGAACAGCGTAAAAGGAACCATTTTTGTTCCATTCCTGACTCATTTGCCTGAAAGCGACATTATAGAGGGTCTTAAGGCGCACGGCGTAACTTCTATATATAAGTTTAATAGAATAATTGATGGTGAATCTAAGCCTACTGGCTCAATTCTCTTATCATTTGATAAATATCATCTTCCCGAAAAAATTGAAGTCGCATGGAGAATCCTTTCTGTCCGTCCATACATCCCAAATCCTATGAGATGCAAGTCGTGTCAAAAACTTGGCCATACAACAAAATACTGCAAAAATTTCCCAATGTGTAACAATTGCTATCTCCCTCCCCACTCCCCTACCGAATGTATAAGAACAATGTGCGCTAACTGTTCTGGAGAGCATCCGTCCTCCTCAAACGCTTGCCCAAAGTTTCTACAAACTAAAGAAATACTACGTATTAAAACATTAGAAAAATGCAGTATGCACGAAGCAATAAAAAAATACAAAAATACAATCCCGGCTCCCCATAACCCCTCATCATTTGCCAATGTGTTAAAGTCTCCCGAATTCAACAATAACGAAAAACCACAAACAACTGCAGACTCAAACGAAAAAAATTCCCCTTCCAACCCCGCAAACTCCACACAAACCATCAATAACAACTCATTACATACATACTCAACCAAACCATCATCTTCCACAAAGAACATCTCGTCCTCACTTAACTCTCACACAGCTGACCTTAATCCGCAATCATTTAACAAAAACCCAACAGCAACCAACGCAATCGTTGATAATCCACTCTCTCAAAATAATTGCAATATGTATCTATCTGACTCTCCCAACTTAACAGACATACTCTCGCGCTATTGCACGTCACTTTCCTCTCCCCTTCCTATCCCTCTTTCCTCTCAATCTCCAACTAATAAACATGATGACTCAACTACGCTTTCCTCACCTTCGCAACCAGCAGAAACTAATAATATGGACATTTCTAACTCATAATATTTTTAGCTATATACTTAACAAAAACAAATACCAGTTTTTTTTTCTCTTTTGTTCCATATGTTTGTAGCCTTACAGTGGAACATAAACGGATATTACAATAATTTCGTCGATCTTGAAATATTAATTAAATCACACAATCCCTCTGTAATTCTTTTAAATGAAACCCACCTCCCCTACATGGTCAACGCTCGTACCCCTTTGGCTTATGTTGGATACTTTCATAATTTGCCACATATTGTATCTAGTAAGCAAGGAATTGGTATCTTAGTGAAGAAAAATGTCCCGCACAAATGTTATCCTCTCGAGTCCCGCATCTCTTCCTTGGTATTAGAAATTCAATCGCCTAATAAAATATCCATTGTCTGCGCCTACTCCCCTCCTGATCAAGCATTTTCAACGACTGACTTTAATAGTATTTTTCCCTCAACTGATAGTCCTTTTATTTTGGCAGGCGATTTTAACGCCTGGAGCCCTATGTGGGGTTCCACTTCGCTTAATGCTAAGGGCCGTGTAATTGAAGATTCAATCCTTGCCTCCAACTCCTTTGTCCTTAATAACGGCTCCCCGACTCACTTCTCTACTCACAAATCCTTCACCCACCTTGACCTCACCATATGTTCGATTTCCCTTTCTACCAAATGCACTTGGCTAGTAATTGATGACCTCCATGGCAGTGATCATTTTCCCATTATTACCAGACTCCCTTCAAACCGTTTTCCTTCAACATTTCGCCCGAGGCTGAAATACCAGACTGACTCTGCTGATTGGCTAAAGTTCCAAGATGCGTGTCTACATGGTTGCAGCTCCTATCCCATTTCCCTCAACGTCAACGAAGAAGCGTCCCGCGTCCAAAAAATCATCAGAAGTGCGGCTAATCTATCTATCCCACAATCAGGTAGCAAAACTCGTAGGCCGGCTCCATTGTGGTGGAGCGCTGAACTTTCAACTTTAAGGCAAGCCAAACAAAGTACATGGCACGAATATAAGCGTGAAAGGTCTTCCTCCAATCTGCTTCAGTATAAAAAAGCTAATGCTAATTTTCGCCGCAAAGCCAAACTTGCGAAAGCTGCCTGCTTTGAAAAATTTACCAGCAACATTAACTCGTCATCCAACCCAAGAAGGATCTGGGCCGACATCAAAAGACTATCTGGGATGGCTTCTTTTTCTGCAATATCTGCCTTAAGTTCCGCTCGCGGCACTCTTCTTTATCCTCTAGATATAGCTCAAGAGTTCGCCAACTACTTTTCTACGGCCTCCTCCGATTGCAACTTCCCCCTGAATTTATTTCAAATAAGTACCAGATAACCTCTTCCCGGTTTCCACCCAGCAATCTTTCGATCTCTGCCAAGAACTTAGAAAAAGACTTAACGCATTTTGAGCTGGTCTCTGCCCTTTCTTCGGTAAAAGGCAAAACACCTGGCCACGATAGAATTTCTTACCCCATTATCAAGAGCCTTCCCCTTCCTATCCTATCCCGCCTTCTTAACCTCTACAATAACATTTTTTCTACAGGCATTTACCCCCAAGCTTGGAAAACTAGCTTGATAGTTCCCATCCTCAAACCTGGTAAATCTCCCCTTGATGTCTGCTGTTACCGCCCAATCTCCCTTCTCCCGTGTTTAGGCAAACTGCTAGAAAAAATGATTGCTACCAGACTCTCCTGGTATGCCCGCAAAAATAATTTCATCCATCATAACCAAGTTGCATTCAAAAGAGGGCAGGGTACTATCGACTCACTTGTCCATCTTGACCACTACATTTCTAATGCTTTGTCAAATAAAAATCACATCTCCCTGATGTCTCTCGATTTTCTAAAAGCCTTCGAGCGAATAGGTATTCATATCGTACTAAGGCAACTAACCAAATGGAAAGTGGGTCCGCGAATCTTAAATTTTATAAAATCTTTTTTATCCCATCGTAAAATAAGCGTCCTTATCTCGA
This sequence comes from Bactrocera zonata, assembly GCA_037783105.1. Lineage (NCBI taxonomy): Eukaryota > Metazoa > Arthropoda > Insecta > Diptera > Tephritidae > Bactrocera > Bactrocera zonata. The sequence goes on along the minus strand of JBAWJQ010004597.1, from coordinate 35,065 downwards.
ACACCCGTTCCTCTATCCTTCCCCTAGATAATGACACTCCTCAAGGATCACCCTTATCGGTGATACTCTTCATTATAGCGTTTGATGAACTTAGCGAATTACTGTCTAAATTTACCACTATTGAGCACCAACTGTACGCTGACGATGTTCTGGTGTATTCCAAAAACACTGATCAAGCAGCAGTTCTAAGAACCTTCTCCGATATCCTCTCCAAAATCTTTTCCTGGTCGCAAACTTCCGGCGCTTCAATTTCTCGTAGCAAATCTAAATTGTTGCACATTTGTAGAAAAAGAAATTGTAGCACCCATACCACAACTTTTTCCGATGTAACTATAAATTGTACAAATAGCCTTAAGTTTTTAGGTATAATACTAGACTCTAAGTACTCTTTCGCTCAACATTGTCAATATGTAAGAGATAGACTAATGTCCAAACTATTAATAGTTAAGTACCTCTCCGCAAAGCGCTCATTTCTCGGTCCGGCATTGTTGATTAACGTAACCAGGGCACTTATTGTCTCAACTATACAATACGGTTTGGAAGTTTATGGACATCACGCAAAAAATAAGTTGAAAATGCTGACTGCCCCTTACCACGCTGCAATTCGAAGATCGCTGCGCGCGTTTCCAACGACTCCCTTAAATAATTTATTTGCAGAATCTGGGCTAAATACAATACTCGATGACGCCGAAGATTCAGTTCGCAAACTCTACGCTAAGCTGATGTTTTCACCGAACGCTCTTCTTAGAAAGGACCTACAATTAGCGATTTCGCGCAAACGGCCACCCAAAGTGCAATCATCCGTTTACTTATGTATCAAATTCGCAAAGGATAACGGCTTTCCACTCCAAAGGCCTCGTATTCGCAAAAGCGTTCATCCGCCGTGGCTGTTTAAAAATGATTCTTTTATCAATGAACTTGTCCACCTGCGGAAGGCGAATACTGCCAACGATGTATACAAGGCAAATTTCCTCGAAGTAGCAGCGAAATACAAATCCACTGGATGGGATCTGATTTTTACCGACGGTTCAAAATCATCACAGACTTCATTTGCTGTCGTGAAAGAACATGGAGAAGTAATTACTTATGGTACTTTGTTTAATTTCTGCTCGATTTTCACAGCAGAAGCCGTGGCAATATTCAAGGCGATGCTTTATTCCGTACGAAATAAAGGAAAATTTATAATTTGCTCTGACAGTATGTCATGTTTTCAAGCTATTAAGGAATGTAACCAAACCAACCCCGTTATTGAAAACATCCGAAACATCCTTATTTCACACCCCCAGAATATCAAAATTATGTGGGTCCCCGGTCACGCAGATATAAAGGGCAACACGATTGCTGATAAGGTCGCTAAAGATATGGTTGTTACACCTACCATAACTTCCAACGTCCTTTTTAAAAGGGATATCTACCGGTTTATAAATAATGAGAGGAAAAAAAAATTGCTATCCGAGTGGAGCCGATATAACCCTGCTTCTCTCCGACCATGCCGACAAACTACATAACTCCATATACCCGTCTCCGGCTTGGCCACACGATTATTACTACCTCTCATTTGCTTCAAGGCGCTACTCCTAGTTGCTGCCCGTTCTGCAACTTTTCACTCAGCATTAACCACCTCTTGGATTGCTGCCCGAAACTTGATGCCCAAAGACTACACTATTTCAATGGTATTAACCCCACACAGCTGTTAAAAAACCCGATGGACAATAATATAAGCAGGATATATAATTTCCTCAGAGATACCGACCTACTCCGACGCATTTGATACCGCCCTAGTCAACATGCCAGCCGAAAGCCTCCGATGCAAGCGCTGCGTTATTTATAGTTTATGTAATAATTTTATTGTTATGTAAACTTTTATAAAAAAAAAAAAATAAACAAAAAATTAACTTAAATATGGTAAACTTATTATTTGAAGCATTTCGATATGGATTGCTAAATGTTTATATGCAAGAAAATCGTTTATATACCTAAATATAAGATTACGGAATTCTTCCAAATGCACTGCCGTTATGCTGCCATGGCTTTACGTCAACTTCAGTTCGTTAAAGAAGGTTAATTAACATAAATATGTTAAATTAATGATTTCGATATCGATTGCTAAATGTGTATGTACAAGAAAATCGACTTTATAACTAAATATAAGATTACGGAATTCTTCTTAATGCACTGCAGTTATACCGTTAAGGCTTTATGTAGACTTCAGTAAGATAAAAAAGGTTAATTAACTTAAATATGTTATACTAATGATATGAAGCATTTCGATATCGATTGCTAAATGTGTATATACAAGAAAATCGACTTTATAACTAAATATAAGATTACGGAATTCTTCCAAATGCATTGCCGTTATACCGCCATGGCTTTATATCAACTTCAGTTCTTTCAAGAAGGTGTGTTATCTTAAATATTTCATACTAATGATTTGAAGCATTTCGATATTGATTTTTAAATGTGTATATACAAGAAAATCGACTTTATACCCAAATATAAAAATATGGAATTCTTCCAAATGCACTGCCGTTACGATGTTTTGGCTTTATGACAACTTCAAATCGTTAAAGAAGGGTAATTAACTTAAATATGTTAAACTAATGATATAAAGCATTTCGATATCGATTGCTAAATGTTTATATACAAGAAAATCGACTTTATAACTAAATATAAGATTACGGAATTCTTCCAAATGCACTGCAGTTTGTCGCCAAGGCTTTATGTCAACTTCAGTTCGTTAAAGAAGGTTTATTAACTTAAATATGTTAAACTAATGATTTGAAGCATTTCGATATTGATTTTTAAATGTGTATATACAAGAAAATCGACTTTATACCCAAATATAAAAATATGGAATTCTTCCAAATGCACTGCCGTTACGATGTTTTGGCTTTATGACAACTTCAAATCGTTAAAGAAGGGTAATTAACTTAAATATGTTAAACTAATGATTTGAAGCATTTTGATATCGATTGCTAAATGAGTATATACAAGAAATTTGACTTTAAACCTAAATATTACGGAATACTTCTAAATGTACTGCCGTAATACCGTTAAGGCTTTATGTAGACTTCAGTAAGATAAAGAAGGTTAATTAACTTAAATATGTTAAACTATTGATTTGAAGCATTTCGATATCGATTGTTTAATGTGTATATACAACAAAACCGACTTTATAACTAAATATAAGATTACGGAATTCTTCTAAATGCACTGCCGTTATGCCGCCATGGCTTTACGTCAACTTCAGTTCGTTAAAGAAGGTTAATTAACATAAATGTGTTAAAGTAATGATTTGGATATCGATTGCTAAATGTGTATATACAAGAAAATTGACTGTATACCTAAATATTAGACTGCGAGTTTCTCCCAAATGCCTTGCCGTTATGCCGCATTGGCTTTATGTTACCTTCAGTACGTTCAAGAAGGTTAATTAACTTAAATATGTTAAACTAATGATTTGAAGCACTTCCATATCGATTGCTTAATGTGTATTTACAAGAAAATCGAATTTATACCTAAATATAAGGTTACGGAACTCTTCTAAATGCACTGCCGTTATACCGTTAAGGCTTTGTGTAAACTTCAGTAAGATAAAGAAGGTTAATTAACTTAAATATGTTAAACTAATGATTTGAAGCACTTCCATATCGATTGCTTAATGGGTATATTCAAGGAAACCGACTTTATAACTAAATATAAGATTACGGAATTCTTCTTAATGCACTGCAGCTATACCGCTAAGGCTTAATGTAGACTTCAGTAAGATAAAGAAAGTTAATTAACTTAAATATGTTAATCTAATGATTTGAAGCATTTCGATATCGATTGCTAAATGTGTATATACAAGAAAATCGACTTTATACCTAAACATAAGATTACGGAATTGTTCCAAATGCACTGCCGTTATACCGTTAAGGCTAAATGTAAACTTCAGTAAGGTAAAGAAGGTTAATTAACTTAAATATGTTAAACTAATGATTTGAAGCATTTCGATACCGATTACTAAATGCGTAAATTCAAGAAAATCGACTTCGTATATAAGATTTCGGAATTCCTCCAAATGCACTGCCGTTATACCTTTAAGGCTGTATGTAGACATCAGTAAGATAAAGAAGGTTAATTAACTTAAACATGTTATACTAATGATTTGAAGCATTTCGATATCGACCGCTAAATGTGTGTAAACAAGAAAATCGACTTTACAAATAAATATACGATTGCGGAATTCTTCTAAATGCACTGCCGTTATACCGTTAGGGCTTTATGTAGACTTCAGTAAGATAAAGAAAGTTAATTAACTTAAATATGTTAAACTAATGATTTGAAGCATTTCGATATCTAATGCTAAATGAATGTATATGAATATATCCAAGAAAATCGACTATATACCTAAATATAAGATAACGGAATTCTTCTAAATGCACTGCCGTTATGCCGCATTGGCTTTATGTCACCTTCAGTACGTTAAAGAAGGTTAATTAACTTAAATAAGATAAATTAATGATTTGAAGCACTTCGATATCGATTGCTTAATGTGTTTGTACAAGAAAATGGAATTTATACCTAAATATAAGATTACGGAATTCCTCTAAATACATTGCCGATATGCCGCCATGGCTTTGTGTAAACTTCAGTTCGTTAAAGAAGGTTTATTAACTTAAATATGTTAAACTAATGATTTGAAGCATTTCGATATCGATTGCTAAATGTGTATATACAAAAAAATTGACTTTATACCTAAATATAGGATCACGGAATTCTTCCAAATGCACTGCCGTTATGCCGCCTTTGCTTTATGTTAACTTCAGTGCGTTAAAGAAGATTTAATAACTTAAATATGTTAAACTAATGATTTGAAGCATTTCGATATCGATTGCTTAATGTGTATATACAAGAAAATCGACTTTAAAACGCCCTGTCGTTATACCGCCAAGCCTTTATGTTAGCTCGAGTGCGTTAAAGAAGGCTTATTAACTTAAATATGTTAAACTAATGATTTGAAGCATTTCGATATCGATTGCTAAATGTATATATATAAGAAAATCGTCTTTATACCTAAATATTAGACTGCGGGTTTCTTCCAAATGCCTTGCCGTTATACCGTTAAGGCTTTGTGTAAACTTCAGTAAGATAAAGAAGGTTAATTAACTTAAATAAGATAAATTAATGATTTGAAGCACTTCGATATCGATTGCTTAATGTGTTTGTACAAGAAAATGGAATTTATACCTAAATATAAGCTTACGGAATTCCTCTTAATACATTGCCGTTATGCCGCCATGGCTTTACGTCAACTTCAGTTCGTTAAAGAAGGTTAATTAACATAAATATGTTAAATTAATGATTTCGATATCGATTGCTAAATGTGTATATACAAGAAAACTGACTTTATAACTAAATATAAGACTGCCGGTTTCTTCCAAATGCACTGCCATTATTGAGTTAAAGCTTTGTGTAAACTTCAGTAAGATAAAGAAGGTTAATTAACTTAAATATGTTAAACTAATTAATTGGGGAATTCCGATATCGATTGCTAAATGTGTATATACAAGAAAATCGACTTTATACCTAAATATAAGACTGCGGGTTTCTTCCAAATGCACTGCCGTTATACCCTTAAGGCTTTGTGTAAACTTCAGTAAGATAAAGAAGGTTAATTAACTTAAATATATTAAACTAATGATTTGAGGAATTCCGATATCGATTGCTTAATGGGTATATTCCAGAAAACAGACTTTATACCTAAACATAAGATTTCGGAATTCTTCTAAATGTAAAAGTAAATCTAAGTTAGATGAATACGGTTGGTTAACTTTAATATGTTAAACTAATGATTTGAGGAATTCCGATATCGATTGTTTAATGGGTATATACAAGAAAATCGACTGTATAACTAAATATAAGCTTACGGATTTCTTCTAAATGCCTTGCCGTTATACCGGTAAGGCTTAATGTAGACTTCTGTAAGATAAAGAGAGTTAATTAACTTAAATATGTTAATCTAATGATTTGAAGCATTTCGATATCGATTGCTATATGTGTTTACTCAAGAAAATCGACTTTATACCAAAACATAAGATTACGGAATTCTTCCAAATGCTCTGACGTTATACCCTTAAGGCTTTGTGTAAACTTCAGTAAGATAAAGAAGGTTAATTAACCTAAATATGTAAACTAATTATTTTAAGCATTTCGATATTGATCGCTAAATGTGTATATACAAGAAAATCGAATTCATAACTAAATATAAGATTACGGAATTCTTCTAAATGCACGGCCGTTATACCGCTAAGGCTTAATGTAGACTTCAGTAAGATAAAGAAAGTTAATTAACTTAAATATGATAATCTAATGATTTGAAGCATTTCGATATCGATAGCTAAATGTGTATATACAAGAAAATCGACTTTATACCTAAATATAAGACTGCGGGTTTCTTCCAAATGCACTGCCGTTATACCGTTAAGGCTTTGTGTAAACTTCAGTAAGATAAAGAAGGTTAATTAACTTAAATATGTTAAACTAATGATTTGAGGAATTCCGATATCGTTTGATTAATGGGTATATTCCAGAAAACAGACTTTATACCTAAACATAAGATTTCGGAATTCTTCTAAATGCACTGCCGTTATGCCGCCATGGCTTTATGTCAACTTCAGTTCGTTAAAGAAGGTTTATTAAATTAAATATGTTAAACTAATGATTTGAAGTATTTCGATATCGATTGCTAAATGTGTTTACTCAAGAAAATCGACTTTATACCAAAACATAATATTACGGAATTGTTCCAAATGCACTGTTGTTATACCGTTAAGGCTTTGTGTAAACTTCACTAAGATAAAGAAGGTTAATTAACTTAAATATGTTAAACTAATTATTTAAAGCATTTCGATATCGATTGCTAAATGTGTATATACAACAAAATCGAATTCATAACTAAATATAAGATTACGGAATTCTTCCAAATGCCCTGCCGTTACGATGTTTTGGCTTTATGACAACTTGAACTCGTTAAAGAAGGGTAATTAACTTAAATATGTTAAACTAATGATTTGAAGCATTTCAATATCGATTGCTAAATGAGTATATACAAGAAAATTGATTTTAAACCTAAATATTACGGAATACTTCTAAATGTACTGCCGTAATACCGTTAGGGCTTTACGTAGACTTCAGTAAGATAAAGAAAATTAATTTACTTAAATATGTTAAACTATTGATTTGAAGCATTTCGATATCGATTGTTTAATGTGTATATACAATAAAACCGACTTTATAACTAAATATAAGATTACGGAATTCTTCTAAATGCACTGCCGTTATGCCGCCATGGCTTTACGTCAACTTCAGTTCGTTAAAGAAGGTTAATTTAAATAAATGTGTTAAACTAATGATTTGGATATCGATTGCTAAATGTGTATATACAAGAAAATTGACTGTATACCTAAATATTAGACTGCGGGTTTCTTCCAAATGCCTTGCCGTTATACCGTTAAGGCTTTGTGTAAACTTCAGTTAGATAAAGAGGGTTAATTAACTTAAATATGTTAAACTAATGATTTGAGGAATTCCGATATCGATTGCTTAATGGGTATATTCAAGGAAACCGACTTTATACCTAAACAAAAGATTACGGAATTCTTCTAAATGCAATGCCGTTATGCCGCCATGGCTTTACGTCAACTTCAGTTCGTTAAAAAAGGTTAATTAACATAAATATGTTAAACTAATGATTTCGATATCGATTGCTAAATGTGTATGTACAAGAAAATCGACTTTATAACTAAATATAAGATTACGGAATTCTTTTTAATGCACTGCAGTTATACCGCTAAGGCTTAATGTAGACTTCAGTAAGATAAAGAAAATTAATTAACTTAAATATGTTAATCTAATGATTTGAAGCATTTCGATATCGATTGCTAAATGCGTATATACAAGAAAATCGACTTTATACCTAAACATAAGATTACGGAATTGTTCCAAATGCAATGCCGTTATGCCGCCATGGCTTTATGTCAACTTTAGTTCGTTAAAGAAGGTTTTTTAACTTAAATGTGTTAAACTAATGATTTGAAGCATTTCAATACCGATTGTTAAATGCGTAAATACAAGAAAATCGACTTTATCCCTAAACATAAAATTACGGAATTCTTCCAAATGCACTGCTGTTATGCCGCCATGGCTTTATGTCACCTTCAATACGTTAAAGAAGGTTTATTAACTAAAATATGTTAAACTAATGATTTGAAGCATTTCGATATCGATTGCTAAATGTGTATATACAAGAAAACTGACTTTATAACTAAATATAAGACTGCCGGTTTCTTCCAAATGCACTGCCATTATTGAGTTAAAGCTTTGTGTAAACTTCAGTAAGATAAAGAAGGTTAATTAACTTAAATATATTAAACTAATTAATTGGGGAATTCCGATATCGATTGCTAAATGTGTATATACAAGAAAATCGACTTTATACCTAAATATAAGACTGCGGGTTTCTTCCAAATGCACTGCCGTTATACCCTTAAGGCTTTGTGTAAAAATCAGTAAGATAAAGAAGGTTAATTAACTTAAATATGTTAAGCTAATGATTTGAGTAATTCCGATATCGATTGCTTAATGGGTATATTCAAGAAAACCGACTTTGTACCTAAACATAGGATTACGGAATTCTTCTAAATGCACTGCCGTCATGCCGCCATGGCTTTATGTCAACTTCAGTTCGTTAAAGAAGGTTAATTAACATAAATATGTTAAACTAATGATTTGAAGCATTTCGATATCGATTACTAAATGTGTATATACAAGAAAATCGACTTTATAACTTAATATAAGATTACGAAATTCTTCCAAATGCACTGCGGTTATACCGCTAAGGCTTTGTGTAAACTTCAGTAAGATAAAGAAGGCTAATTAACTTAAATATATTAAACTAATGATTTGAAGCATTTCGATATCAATTGCTTAATGCGTATATACAAGAAAACCGACTTTATACCTAAACATAAGATTACGGAATTCTTCCAAATTCACTGCCGTTATACCCTTAAGGCTTTGTGTAAACTTCTGTAAGATAAAGAAGGTTAATTAACTTAAATATATTAAACTAATGATTTGATGAATTCCGATATCGATTGCTTAATTGGCATATTCCAGAAAACAGACTTTATACCTAAACATAAGATTTCGGAATTCTTCTAAATGCACTGCCGTTATGCCGCCATGGCTTTATGTCAACTTCAGTTCGTTAAAGAAGGTTTATTAACTTAAATGTGTTAAACTAATGATTTGAAGCATTTCGATATCGATTGCTAAATGTGTTTACTCAAGAAAAACGACTTTATACCAAAACATAAGATTACGAAATTCTTCCAAATTCACTGCCGTTATACCCTTAAGGCTTTGTGTAAACTTCTGTAAGAGAAAGAAGGTTAATTAACTTAAATATGTAAGCTAATTATTTTAAGCATTTCGATATTGATCGCTAAATGTGTATATACAAGAAAATCGAATTCATAAATAAATATAAGATTACGGAGTTCTTCTAAATGCACTGCCGTTATACCGCTAAGGCTTAATGTAGACTTCAGTAAGATAAAGAAAGTTAATTAACTTAAAAATGATAATCTAATGATTTGAAGCATTTCGATATCGATAGCTAAATGTGTATATACAAGAAAATCGACTTTATACCTAAATATAAGACTGCGGGTTTCTTCCAAATGCACTGCCGTTATACCGTTAAGGCTTTGTGTAAACTTCAGTAAGATAAAGAAGGCTAATTAACTTAAATATGTTAAACTAATGATTTGAGGAATTCGGATATCGATTGCTTAATGGGTACATTCAAGAAAACCGACTTTATACCTAAACATAAAATTACGGAATTCCTCTAAATGCACTGCCGTTATGCCGCCATGGCTTTATGTCAACTTCAGTTCGTTAAAGAAGGTTTATTAACTTAAATATGTTAAACTAATAATTTGAAGCATTTCGATATCGATTGCTAAATGTGTTTACTCAAGAAAATCGACTTTATAACTTAATATAAGATTACGGAATTCTTCCAAATGCACTGCGGTTATACCGCTAAGGCTTTGTGTAAACTTCAGTAAGATAAAGAAGGTTAATAAACTTAAATATGTTAAACTAATTATTTAAAGCATTTCGACATCGATCGCTTAATGTGTATGTACAAGAAAATCGAATTCATAATTAATATAAGATTACGGAATTCTTCTAAATGCACTGCGGTTATGCCGCCATGGCTTTATGTCATCTTCAGTACGTTAAAGAAGGTCTATAAACTTAAATATGTTAAACTAATGATTTGAAGCATTTCGATATCGATTGCTAAATGTGTATATACAAGAAAATCGACTCCATATATAAGTTTTCGGAATTCTTCCAAATGCGCTGCCGTTATACCGTTAAGGCTTTATCTATACTTCAGTAAGTTAAAGAAGGTTAATTAATCTAAATATGTTATACTAATGATTTGAAGCATTTCGATATCTATTGCTAAATGTGTATATACAGAAAAATCGTTTATATACCTAAATGTAAGATTACGGAATTCTTCCAAATGCACTGCCGTTATGCGGCCACGGTTTTATGTCAACTTCAGTTCTTTCAAGAAGGTTTATTAACCTAAATATGTTAATCTAATGATTTGAAGCATTTCGATATCGATTATTAATTGTGTATATACAAGAAAATCGACTTTATTTATAAGATTTCGGAATTCTTCCAAATGCACTGCCATTATGCCGCCAAGGCTTTATGTCAACTTCAGTTCGTTAAAGAAGGTCTATTAACTTAAATATGTTAATCCAATGATTTGAAGCATTTCAATATCGATTACTAAATGCGTATATACAAGAAAATCGACTTTATACCTAAACATAAGATAACGGAGTTGTTCCAAATGCAATGCCGTTATGCCGCCATGGCTTTATGTCAACCTGAGTTCGTTAAAGAAGGTTAATTAATATAAATATGCTAAACTAATGATTTGAGGAATTCCAAAGTCGATGGCTTAATGGGTATTTTCAAGAAAACCGACTTTATGCCTAAACGTAAGATTACGGAATTCTTCCGAATGCACTGCCGTTATGCCTCCATGGCTTTATGTCAACTTCAATTCGTTAAAGAAGGTTTATTAACTTAAATATGTTAAGCTGATGATTTGAAGCATATACAAGAAAATCGTTTATATACCTGAATATAAGATTACGGAATTCTTCCAAATGTACTGCCGTTACACCGCCACGGCTTTCAGTACGTTAAAGGAAGTTAATTAACTTAGATATGTTAAACTAATGATTTGAAGCATTTCGATATCGATTACTAAATGAGTATATACAAGAAAATCGACCTTATACCTATATATAAGACTGCGGGTTTCTTACAAATGCACTGCCGTTATACCGTTAAGGCTTTATGTATACTTCAGTAAGTTAAAGAAGGTTAATTAATCTAAATATGTTATACTAATGATTTGAAGCATTTCGATATCGATTACTAAATGTGTATATACAACAAAACCGACTTTATAACTAAATATAAGATTACGGAATTCTTCCAAATGCACTGCCGTTATGCCGCCATGGCTTTATGTCAACTTCGGTTCATTGAAGAAGGTTTATTAACTTAAATATGTTAAACTAATGATTTGAAGCATTTCGATATCGATTGCTAAATGAGAATATACAAGAAAATCGGCTTTATACCTAAATATAATATTATGGAATTCTTCCAAATGCACTGCCGTTATGATGTTTTGTCTTTATGTCAACTTCAGTTCGTTAAAGAAGGTTTATTAACTTAAATATGTTAAAATAAAGATTTGAAGCATTTCGGTATCGATTGCTTAATGTGTATATACAACAAAATCGACTTTATAACTAAATATAAGATTACGGAATCCTTCGGCAGTCACATTAATTCTGAATTTTTTCTGATTCGATACAGTTTCTTCTTCTTAAAAAACTAAGCCTACCAAGCCTAAGCAAATACCAAATGGAAAAAACAGGTTGTTGTTGATGGTGTCAGGTATGCGATCAGCGGACGCTTTCCATAGATTTAGTTACCGCAAGTTGATGTCGCTTAGCGTGCCGTGTGCAAACTTTCCAACGCAGCGTGCCTTTATCATACCTTTCCAATGAAGGTCATCCGCAATAAATGTTGTGATTGTTATGATTTTCTTTTAGAATTGCTACAGCTATGAATGGTAGTAATGAAGAAAAAGACACGAGCGGATTCAATGATGCCTTTAGGGGAGTTAAGATGAGGGTCGGTCCACTATGACCAGCTCTTGTTTTAGTCTACAGTTCAATAGGATGGTTTCGTTACTCCATCAACATTGCATTTTTATTGTATCATTTAAAAGTGCAACGCCATCAGTTGGTTGTGATGCAGATGTTAACAGTTGTTGTGACAGTGTGCCTTTTTTTAATAGGTTTGGCATACAAATATCCAAATAACAAAAAGTAGTATTTCATTTTTACATTTTTTTATCTTGAACTTAAAATAAAGGTAAATATTCAAGATTAGATGCTTGTGGATTTTATTTTAACACTAATTTCTTATAATTTTTTAGATGTATACTTTTTTTAATTTCTGGTTTATAAGTTGATTATAACAGTATGAATAATGAGTTTACATACAAAAAATGTCTAACGTATATTGCTTTTGTGAATCTTTTTACCATCTATTAGTACCGTTGTTCCCAAGTCCTTTTCAATAACCTTTTCAATATAAATACTGCTGAACTTGTTTCCCAGTCTTTTATGCCCTTTAAGAAACACCTTTTCGCCAGGCTTATACGTTTTAGTATTTTTGTTTTTATTAAATCTGTCTAGCGTTTTCTCTTGTGCAAGTTTCAATTTATTTCTTATCGTTTCTAGTGTTTCTATTGATGAGCCATAGAGAGCTTCAATTGGATTCAAGTTTGTGACAGAATGGATACTAGTAGTATATTTATGTGTGGTTAATAACATTAGGTCATTAGTCTCACTTATTTGTTGTTATTCCTTGATGCAGCGGGCAATTTCCAGCAGTGTGGAGTGGAACCTCTCAACCTGTCCATTACTCTCGCTATGAAGTGTAGGAATAAAAAACTGTTCGATTGAAAAATTATCCCTGTGAAGACTTTTAAGAAAGATGAAATGGAAAGCTTTTTCATTATCAGATACTACAGTTTTGGTATTTTTAAAAATTAGCAGTATTTCTAGCATTGCATCTTTTATATCAACTGTGGAACGTGACGCTATTGGCTTAACAATGGCGTATTTAGAAAACTTGTCAATACAAGTTAAAAAATGCTGTTTGGCTGTGATAAAAATATCAATATGGAGGGGTATTTTGGTATGTGGGTTTTTCCAATACCAGGATCAAATGGTTTTCTTTGATATTTGTTTTGCAAACAAATTCTGCAGTTCACAATTAAAGATTTTAGCATTTTTCCCATGTTTGGAAAATAATATTCTTTTGAGATTTGTTGAAAGTTCTCGTTCAGACTTCAATGAGCTCGATTATGTTCCGTAGCGATTGTTTCTAGTTGGTCACTCTTGTTGGTTAAATCAATTGCAAGTTTTTCCGTGTGTACGAATTTAACCCCAGGAAATTGCCTCACTAATTCATTTTGTATTTCTGCCAAAACTTTATGTTCACATTGTAAGCCATTGTGACATTTGGATTGATAGCTTCCTTTAGATAGCGCATTAAGTTTTCGATGGTGTCAAAACAAATAATATGACGTCGGAGCTTTTTGAAATAAAATTTTATTTATTTTGCTAAAATGGTCGGATTTAGATAACACTAACTGATTTTTAAATTGGTTTACAGGATATTTCATAGTTTTAATGGCATCACTAGAAGACTGTTCGCTATTAACGAATTCCATCTTCCCTGATTCACTCAAGTTGTAGATGAACTGTCTAGATAGGGCGTCGGCTACTTTATTTTCTTTTCCTGGCTTGTAGTGAAGTTTTGGTGAAAACTCTTCGATAAAAGCACGCCATCTTTTCAATTTTGAGTTAGGATCCTTATCAGATACAGCGAAAATAAGGGGCTGGTGATCGGTAAAAATGTTAATATTACTAATACCGTACAAGTAATGGCGCAAATTTTTTAATGCCCATACTATTGCGATGAGCTCTCGTTCATTTGTAGCATAATTTTGTTCTGTGGCAGACAAAGTACGAGAAATCATAGTGATTGGTCTACCATTTTGTGACAAAAATGCTCCCAACGCACTTGAAGAGGCATCTATAGTAAGTTCGAAAGGTTGGCTATAATCCGGGTGTTGCAGGAGTACATCTTCAGATGCCAATACCGGTTTTATTTTCTCGAATGCCCTTATAGCTTCATGGTCAAGTTCTATGACAACGGCTTTTGATTTATTCGCACCTACATTTCCGTTTTCCCCTCTCAGATATTTTGTGAGCGGCTTCACAATTCTAGCGTAATCTTTCACAAATCTTCGACAATATCCTGATAGCCCAAGGAATGATCGTAGTGCTCGAAGAGTGTTTGGAATTTTATAATTGAGTATATCATTCACTTTAGTTGGGCATGTTTGGATACCATTTCGTGAAACTAAAAATCCCAAAAATTCAACTTCTATTTTAAAAAACTTTGATTTTTCGGACGAAATTCTCATTCCTGCTTTTTCTAAACTTTGTAAAATTATGTTTATGTCAACTAAATGGGATTGTTCGTCAGGAGAGAAAATAATGATGTCATCCATAAAAACGTGGCAACATTTTCCTATGTATTCAAGAAGGATATCATCGATAGCTCGCTGGAAAATGCTGGAAGCATTTTTCAGGCCAAATGGCAGACGACAGAACTCGCACTTTCCATTGTTGACACTGAAAGCGGTTTTTTCCCGATCTTCATCGCATAAAATTATCTGGTGAAATCCCGATTTTAAGTCGAGGGTGGTATAATATTTAGATTTCCCTAAGTTTGCCAAAATTACTGACGAGTCGGGAATGGGATATCTATCTGAAATTGTTTTCTCATTTAGTTTCCAAAAGTCTATCACCATCCGTAAGTTTTGCCTACCATTTTCGTCTAAGCCCTTTTTTGTAACCACATGAACAGGCGAGTTATATGGAGAGCAAGATTTGCGAATTATTTTATCTTTAAGAAGAGCTAATAATCCTGTGTTTATCAACTCTGCTGCGGAAACAGGATAGGAATAGCTTTTGGTATAAATTGGCTCATTCGTAATCGTACGAGTTCTACCCTGTACTTTGGTGTTATAAGGCAGTGCTCTATCTGCATCGGCAAAGGCATTAATATTGCTACTAATCATATCATTGAATTGGTTTCGGACACTAGTTGGAACCGAATCCTCTATGGTTATCAAATTTATGTACTTGGCTGCAAGAAATATGCTGAAGTTTTACTTGGCTATTGCGGTAAAATAAGTATCCCCTCTCTATATCAATTATAGCGTTAATTTTTTTTAAAAAGTCCTATCCAATGATACCATCAAACGTTTTTAAATTTTTTAGTAAATAAAAAGTAGAGGTAGAATCTAGGACATTTATTAAACATTGTTTATCAATCAGATTGACGCCATTGATTGATTTAAGCTTGAATGTTTTTTCCATCGATTTCACGCCTTTTAAGAAAGAATAGTTTTTGACATAATTTTTGGAAGTACCTGTGTCTCATAAAATGCGTAGCTCCTGACCATTTGCCATTTTTTCGTAATAAATGGTAGGAGCGAACTTAGTTTAAATGGTTGATTTCGTCTGCAAAGTTACTCTCAATATCTTCATGACAGTCATTGGTGTTGTAATCATTTTCCTGATGCTCGCAACCATAATCGTACTCATGGTTATCCTGATCTCCTTCTATGTAATTATTGATAGATATTCTATTTCATGTGGCATATAGTTTACCCTTTGTACCTTAGGGAATGGTGATATATTAGAGTATGTTTGATCGCGACCGCGCTTAAAAACTGTGGGTTGGGAAAGGATTGGTTTCTGTTGTGGTCGAGAAGTATTAATGGAAGGATTTGGGTTGGGCAAATGGTTGCTGTCTCGCTTTTGAAGAGCATTGTTGGTATAAGGATTAGCATGTTGCCGAGTGGAAGGGATACTACGATCGACTTCCATAGGAGTTGGTCTATTGTTGTGATTTGAATAAGTGCGATGATTTAGCTGATTCCTAAAAAAGGCTGACGGCCTTGAGATGTAACAGGAATATTCGGCGTCTGTGAATTTCCTACGGCAAATATACGTGCAAAATCGTACCTTTTTTGGCTAGTTTTGAGCTACTGAGCAACTGCAGTGCAGTTGGAAGGTCCTTTGGCCTGGTGGAAAAGAGTATGTCACATAATGGTCTACGAAGACCCGAAACGAATACACGAAGTGCGTTTTCTCTTGCTCTCTCATTGAGAGCAGCGACAACTTCAGAGTTACCATTATGGGACATAATTTGCTTATTAATAATTAGTGTCAGTTGTTTATCAACTGTATCGTAATAATCAGCAATCGATAGATTGCCTTGCCTCAAAATACTTAATTCATTTTTTAAAACATACAACGGTCTCTTATCCGCGTATGTCTGATTCAACCTTGTGATTATTGCCTTAAAATTAAGAACCGTGTTAAAGGAAGAAAGGGATGTATAAGCTGAATCTGTAATTTTATTTCTGAAAATTCCCATAGCGACATAATATTTTTCTGAATGTTCTTTATAATAGCTCATAGCAAAATGAGCTGCAGTGCGCCAAGCGGGATACGCTGAGGCTTCCCCTTTAAATTCTGGGAGGGATTTTATTAAATCTTAACTTAAATTATTTGAACTAACTGTAGGATCAATGCTTATCGGTAAGTAAGTTTCCCCGCTAGGTGGAATTAGCTGGTCAAGAGCTTGAGAAAGACGGAAAATTTGCTCTGCCAATCCCTGCTTAATTTCTTCATTGCTTTTTTTCACATTTTCTATTACTTGTTCACGCGTAACACTCATTTTTAATCACGTAACTTATAAAACACAATTTTCTTATTTCAAACCGAAACCGTATGCCCTTTGAAAAGGTACTCCTAAAGCAAGGACTTGGGTGAAAATAATTCAAACTCTTTACAGGACAAATTACTATGGTTTCAGCAATTTAAAAAAAAATGAAAAAATCAAATTTAAGATGCCATACAAAATTAAATTCATTTTTTAAACTTTCACTTTGATATTGAAATTTTTCACTAATAATAACACTTAATCACCACAAGAAATAATCTTGAATAATTATTTACAAGTATTTTTTATGAAAATTCTTGGGTATGTTGAGATCTGATGATTGAAGCGAGGATCGTTGAGCCCTTTAACTTTTATAATTCCTCATCCTCATCAAGGTCCTTAGCCTGCCGGGCTATCCTTCGATTCGAGATTATCCTTGTTGGAGAACAGGCCCCACGTTGGGCGCCAATTAAAAGACCAGACACTTGCTCACTTCGGCAGTCACATTTATTCTGAATTTTTTTTTCTTCTACTCCTACCAGGGGCGTGGCAATAGTGTTCACAAAAATGTAGAGTTTTGAGAAAAATCACATTTTTGTTTCAACATTGCAAACGCCCTAGCAGCTAAGCTATTTGAACGAGGTGAGTCAAAGAAACAGAATTGGTTAGATAATTCGAAGAGCTTTCAGGAAAGTCTTTAATTTTTCTTCTACTGCTACCAGAAACGTGGCAACAGTGTTCACAAGGAATGTTGGGTTTTGCGAAAATTCACATTTTTGTTTCAACTTTGCAAACGCTCTAGCGGCTAAATTATTTGAACGTGGTGAATCAAGCAAACAATATCAGTTAGGTAATTCGAAGTGCTTTCAGGAAACTCTTCAATCTTTCTTCTACTCCTACCAGGAACGTGGCAATAGTGTTCACAAAAATGTAGGGTTTTGATAAAAATCACATTTTTATTTCAACTTTGCAAACGCTCTAACGGCTAAACTATTTGATCGAGGTGAGTCAAACAAACAGTGTAGGTTAAATAATTTAAAGAGCTTTCAGGTAAGTCTTAAATTTTTATTCGACTCCTATCAGAAACGTGGCAACAGTGTTCACAACAAATGTTTGGTTCTGAGAAAATTCACATTTTTGTTTCACCTTTGCACACGCTCTAGCGGCTAAACTACTAAAACGAGGTGAGTCAAACAAAAAGCATTGTCCACATAATTTATATGTCTTTCAGTGTTCACAAAGAATGTTGGGTTTTGAGAAAATTCACATTTTTGTTTCAACTTTGCAAACGCTCTAGCAGCTAAATTATTTGAACGAGGTGAATCAAACAAACAATATTAGTTAGATAATTTAAAGACCTTTCAGGAAAGTCTTCAATCTTTCTTCTACTCCTATTAGGAATGTGGTAATAGTGTTCACAAAAAATGTTTTGTTAAAAATCACATTTTTGTTTCAAATTTGCAAACGCTCTAGCGGCAAGCTATTTGGACAATGTGAGTCAAATAAAAAGCACTGGTTAGATAATTTAAAGAGCTTTCAGGAAATTGTTCAACTTTTCTTCTACTCCTACCAGGGGCGTGGCAATAGTGTTCACAAAAATGTGGCGTTTTGAGAAAAATCACATTTATGTTTAAACATTGCAAACGCCCTAGCGGCTAAACTATTTGAACGAGGTGAGTCAAACAAACAGAAATGGTTAGATAATTTGCAGAGCTTTCAGGAAAGTCTTTAATTTTTCTTCTACTGCTACCAGAAACGTGGCAACAGTGTTCACAAGGAATGTTGGCAAACGCGCTAGCGGCTAAATTATTTGAACGTGGTGAATCAATAAAACAGAATTGGTTAGGTTATTCGAAGAGCTTTCAGGAAAGTCTTCAATCTTTCTTCTACTCTTACCAGGAGCGTGGCAATAGTGTTCGCAATAAATGTAGGGTTTTTATAAAAACTACATTTTTGTTTCAACTTTACCAACGATCTAGCGGCAAACTGTTTGAAAGAGGTGAGTTAAATAAAAAGCGCTGGTTAGATAGTTAAAAGAGCTTTCAGGAAAAAGTTCATCTTTTCTTCTACTCCTTTCAGGGGCGTTGCAATAGTGTTCACAAAAAATGTTGGGTTTTGAGAAAATTCACATTTTTGTTTCACCATTGCAAACGCTCTAGCGGCTAAACTATTTGAAAAAGGTAAATTAAACAAACAGAATTGGTTAGATAATTTGAAGAGCTTTCAGGAAAGTCTTTAATTTTTCTTCTACTCCTACCAGAAACGTGGAAACAGTGTTCACAAAAAATGTTGGGTTTTGATAAAAATCACATTTTTGTTTGAACTTTGCAAACGCTCTAACGGCTAAACTATTTGATCGAGGTGAGTCAAACAAACAGTGTAGGTTAAATAATTTAAAGAGCTTTCAGGTAGGTCTATGTTGGGTTTTGAGAAAATTCACATTTTTGTTTCAACTTTGCAAACGCTCTAGCAGCTAAATTATTTGAACGAGGTGAATCAAACAAACAATATTAGTTAAAGACCTTTCAGGAAAGTCTTCAATCTTTCTTCTACTCCTATTAGGAATGTGGTAATAGTGTTCACAAAAAATGTTGGGTTTTAATAAAAATCACATTTGTGTTTCAAATTTGCAAACGCTCTAGCGGCAAGCTATTTGGACGAGGTGAGTCAAATAAAAAGCACTGGTTAGATAATTTAAAGAGCTTTCAGGAAATTGTTCAACTTTTCTTCTACTCCTACCAGGGGCGTGGCAATAGTGTTCACAAAAATGTAGGGTTTTGAGAAAAATCACATTTTTGTTTAAACATTGCAAACGCCCTAGCGGCTAAACTATTTGAACGTGGTGAGTCAAACAAACAGAATTGGTTAGATAATTTGAAGAGCTTTCAGGAAAGTCTTTTATTTTTCTTCTACTGCTACCAGAAACGTGGCAACTGTGTTCAAAAGGAATGTTGGCAAACGCTCTAGCGGCTAAATTATTTGAACGCGGTAAATCAATAAAACAGTATTGGTTAGGTTATTCGAAGAGCTTTCAGGAAAGTCTTCAATCTTTCTTCTATTCCTACCATGAGCGTGGC
Organism: Bactrocera zonata; assembly: GCA_037783105.1. Classification (NCBI taxonomy): domain Eukaryota; kingdom Metazoa; phylum Arthropoda; class Insecta; order Diptera; family Tephritidae; genus Bactrocera; species Bactrocera zonata. The sequence continues at coordinate 15,002 of JBAWJQ010004597.1, read as the reverse complement.
AATAGCGTTCGCAAAAAATGTAGGGTTTTTATAAAAACTACATTTTTGTTTTAAATTTACGAACGATCTAGCGGCAAACTGTTTGAAAGGGGTAAGTCAAATAAAAAGCGGTGGTTAGATAATTAAAAGAGCTTTCAGGAAAATGTTCAACTTTTCTTCTACTCCTTTCAGGGGCGTTGCAATAGTGTTCACAAAAAATGTTGGGTTTTGAGAAAATTCACATTTTTGTTTCACCTTTGCAAACGCTCTAGCGGCTAAACTATTTGAACAAGGTGAGTCGAACAAACAGAATTGGTTAGATAATTTGAAGAGCTTTCAGGAAAGTCTTTAATTTTTCTTCTACTCCTACCAGAAACGTGGCAACAGTGTGCACAAAAAATGTTGGGTTTTGCGAAAACTCACATTTTTGTTTAAACTTTGCAAACGCTCTAGCAGCTAATCTATTTGAACGAGGTGAATCAAACAAATAACATTAGTTAGATAATTCGAAGAGTTTTCAGGAAAGTCTTCAATTTTTCTTCTACTCCTACCAGGAGCGTGGCAATAGTGTTCACAAAAAATGTTGGGTTTTGAGAAAATTCACATTTTTGTTTCACCATTTCAAACGCTCTAGCGGCTAAACTATTTGAACAAGGTGAGTCAGACAAACAGAATTGGTTAGATAATTTGAAGAGCTTTTAGAAAAGTCTTTAATTTTTCTTCTACTGCTACCAGAAACGTGGCAACAATGTTCACAAGGAATGTTGGGTTTTGCGAAAGCTCACATTTTTGTTTCAACTTTGCAAACGCTCTAGCGGCTAAACTATTGAAAGAGGTGGGTCAAATAAAAAACATTGGTTAGATTATTTGAAGAGCTTTCAGGAAGGTCTTCAAACTTTTTTCTACTCCTACCACAAACGTGGCAACAGTGTTCGCAAAAAATTTAGGGTTTTGAGAAAAATCACATTTTTGTTTCATATTTGCAAACGCTCTAGTGGCTAAACTTTTTGAACGAGCTGAGTCAAACAAAAAGCAATGGTTTGATAATTTACAGAGCTTTCAGGAAAGTCTTCAATCTTTCTTCTACTCCTACCAGGAGCGTGGCAATAGTGTTCGCAATAAATGTAGGGTTTTCACAAAAACTACATTCTTGTTTCAACCTTACCAACGATCTAGCGGCAAACTGTTAGAAAGAAGTGAGTCAAATAAAAAGCGATGGTTAGATAATTAAAAGATCTTTCGGGAAAGTGTTCAACTTTTCTTCTACTCCTTTCAGGGGCGTTGCAATAGTGTTCACAACAAATGTTGGGTTTTGAGAAAATTCACATTTTTGTTTTACCTTTTCAGACGCTCTAGCGGCTAAACTATTTGAACAAGGTGAGTCAAACAAACAGAATTGGTTAGATATATTGAAGAGCTTTCAGGAAAGTCTTTCATTTTTCTTCTATTCCTACCAGAAACGTGGCAACAGTGTTCACAAAAATGTTGGGTTTTGATAAAATTCACATTTTTGTTTCACCTTTTCAAACGCTCTAGCGGCTAAAGTACTAAAACGAGGTGAGTCAAACAAAAAGCATTGTCAACATAATTTAAATGGCTTTCAGTGTTCACAAAGATTGTTGGGTTTTGAGAAAATTCACATTTTTGTTTCAACTTTTCAAACGCTCTAGCGGCTAAGTTATTTGAACGAGGTGAATCAAACAAACAGTATTGGTTAGACTAATCGAAGAGTTTTCAGAGAAAACTTCAATCTTTCTTTTACTCCTACCAGGAACGTGGTAATAGTGATCACAAGAAATGTTGGGTTTTGATAAAAATCACGTTTTTGTTTCACCTTTGCAAACGCTCTAGCGGCTAAACTACTAGAACGAGGTAAGTCATACAAAATTCATTGTCTACATAATTTTAAGAGCTTTCAGGAAAATCAATAATTCTTCTAGGGTTTTGATAAAAATCACATTTTTATTTCAACTTTGCAAACGCTCTAACGGCTAAACTATTTGAACGAGCAAAGTCAAACAAACAGAATCTGTTAGATAATTTGAAGAGCTTTCCGTAAAGTCTTTAATCTTTCTTCTACTCCTACCAGAGATGTGGCAACAGTGTTCACAAAGAATGAGAAAATTCACGTTTTGGTTTCACCTTTGCAAACGCTCTAGCGGCTAAACTACTAAAACGAGGTGAGTCAAACAAAAAGCATTGTCTACATAATTGAAAGGGCTTTCAGTGTTCACAAAGAATGTTGGGTTTTGAGAAAACTCACATTTTTGTTTCAACCTTGCAAACACTCTAGCGGCTTAACTGTTTGAACGAGGTGAATCAAGGAAACAGTATTGGTGGGATTATTCGAAGAACTTTCAGGAAAGTCTTCAATTTTTCTTCTACTCCTACCAGAAACGTGGCAACTGTGTTCGCAATAAATTTAGGGTTTTGAGAAAAATCACATTTTTGTTTCAACTTTGCAAATGCTCTAGCGGCAAACTGTTTGAAAGAGGTGACCCAAATAAAAAGCGCTGATTAGATAATAAAAAGAGCTGTCAGGAAAGTCTTCAATCTTTCTACTACTCTTACCAGGAGCGCGGCAATAGTGTTCACAAAATTGTTGGGTTTTGATAAAAATCACATTTTTGTTTCACCTTTGCAAACGCTCCAGCGGCTAAACTATTTGAACGAGGTGAGTCAAACAAACAGAATTGGATAGATAATTTGAAGAGATTTCAGGAAAGTCTTTAATTTTTCTAGTGGCTAAACTATTTGAACGAGCTGAGTCAAACAAAAAGCATTGATTAAACAATTAAAAGAGCATTCAGGAAAGTCTTCAATCTTTCTTCTACTCCTACCAGAAACGTGGCAACAGTGTTCTCAAAGAATGTTGGGTTTTGAGAAAATTCACATTTTTGTTTCAACTTTGCAAACGCTCTAGTGGCTAAACTGTTTGAACGAGCTAAGTCAAACAAAAAGCATTGGTTAGACAATTTAAAGAGCTTTCAGGAAAGTCTTCATTTTTTCTTCTACTCCTTTCAGGAGCGTGGCAACAGTGTTCACAAAGAAAGTTGGGTTTTGAGAAAATTCACATTTTTGTTTCAACTTTGCAAACGCTCTAGCGGCAAGCTGTTTGAAAGAGGTGACCCAAATAAAAAGCGCTGGTTAGATAATTAAAATAGCTTTATGGAAAGTCTTCAATCCTTCTTCTACTTTTTTCAGGGGCGTTGCAATAGTGTTCACAAAAAATGTTGGGTTTTGAGAAAATTCACATTTTTATTTCACCTTTGCAAACGCTCTAGCGGCTAAACTATTTGAACGAAGAGAGTCAAACAAACAGTGTAGGTTAAATAATTTAAAGTACTTTCAGGTAAGTCTTAAAATTTTATTCGACTCCTATCAGAAACGTGGCAACAGTGTTCACAACAAATGTTGGGTTCTGAGAAAATTCACATTTTTGTTTCATCTTTGCAAACGCGCTAGCGGCTTAAGTACTAAAACGAGGTGAGTCAAACAAAAAAGCTTTGTCCACATAATTTAAATGGCTTTCAGTGTTCACAAAGAATTTTGAGTTTTGATAAAAATCACATTTTTGTTTCAACTTTGCAAACGCTCTAACGGCTAAACTATTTGATCGAGGTGAGTCAAACAAACAGTGTAGGTTAAATAATTTAAAGAGCTTTCAGGAAAGTCTTCGTTTTTTCTTCTACTCCTTTCAGGAGCGTGGCAACAGTGTGCACGAAGAATGTTGGGTTTTGAGAAAATTCACATTTTTGTTTCACCTTTGCAAACGCTCTAGCGGCTAAACTACTAAAATGAGATGAGTCAAACAAAAACCATTGTCTACATAATTTAAAGGGCTTTCAGTGTTCACAAAGAATGTTGGGTTTTGAGAAAATTCACATTTTTGTTTCAACTTTGCAAACGCTCTAGCGGCTAAACTATTTGAACGAGGTGAGTCAAACAAACAGTGTAGGTTAAATAATTTAAAGAGCTTTCAGGTAAGTCTTAAATTTTTATTCGACTCCTATCAGAAACGTGGCAACAGTGTTCACAACAAATGTTGGGTTCTGAGAAAATTCACATTTTTGTTTCACCTTTGCAAACGCTCTAGCGGCTAAAGTACTAAAACGAGGCGAGTCAAACAAAAAGCATTGTCCACATAATTTAAATGGCTTTCAGTGTTCACAAAGAATGTTGGGTTTTGAGAAAATTCACATTTTTGTTTCAACTTTGCAAACGCTCTAGCAGCTAAATTATTTGAACGAGGTGAATCAAACAAACAATATTAGTTAGATAATTTAAAGGCCTTTCAGGAAAGTCTTCAATCTTTCTTCTACTCCTATTAGGAATGTGGCAATAGTGTTCACAAAAAATGTTGGGTTTTGATAAAAATCACATTTTTGTTTAAAATTTGCAAACGCTCTAGCGGCAAGCTATTTGGACGAGGTGAGTCAAATAAAAAGCACTGGTTAGATAATTTAAAGGGCTTTCAGGAAAGTGTTCAACTTTTCTTCTACTCCTACCAGGGGCGTGGCAATAGTTTTCACAAAAATTTAGGGTTTTGATAAAAATCACATTTTTGTTTCAAATTTACCAACAATCTAGCGGCAAACTGTTTGAAAGAGGTGAGTCAAATAAAAATCGCTGGCTAGGTAATTAAATGAGCTTTCAGGAAAGTGATCAACTTCTCTTTTAGTCCCTTCAGGGATGTTGCAATAGTGTTCACAAGAAATGTTGGGTTTTGAAAAAATTCCCATTTTTGTTTCACTTTTGCAGACGCTCTAGCGGCTAAACTATTTGAACAAGGTAAGTCAGACAAACAGAATTGGTTAGATAATTTGAAGAGCTTTCAGGAAAGTCTTCAATCTTTCTTCTACTCCTACCAGGAGCGTGGCAATAGTGTTCACAAAGAATGTTGGGTTTTGCGAAAATTCACATTTTTGTTTCAACTTTGCAAACGCTCTAGCGGCTAAATTATTTGAACGTGGTGAATCAATAAAACAGCATTGGTTAGATTATTTGAAGAGCTTTCAGGAAGATCTTCAAACTTTTTTCTACTCCTACCACAAACGTGGCAACAGTGTTCGCAAAAAATTTAGGGTTTTGAGAAAAATCGCATTTTTGTTTCATATTTGCAAACGCTCTAGTGGCTAAACTATTTGAACGAGCTGAGTCAAACAAAAAGCAATGGTTAGATAATTTACAGGGCTTTCAGGAAAGTGTTCAACTTTTCTTCTACTCCTACCAGGGGCGTGGCAATAGTGTTCACAAAAATTTAGGGTTTTGATAAAAATCACATTTTTGTTTCAAATTTACCAACAATCTAGCGGCAAACTGTTTGAAAGAGGTGAGTCAAATAAAAATCGCTGGCTAAGTAATTAAATGAGCTTTCAGGAAAGTGATCAACTTCTCTTTTAGTCCCTTCAGGGATGTTGCAATAGTGTTCACAATAAATGTTGGGTTTTGAGAAAATTCACATTTTTGTTTCGCCTTTGCAAACGCTCTAGCGGCTAAACAATTTGAACAAGGTGAGTCAAACAAACAGAATTGGTTAGATAATTTGAAGAGCTTTCAGGAAAGTCTTTAATTTTTCTTCTCTTCCTACCAGAAACGTGGCAACAGAGTTCACAAAAAATGTTCGGTTTTGCTAAAAATCACATTTTTGTTTCATTTTGCAAACGCTCTAGCTTCAAGTTATTTGAACGAGGATAGTCAAACAAACAGAATCGGTTAGATAATTTGAAGAGTTTTCAGGAAAGTCTTCAATCTTTTTTCTTCTCCCACCAGGAGCGTGGCAACAGTGATCACAAAAAATATTGGGTTTTGATAAAAATCACATTTTTGTTTCACCTTTGCAAACGCTCTAGCGGCTTAACTGTTTGAACGAGGTGAATCAGGCAAACAGTATTGGTGAGAATATTCGAAGAGCTTTCAGGAAAGTCTTCAATCTTTTTTCTACTCCTACCAGAAACGTGGCAACTGTGTTCGCAAAAAATTTTGGGTTTTGAGAAAAACCATATTTTTGTTTAAATTTTGCAAACGCTCTAGCGGCAAACTGTTTGAAAGAGGTGACCCAAATTAAAAACGCTGGTTTGATAATTAAAAGAGTTTTATGGAAAGTCTTCCATCTTTCTTCTTCTCCGTTAAGGGGCGTTGCAATAGTGTTCACAAAAAATGTTGGGTTTTGAGAAAATTCACATTTTTGTTTCATGCTTGCAATGCGCTCTAGCGGCTAAACTATTTGAACAAGGTGAGTCAAACAAAAAGCATTGGTTAGACAATTTAAAGAGCTTTCAGGAAAGTCTTCAATATTTCTTCTACTCCTACCAGGAGCGTGGCAATAGTGTTCACAAAAAATGTTGGGTTTTGATAAAAATCACATTTTTGTTTCACCTTTGCAAACGCTCTAGCAGCTAATTTATTTGAACGAGATGAATCAAACAAACAATATTAGTTAGATAATTTGAAGAGTTTTCAGGAAAGTCTTCAATCTTTTTTCTTCTCCCACCAGGAGCGTGGCAACAGTGATCACAAAGAATGTTGGGTTTTGAGAAAATTCACATTTTTGTTTCAACTTTGCAAACGCTCTAGTGGCTAATTTATTTCAACGAGCTGAGTCAAACGAAAAGCATTGGTTAGACAATTTAAAGAGCTTTCAGGAAAGTCTTCAATCTTTCTTCTACTCCTACCAGGAGCGTGGCAATAGTGTTCACAAAAAATGTTATGTTTTGATAAAAATCACATTTTTGTTTCACCTTTGCAAACGGTCTAAGGGCTAAACTATTTGAACAAGGTGAGTCAACCAAACAGAATTGGTTAGATAATTTAATCTTTAACTTTTCTTCTACTCCTACAAGAAACGTGGCAAAAGTGTTAACAAAGAATGTTGGGTTTTGAGAAAATTCACATTTTTGTTTCAAATTTACAAACGTTCTACTGGCTAAACTATTTGAACGAGCCGAGTCAAACAAAAAGCAATGGTTAGATAATTTAAAGAGCTTTCAGGAAAGTCTTCAATTTTTCTTCTACTCCTACCAAGATCGTGGCAATAGTGTTCAAAAAAAATGTAATGTTTTTATAAAAACTACATTTTGGTTTCAACTTTACCAACGATCTAGCGGCAACTGTTTAAAAGAGGTGAGTCAAATAAAAAGCGCTGGTTAGATAATTAAAAGAGCTTTGAGGAAAGTCTTCAATCTTTCTTCTACTCCTTTCAGGGGCGTTGCAATAGTGTTCACAAAGAATGTTGGGGTTTGAGAAAATGCACATTTTTGTTTCACCTTTGCAAACGCTCTAGCGGCTAAACTATTTGAACAAGGTGAGTCAAACAAACAGAGTTGGTTAGATTATTTGACGAGTTTTCAGGAAAAGTTTTTAATATTTCTTCTACTCCTACTAGAAACGTGGCAACAGTGTTCACAAAAAATGTTGGGTTTTGAGAAAATTCACATTTTTGTTTCAACTATTTGAAAGGGGTGAGTCAAACAAACAGAATTGGTTAGATAATTTGCAGAGCTTTCAGTAAAGTCTTCAATTTTTTTTCTACTCCTAAAGGAAACGTGACAACAGTGTTCACAAAGAATTTTGAGTTTTGAGAAAATTCACATTTTGTTTCAACTTTGCAAACGCTCTAGCAGCTAAATTATTTGAACGAGGCGAATCAAACAAACAATATTAGTTAGACAATTCGAAGAGCTTTCAGGAAAGTCTCCTACCTCCTACCAGGGGCGTAGCAATAGTGTTCACAAAAATGTAGGGTTTTGATAAAAATCACACTTTTATTTCAACTTTGCAAACGCCCTAGCGGCTAAATTGTTTGAACTAGGTGAGTCAAACAAACAGAATTGGTTAGATCATTTAAAGAGCTTTCAGGAAAGTCTTTAATTTTTCTTTTACTCCTACCACAAACGTGGCAACAGTGTTCATAAAGAATGTTGGGTTTTGAGAAAAATCACATTTTTTTTCAACTTTGCAAACGATCTAGCGGCTAAATTATTTGAACGAGGTGAATCAAGCAAACAGTATTTGTTAGACTATTCGAAGAGCTTTCAGGAAAGTCTTCAATCTTTTTTCTACTCCTTCCAGAAACGTGGAAACAGTGTTCGCAAAAAATTTAGGGGTGTGAGAAAAATCACATTTTTGTTTCAACTTTGCAAACGCTCTAGCGGCGAAGTTATCTGAACGAGGTGAATCAAACAAACAGTATTGGTTAGATTATTCGAAGGGTTTTCAGGAAAGTCTTTAATTTTTCTTCTTTTCCTACCAGAAACGTGGCAACAGTGTTTACCAAGAGTGTTGGGTTTAGAGAAAACTTACATTTTTTTTCAACTTTGCAAACGCTCTAGTGACTAAATTAATTGAACGAGGTGAATCAAACAAACAATATTAGTTAGATAATTCGAAGAGTTTTCAGGAAAGTCTTCAATTTTTCTTCTTCTCCTAAAGGAAACGTGGCAACTGTGTTTACAAAGAATGTTGAGTTTTGAAAAATTCACATTTTTTTCACCTTTGCAAACGCTCTAGCAACTAAACTACTAAAACGAGGTGAGTCAAACAAAAAGCATTGCCTACATAATTTAAGAGGCTTTCAGTGTTCACAAAGAATGTTGGGTTTTGAGAAAATTCACATTTTGGTTTCAACTTTGCAAACACTCTAGCGGCTAAATTATTTGAACGAGGTGAATCAAACAAACAGTATTTGTTAGATTATTCGAAGAGTTTTCAGGAAAGTCTTCAATCTTTCTTCTACTCCTACCAAGAGCGTGGCAATAGTGTTCACAAAAAATGTTGTGTTTTGATAAAAATCACATTTTTGTTTCACCTTTGCAAACGGTCTAAGGGCTAAACTATTTGAACAAGGTGAGTCAACCAAACAGAATTGGTCAGATAATTTAATCTTTAACTTTTCTTCTACTCCTACAAGAAACGTGGCAAAAGTGTTAACAAAGAATGTTGGGTTTTGAGAAAATTCACATTCTTGTTTCAAATTTACAAACGCTCTGCTGGCTAAACTATTTGAACGAGCTGAGTCAAGCAAAAAGCAATGGTTAGATAATTTAAAGAGCTTTCAGGAAAGTCTTCAATTTTTCTTTTACTCCTACCAAGAGCGTGGCAATAGTGTTCAAAAAAAATGTAGGGTTTTTATAAAAACTACATTTTGGTTCCAACTTTACCAACGATCTAGCGGCAACTGTTTAAAAGAGGTGAGTCAAATAAAAAGCGCTGGTTAGATAATTAAAAGAGCTTTGAGGAAAGTCTTCAATCTTTCTTCTACTCCTTTCAGGGGCGTTGCAATAGTGTTCACAAAGAATGTTGGGGTTTGAGAAAATTCACATTTTTTTTTCACCTTTGCAAACACTCTAGCGGCTAAACTGTTTGAACAAGGTGAGTCAAACAAACAGAATTGGTTAGACAATTTAAAGGGCTTTCAGGAAAGTCTTCAATCTTTCTTCTACTCCTACCAGAAGCGTGGCAATAGTGTTCACAAAAAATGTAGGGTTTTTATAAAAACTACATTTTGGTTTCAACTTTACCAACGATCTAGCTGCAAACTATTTAAAAGAGATGAGTCAAATAAAAAGCGCTTGTTAGATAATTAAAAGAGCTTTGAGGAAAGTCTTTAATCTTTCTTCTACTCCTTTCAGGGGCGCTGCAATAGTGTTCACAAAGAATGTTGGGGTTTGAGAAAATTCACATTTTTGTTTCAACTATTTGAAAGGGGTGAGTCAAACAAACAGAATTGGTTAGATAATCTGAAGAGCTTTCAGCAAGGTCTTCAATTTTTCTTCTACTCCAACCAGGAGCGTGGCAAAAGTATTCACAAAAAATGTAGGGTTTTTATAAAAACTACATTTTGGTTTCAATTTTACCAACGATCTAGCTGCAAACTATTTAAAAGAGATGAGTCAAATAAAATGCGCTTGTTAGATAATTAAAAGAGCTTTGAGGAAAGTCTTTAATCTTTCTTCTACTCCTTTCAGGGGCGCTGCAATAGTGTTCACAAAGAATGTTGGGTTTTGAAAAAAATCACATTTTTGTTTCAACTATTTGAAAGGGGTGAGTCAAACAAACAGAATTGGTTAAATAATCTGAAGAGCTTTCAGTAAAGTCTTCAATTTTTCTTCTACTCCAACCAGGAGCGTGGCAAAAGTATTCACAAAAAATGTAGGGTTTTTATAAAAACTACATTTTGGTTTCAACTTTACCAACGATCTAGCTGCAAACTATTTAAAAGAGATGAGTCAAATAAAAAGCGCTTGCTAGATAATTAAAAGAGCTTTGAGGAAAGTCTTTAATCTTTCTTCTACTCCTTTCAGGGGCGCTGCAATAGTGTTCACAAAGAATGTTGGGGTTTGAGAAAATTCACATTTTTGTTTCACCTTTGCAAACGCTCTAGCGGCTTAACTATTTGAACAAGGTGAGTCAAACAAACAGAGTTGGTTAGATTATTTGACGAGTTTTCAGGAAAAGTCTTTAATTTTTCTTCTACTCCTACTAGAAACGTGGCAACAGTGTTCACAAGAAATGTTGGGTTTTGAGAAAATTCACATTTTTGTTTCAACTATTTGAAAGGGGTGAGTCAAACAAACAGAATTGGTTAGATAATTAAAAGAGCTTTCAGTAAAGTCTTCAATTTTTTTTCTACTCCTAAATTAAACGTGACAACAGTGTTCACAAAGAATTTTGAGTTTTGAGAAAATTCACATTTTGTTTCAACTTTGCAAACGCTCTAGCAGCTAAATTATTTGAACGAGGCGAATCAAACAAACAATATTAGTTAGATAATTCGAAGAGCTTTCAGGAAAGTCTCCTACCTCCTACTAGGGGCGTAGCAATAGTGTTCACAAAAATGTAGGGTTTTGATAAAAATCACATTTTTATTTCAACTTTGCAAACGCTCAAGCGGCGAGGCAATAGTGTTCACAAAAATTTAGGGTTTTGATAAAAACCACATTTTTGTTTCAACTTTGCAAACGCCCTAGCGGCTAAATTATTTGAACGAGCTGAGTCAAACAAAAAGCAGTGGTTAGATCATTTAAAGAGCTTTCAGGAAAGTCTTTAATTTTTCTTCTACTCCTACCACAAACGTGGCAACAGTGCTCATAAAGAATGTTGGGTTTTGAGAAAAATCACATTTTTTTCAACTTTGCAAACGATCTAGCGGCTAAGTTCTTTGAACGAGGTGAATCAAGCAAACAGTATTTGTTAGACTATTCGAAGAGCTTTCAGGAAAGTCTTCAATCTTTTTTCTACTCCTTCCAGAAACGTGGAAACAGTGTTCGCAAAAAATTTAGGGTTTTGATAAAAATCACATTTTTGTTTCAACTTTGCAAACGTTCTAGCGGCCAAATTATTGGAAGGAGGTGATCCAAATAAACAGATTTGGATGGTTAATTTGAAGAGCTTTCAAGAAAGTCTTTAATTTTTCTTATACTCCTACCAGAAACGTGGCAACAGTGTTCACAAAGAATGATGGGTTTTGAGAAAATTCACATTTTGGTTTCAACTTTGCAAACGCTCTAGCGGCTAAGTTATTTGAAAGAGGTGAATCAAACAAACAGTATTTGTTAGACTAATCGAAGAGTTTTCAGGAAAAGCTTTAATTTTTCTTCTACTCCTACCAGAAACTTTGCAACAGTGTTCACAAAGATTGTTGGGTTTTGAGAAAATTCACAATTTTGTTTCAAATTTGTAACGCTCTAGCAGCTGACCTATTGAAAGAGGTGAGTCAAATAAAAAGCTCTGGTTAGATAATTAAAAGAGTTTTCAGGAAAGTCTTCAATCTTTTTCTACTCCTACCAGGAACGTGGTAGTGTTCACAAAACATGTTGGGTTTTGATAAAAATCACATTTTTGTTTCAACTTTGCAAACGATCTTGCGGCTAAATTATTTGAACGAGGTGAATCACGCAAACAGTATTTGTTAGATTATTCGAAGAGCTTTCAGGAAAGTCTTCAATCTTTTTTCTACTCCTACCAGAAACGTGGCAACAGTTGTTCGCAAAAAATTTAGGGTTTTGAGAAAAATCACATTTTTGTTTCAACTTTGCAAACGATCTAGCGGCTAAATTATTTGAACGAGGTGAATCAAGCAAACAGTATTTGTTAGATTATTCGAAGAGCTATCAGGAAAGTCTTCAATCCTTTTTCTACTCCTACCAGAAACGTGGCAACAGTTGTTCGCAAAAAATTTAGGGTTTTGAGAAAAATCACATTTTTGTTTCAACTTTGCAAACGATCTAGCGGCTAAATTATTTAAACGAGTTGAATCAAGCAAACAGTATTGGTTAGATTATTTGAAGAGCTTTCAGGAAAGTTTTCAATCTATTTTCTACTCTTACCAGAAACGTGGCAACAGTGTTCGCGAAAAATTTAGGGTTTTGAGAAAAACCACATTTTTGTTTCAACTTTGCAAACGCTCTAGCGGCTAAATTGTTTGAACAAAGTGAATCAGGCAAACAGTATTTGTTAGATTATTCGAAGAGCTTTCAGGAAAGTCTTCAATCTTTTTTCTACTCCTACCAGAAACGTGGCAACAGTGTTCGCAAAAAATTTAGGGACTTGAGAAAAATCACATTTTTGTTTCAACTTTGCAAACGCTCTAGCGGCGAAGTTATCTGAACGAGGTGAATCAAACAAACAGTATTGGTTAGATTATTCGAAGGGTTTTCAGGAAAGTCTTTAATTTTTCTTCTTTTCCTACCAGAAACGTGGCAACAGTGTTTACAAAGAGTGTTGGGTTTAGAGAAAACTTACATTTTTTTTCAACTTTGCAAACGCTCTAGTGACTAAATTAATTGAACGAGGTGAATCAGAGAAACAATATTAGTTAGATAATTCGAAGAGTTCTCAGGAAAGTCTTCAATTTTTCTTCTACTCTTAAAGGAAACGTGGCAACATTGTTCAAAAAAATGCTGAGTTTTGAGAAAATTACACTTTTGTTTCAACTTTGCAAACGCTGTAGCGGCTAAATTATTGGAACGAGGTGAATCAAGCAAACAGTATTGGTGAGACTATTCGAAGAGCTTTGAGGAAAGTCTTCAATCTTTTTTCTATTCCTACCAGAAACGTGGCAACAGTGTTCGCAAAAAATTTAGGGTTTTGAGAAAAATCACATTTTTGTTTCAACTTTGCAAACGCTCTAGCGGCTAAACTACTGGAACGAGGTGAAACAGAATTGGATGGTTAATTTGAAGAGCTTTCAGGAAAGTCTTTAATTTTTCTTCTACTCCTACCAAAAACGTGTCAACAGTGTTCCCAAAGAATGATGGGTCTTTAGAAAATTCACATTTTGGTTTCAACTTTGCAAACGCCCTAGCGGCTAAGTTATTTGAACGACGTGAATCAAACAAACAGTATTAGTTAGATTTCAGGAAAAGCTTTAATCTTTCTTCTACTCCTACCAAGAATGTGGTAATAGTGATCACAAGAAATGTTGGGTTTTGATAAAAATCACATTTTTGTTTCACCTTTGCAAACGCTCTAGCAGCTAAATTATTTGAATGAGGTGAATCAAACAAACAATATTAGTTAGATTATTTTAAGAGTTTTCAAGAAAGTCTTCAATCTTTCTTCTACTTCTACCAGAAACGTGGCAACAGTGTTCACAAAGAATGTTGGGTTTTGGGAAAATTCACATTTTTGTTTCAACTTTGCAAACGATCTAGCGGCTTAGCTATTTGAACAAGGTGAGTAAAACAAAAAGCATTGGTTAGACAATTTAAAGAGCTTTGAGGAAGGTCTTCAATCTTTCTTCTACCCTTTTCAGGGGCGTGGCAATAGTGTTCACAAAAAATTTTGGGTTTTGAGAAAATTCACATTTTTGTTTTACCTTTGCAAACGCTCTAGCGGCTAAACTACTGAAACGAGGTAAGTCAAGCAAAAATCATTGTCTACTTAATTTAAAGAGCTTTCAGGAAAGTCCACAATCTTTCTTCTAGTTCTACCAGGAGCGTGGCAATAGTGTTCACAAAAATTTAGGGTTGTGATAAAAATCACATTTTTATTTCAACTTTGCAAACGCTCTAGCGGCTAAACTACTAAAACGAGGTGAGTCAAACAAAAAGCATTGTCTACATAATTTAAAGGGCTTTCAGTGTTCACAAAAAATGTTGGGTTTTGATAAAAATCACATTTTTGTTTCAACTTTGCAAACGCTCTAGCGGCAAGCTATTTGAACGAGGTGAGTAAATAAAAAACGCTGGTTAGATAATTTAAAGAGCTTTCAGGAAAGTGTTCAATTTTTCTTCTACTCCTACCAGGGGCGTGGCAATAGTGTTCACAAAAATATAGGGTTTTGATAAAAATCACATTTTTGTTTCAACTTTGCAAACGCTCTAGCAGCCAAACTATTTGAACGAGGTGAGTCAAAGAAACAGAATTGGATAGATAATTTGAAGAGCTTTCAGGAAAGTCTTTAATTTTTCATCTACTCCTACCAGAAACGTGGCAACAGTGTTCACAAAGAATGTTGGGTATTCAGAAAATTCACATTTTTGTTTCAACTTTGCAAACGCACTAGCGGCTTAACTGTTTCAACGAGCTGAGTCAAACAAAAAGCAGTGGTTAGATAATTTTAGGAGCTTTCAGGAAAGTCTTCAATCTTTCTTCTACCCCTACCAGGAGCGTGGCAACAGTGTTCACAAGAAATGTTGGGTTTTGAGAAAATAAAAAAAACTGGTTAGATAATTAAAAGAGCTTTCAGGAAAGTCTTCAAGCGTTTGTCTTTTCCTACCAGGAGCGTGGCAATAGTGTTCACAAAAAATTTTGGGTTTTGAGAAAATTCACATTTTTGTTTTACCTTTGCAAACGCTCTAGCGGCTAAACTACTGAAACGAGGGAAGTCAAGCAAAAATCATTGTCTACTTAATTTAAAGAGCTTTCAGGAAAGTCCTCAATCTTTCTTCTAGTTCTACCAGGAGCGTGGCAATAGTGTTCACAAAAATTTAGGGTTTTGATAAAAATCACATTTTTATTTCAACTTTGCAAACGCTCTAGCGGCTAAACTACTAAAACGAGGTGAGTCAAACAAAAATTTG
>JBAWJQ010004596.1:0-99090 GCA_037783105.1 Bactrocera zonata | reverse complement strand
CTTTCAGTGTTCACAAAGAATGTTGGGTTTTGAGAAAATTCACATTTTGGTTTCAACTTTGCAAACACTCTAGCGGCTAAATTATTTGAACGAGGTGAATCAAACAAACAGTATTTGTTAGATTATTCGAAGAGTTTTCAGGAAAGTCTTCAATCTTTCTTCTACTCCTACAAGGAACTTGGCAACCGTGATCACAAGGAATGTTGGGTTTTGATAAAAATCACATTTTTGTTTCACCTTTGCAAACGCTCTAGCGGCTAAACTACTGGAACGAGGTGAGTCAAACAAACAGAATTGGATGGTTAATTTGAAGAGCTTTCAGGAAAGTCTTTAATTTTGCTTCTACTCCTACCAGAAACGTGGCAACAGTGTTCAAAAAGAATGTTGAGTTTTGAGAAAATTCACACTTTTGTTTCAACTTTGCAAACGCTCTATAGGCTAAATTATTGGAACGAGGTGAATCAAGCAAACAGTATTGGTTAGACAATTTAAAGAGCTTTCAGGAAAGTCTTCAATCTTTCTTCTACTTTTACCAGGAGCGTGGCAATAGTGTTCACAAAAAATGTTGTGATTTGATAAAAATCAC
Source organism: Bactrocera zonata (assembly GCA_037783105.1). NCBI lineage: Eukaryota > Metazoa > Arthropoda > Insecta > Diptera > Tephritidae > Bactrocera > Bactrocera zonata. The sequence goes on along the minus strand of JBAWJQ010004596.1, from coordinate 98,504 downwards.
ATTTTTGTTTCACCTTTGCAAACGGTCTAAGGGCTAAACTATTTGAACAAGGTGAGTCAACCAAACAGAATTGGTTAGATAATTTAATCTTTAACTTTTCTTCTACTCCTACAAGAAACGTGGCAAAAGTGTTAACAAAGAATGTTGGGTTTTGAGAAAATTCACATTCTTGTTTCAAATTTACAAACGTTCTGCTGGCTAAACTATTTGAACGAGCTGAGTCAAGCAAAAAGCAATGGTTAGATAATTTAAAGAGCTTTCAGGAAAGTCTTCAATTTTTCTTTTACTCCTACCAAGAGCGTGGCAATAGTGTTCAAAAGAAATGTAGGGTTTTTATAAAAACTACATTTTGGTTCCAATTTACCAACGATCTAGCGGCAACTGTTTAAAAGAAGTGAGTCAAATAAAAAGCGCTGGTTAGATAATTAAAAGAGCTTTGAGGAAAGTCTTCAATCTTTCTTCTACTCCTTTCAGGGGCGTTGCAATAGTGTTCACAAAGAATGTTGGGGTTTGAGAAAATTCACATTTTTGTTTCACCTTTGCAAACACTCTAGCGGCTAAACTGTTTGAACAAGGTGATTCAAACAAACAGAATTGGTTAGACAATTTAAAGGGCTTTCAGGAAAGTCTTCAATCTTTCTTCTACTCCTACCAGAAGCGTGGCAATAGTGTTCACAAAAAATGTAGGGTTTTTATAAAAACTACATTTTGGTTTCAACTTTACCAACGATCTAGCTGCAAACTATTTAAAAGAGATGAGTCAAATAAAAAGCGCTTGTTAGATAATTAAAAGAGCTTTGAGGAAAGTCTTTAATCTTTCTTCTACTCCTTTCAGGGGCGCTGCAATAGTGTTTACAAAGAATGTTGGGGTTTGAGAAAATTCACATTTTTGTTTCAACTATTTGAAAGGGGTGAGTCAAACAAACAGAATTGGTTAGATAATCTGAAGAGCTTTCAGTAAAGTCTTCAATTTTTCTTCTACTCCAACCAGGAGCGTGGCAAAAGTATTCACAAAAAATGTAGGGTTTTTATAAAAACTACATTTTGGTTTCAACTTTACCAACGATCTAGCTGCAAACTATTTAAAAGAGATGAGTCAAATAAAAAGCGCTTGTTAGATAATTAAAAGAGCTTTGAGGAAAGTCTTTAATCTTTCTTCTACTCCTTTCAGGGGCGCTGCAATAGTGTTTACAAAGAATGTTGGGGTTTGAGAAAATTCACATTTTTGTTTCAACTATTTGAAAGGGGTGAGTCAAACAAACAGAATTGGTTAGATAATCTGAAGAGCTTTCAGTAAAGTCTTCAATTTTTCTTCTACTCCAACCAGGAGCGTGGCAAAAGTATTCACAAAAAATGTAGGGTTTTTATAAAAACTACATTTTGGTTTCAACTTTACCAACGATCTAGCTGCAAACTATTTAAAAGAGATGAGTCAAATAAAAAGCGCTTGTTAGATAATTAAAAGAGCTTTGAGGAAAGTCTTTAATCTTTCTTCTACTCCTTTCAGGGGCGCTGCAATAGTGTTCACAAAGAATGTTGGGTTTTGAAAAAAATCACATTTTTGTTTCAACTATTTGAAAGGGGTGAGTCAAACAAACAGAATTGGTTAAATAATCTGAAGAGCTTTCAGTAAAGTCTTCAATTTTTCTTCTACTCCAACCAGGAGCGTGGCAACTGTGTTCGCAAAAAATTTTGGGTTTTTATAAAAACTACATTTCGGTTTCAACTTTACCAACGATCTAGCTGCAAACTATTTAAAAGAGATGAGTCAAATAAAAAGCGCTTGTTAGATAATTAAAAGAGCTTTGAGGAAAGTCTTTAATCTTTCTTCTACTCCTTTCAGGGGCGCTGCAATAGTGTTCACAAAGAATGTTGGGTTTTGAAAAAAATCACATTTTTGTTTCAACTATTTGAAAGGGGTGAGTCAAACAAACAGAATTGGTTAAATAATCTGAAGAGCTTTCAGTAAAGTCTTCAATTTTTCTTCTACTCCAACCAGGAGCGTGGCAAAAGTATTCACAAAAAATGTAGGGTTTTTATAAAAACTACATTTTGGTTTCAACTTTACCAACGATCTAGCTGCAAACTATTTAAAAGAGATGAGTCAAATAAAAAGCGCTTGTTAGATAATTAAAAGAGCTTTGAGGAAAGTCTTTAATCTTTCTTCCACTCCTTTCAGGGGCGCTGCAATAGTGTTCACAAAGAATGTTGGGGTTTGAGAAAATTCACATTTTTGTTTCACCTTTGCAAACGCTCTAGCGGCTTAACTATTTGAACAAGGTGAGTCAAACAAACAGAGTTGGTTAGATTATTTGACGAGTTTTCAGGAAAAGTCTTTAATTTTTCTTCTACTCCTACTAGAAACGTGGCAACAGTGTTCACAAAAAATGTTGGGTTTTGATAAAATTCACATTTTTGTTTCAACTATTTGAAAGGGGTGAGTCAAACAAACAGAATTGGTTAGATAATTTGCAGAGCTTTCAGTAAAGTCTTCTATTTTTTTTCTACTCCTAAATTAAACGTGACAACAGTGTTCACAAAGAATTTTGAGTTTTGAGAAAATTCACATTTTGTTTCAACTTTGCAAACGCTCTAGCAGCTAAATTATTTGAACGAGGCGAATCAAACAAACAATATTAGTTAGATAATTCGAAGAGCTTTCAGGAAAGTTTCCTACCTCCTACTAGGGGCGTAGCAATAGTGTTCACAAAAATGTAGGGTTTTGATAAAAATCACATTTTTATTTCAACTTTGCAAACGCTCTAGCGGCGAGGCAATAGTGTTCACAAAAATTTAGGGTTTTGATAAAAACCACATTTTTGTTTCAACTTTGCAAACGCCCTAGCGGCTAAATTATTTGAACGAGCTGAGTCAAACAAAAAGCAATGGTTAGATCATTTAAAGAGCTTTCAGGAAAGTCTTTAATTTTTCTTCTACTCCTACCACAAACGTGGCAACAGTGTTCATAAAGAATGTTGGGTTTTGAGAAAAATCACATTTTTTTCAACTTTGCAAACTATCTAGCGGCTAAGTTATTTGAACGAGGTGAATCAAGCAAACAGTATTTGTTAGACTATTCGAAGAGCTTTCTGGAAAGTCTTCAATCTTTTTTCTACTCCTTCCAAAAACGTGGAAACAGTGTTCGCAAAAAATTTAGGGTTTTGATAAAAATCACATTTTTGTTTCAACTTTGCAAACGTTCTAGCGGCTAAATTATTGGAAGGAGGTGAGTCAAATAAACAGATTTGGATGGTTAATTTGAAGAGCTTTCAAGAAAGTCTTTAATTTTTCTTCTACCCCTACCAGAAACGTGGCAACAGTGTTCACAAAGAATGATGGGTTTTGAGAAAATTCACATTTTGGTTTCAACTTTGCAAACGCTCTAGCGGCTAAGTTATTTGAAAGAGGTGAATCAAACAAACAGTATTTGTTAGATTAATCGAAGAGCTTTCAAGAAAGTCTTTAATTTTTCTTCTACCCCTACCAGGAACGTAATAATAGTGTTCACAAAAAATGTTGGGTTTTTATAAAAATCACATTTTTGTTTCAACTTTGCAAACGATCTAGCGGCTAAATTATTTGAACGAGGTGAATCAGGCAAACAGTATTTGTTAGATTATTCGAAGAGCTTTCAGGAAAGTCTTCAATCTTTTTTCTACTCCTACCAGAAACGTGGCAACAGCGTTCGCAAAAAATGTAGGGTTTTGAGAAAAATCACATTTTTGTTTCAAATTTGCAAACGATCTAGCGGCTAACCTTTTGAAAGAGGTGAGTCAAATAAAAAGCACTGGTTAGATAATTAAAAGAGTTTTCAGGAAAGTCTTCAGCCTTTTTCTACTCCTACCAGGAACGTGGTAGTAGTGTTCACAAAAAATGTTGGGTTTTGATAAAAATCACATTTTTGTTTCAACTTTGCAAACGATCTAGCGGCTAAATTATTTGAACGAGGTGAATCAGGCAAACAGTATTTGTTAGATTATTTGAAGAGCTTTCAGGAAAGTCTTCAATCTTTTTTCTACTCCTACCAGAAACGTGGCAACAGTGTTCGCAAAAAATTTAGGGTTTTGAGAAAAATCACATTTTTGTTTCAACTTTGCAAACGCTCTAGCGGCTAAATTATAGGAAAAAGGTGAGTCAAATAAACAGATTTGGATGGTTAATTTGAAGAGCTTTCAGGAAAGTCTTTAATTTTTCTTCTACTCCTACCAGAAACGTGGCAACAGTGTTCACAAAGAATGATGGGTTTTGAGAAAATTCACATTTTGGTTTCAACTTTGCAAACGCTCTAGCGGCTAAGTTATTTGAAAGAGGTGAATCAAACAAACAGTATTTGTTAGATTAATCGAAGAGTTTTCACGAAAAGCTTTAACTTTTCTTCTACTCCTACCAGAAACTTTGCAACAGTGTTCACAAAGAATGTTGTGTTTTGAGAAAATTCACAATTTTGTTTCAAATTTGCAACGCTCTAGCAGCTGACCTATTGAAAGAGGTGAGTCAAATAAAAAGCACTGGTTAGATAATTAAAAGAGTTTTCAGGAAAGTTTTCAATCTTTCTTCTACCCCTACCAGGAACGTAATAATAGTGTTCACAAAAAATGTTGGGTTTTTATAAAAATCACATTTTTGTTTCAACTTTGCAAACGATCTAGCGGCTAAATTATTTGAACGAGGTGAATCAGGCAAACAGTATTTGTTAGATTATTCGAAGAGCTTTCAGGAAAGTCTTCAATCTTTTTTCTACTCCTACCAGAAACGTGGCAACAGCGTTCGCAAAAAATGTAGGGTTTTGAGAAAAATCACATTTTTGTTTCAACTTTGCAAACGATCTAGCGGCTAACCTTTTGAAAGAGGTGAGTCAAATAAAAAGCACTGGTTAGATAATTAAAAGAGTTTTCAGGAAAGTCTTCAATCTTTTTCTACTCCTACCAGGAACGTGGTAGTAGTGTTCACAAAAAATGTTGGGTTTTTATAAAAATCACATATTTGTTTCAACTTTGCAAACGATCTAGCGGCTAAATTATTTGAACGAGGTGAATCAGGCAAACAGTATTTGTTAGATTATTCGAAGAGCTTTCAGGAAAGTCTTCAGTCTTTTTTCTACTCCTACCAGAAACGTGGCAACAGTTGTTCGCAAAAAATTTAGGGTTTTGAGAAAAATCACATTTTTGTTTCAACTTTGCAAACGATCTAGCGGCTAAATTATTTGAACGAGGTGAATCAAGCAAACAGTATTTGTTAGATTATTCGAAGAGCTTTCAGGAAAGTCTTCAATCCTTTTTCTACTCCTACCAGAAACGTGGCAACAGTTGTTCGCAAAAAATTTAGGGTTTTGAGAAAAATCACATTTTTGTTTCAACTTTGCAAACGATCTAGCGGCTAAATTATTTAAACGAGTTGAATCAAGCAAACAGTATTGGTTAGATTAGTTGAAGAGCTTTCAGGAAAGTTTTCAATCTATTTTCTACTCTTACCAGAAACGTGGCAACAGTGTTCGCGAAAAATTTAGGGTTTTGAGAAAAATCACATTTTTGTTTCAACTTTGCAAACGCTCTAGCGGCTAAATTGTTTGAACAAAGTGAATCAGGCAAACAGTATTTGTTAGATGATTCGAAGAGCTTTCAGGAAAGTCTTCAATCTTTTTTCTACTCCTACCAGAAACGTGGCAACAGTGTTCGCAAAAAATTAAGGGGTTTGAGAAAAATCACATTTTTGTTTCAACTTTGCAAACGCTCTAGCGGCGAAGTTATCTGAACGAGGTGAATCAAACAAACAGTATTGGTTAGATTATTCGAAGGGTTTTCAGGAAAGTCTTTAATTTTTCTTCTTTTCCTACCAGAAACGTGGCAACAGTGTTTACAAAGAGTGTTGGGTTTAGAGAAAACTTACATTTTTTTTCAACTTTGCAAACGCTCTAGTGACTAAATTAATTGAACGAGGTGAATCAGAGAAACAATATTAGTTAGATAATTCGAAGAGTTCTCAGGAAAGTCTTCAATTTTTCTTCTACTTTTAAAGGAAACGTGGCAACAGTGTTCACAAAAAATGTTGGGTTTTGAGAAAATTCACATTTTTGTTTCACCTTTGCAAACGCTCTAGCGGCTAAACTACTGGAACGAGGTGAGTCAAACAAACAGAATTGGATGGTTAATTTGAAGAGCTTTCAGGAAAGTCTTTAATTTTGCTTCTACTCCTACCAGAAACGTGGCAACAGTGTTCAAAAAAATGCTGAGTTTTGAGAAAATTCACACTTTTGTTTCAACTTTGCAAACGCTGTAGCGGCTAAATTATTGGAACGAGGTGAATCAAGCAAACAGTATTGGTGAGACTATTCGAAGAGCTTTCAGGAAAGTCTTCAATCTTTTTTCTATTCCTACCAGAAACGTGGCAACAGTGTTCGCAAAAAATTTAGGGTTTTGAGAAAAATCACATTTTTGTTTCAACTTTGCAAACGCTCTAGCGGCTAAACTACTGGAACGAGGTGAAACAGAATTGGATGGTTAATTTGAAGAGCTTTCAGGAAAGTCTTTAATTTTTCTTCTACTCCTACCAAAAACGTGGCAACAGTGTTCCCAAAGAATGATGGGTCTTTAGAAAATTCACATTTTGGTTTCAACTTTGCAAACGCCCTAGCGGCTCAGTTATTTGAACGACGTGAATCAAACAAACAGTATTAGTTAGATTTCAGGAAAAGCTTTAATCTTTCTTCTACTCCTACCAAGAATGTGGGAATAGTGATCACAAGAAATGTTGGGTTTTGATAAAAATCACATTTTTGTTTCACCTTTGCAAACGCTCTAGCAGCTAAATTATTTGAATGAGGTGAATCAAACAAACAATATTAGTTAGATTATTTTAAGAGTTTTCAAGAAAGTCTTCAATCTTTCTTCTACTTCTACCAGAAACGTGGCAACAGTGTTCACAATGAATGTTGGGTTTTGGGAAAATTCACATTTTTGTTTCAACTTTGCAAACGATCTAGCGGCTTAGCTATTTGAACAAGGTGAGTAAAACAAAAAGCATTGGTTAGACAATTTAAAGAGCTTTGAGGAAGGTCTTCAATCTTTCTTCTACCCTTTTCAGGGGCGTGGCAATAGTGTTCACAAAAATTTAGGGCTTTGAGAAAAATCACATTTTTGTTTCAACTTTGCAAACGATCTAGCGGCTAAACTTGTGAAAGAAGTAAGTCAAATAAAAAAAACTGGTTAGATAATTAAAAGAGCTTTCAGGAAAGTCTTCAAGCGTTTGTCTTTTTCTACCAGGAGCGTGGCAATAGTGTTCACAAAAAATTTTGGGTTTTGAGAAAATTCACATTTTTGTTTTACCTTTGCAAACGCTCCAGCGGCTAAACTACTGAAACGAGGTAAGTCAAGCAAAAATCATTGTCTACTTAATTTAAAGAGCTTTCAGGAAAGTCCTCAATCTTTCTTCTAGTTCTACCAGGAGCGTGGCAATAGTGTTCACAAAAATTTAGGGTTTTGATAAAAATCACATTTTTATTTCAACTTTGCAAACGCTCTAGCGGCTAAACTACTAAAACGAGGTGAGTCAAACAAAAAGCATTGTCTACATAATTTAAAGGGCTTTCAGTGTTCACAAAAAATGTTGGGTTTTGATAAAAATCACATTTTTGTTTCAAATTTGCAAACGCTCTAGCGGCAAGCTATTTAAACGAGGTGAGTAAATAAAAAACGCTGGTTAGATAATTTAAAGAGCTTTCAGGAAAGTGTTCAACTTTTCTTCTACTCCTACCAGGGGCGTGGCAATAGTGTTCACAAAAATATAGGGTTTTGATAAAAATCACATTTTTGTTTCAACTTTGCAAACGCTCTAGCAGCCAAACTATTTGAACGAGGTGAGTCAAAGAAACAGAATTGGATAGATAATTTGAAGAGCTTTCAGGAAAGTCTTTAATTTTTCATCTACTCCTACCAGAAACGTGGCAACAGTGTTCACAAAGAATGTTGGGTATTCAGAAAATTCACATTTTTGTTTCAACTTTGCAAACGCACTAGCGGCTTAACTGTTTCAACGAGCTGAGTCAAACAAAAAGCAGTGGTTAGATAATTTTAGGAGCTTTCAGGAAAGTCTTCAATCTTTCTTCTACCCCTACCAGGAGCGTGGCAACAGTGTTCACAAGAAATGTTGGGTTTTGAGAAAATTCACATTTTTGTTTCACCTTTGCGAACGCTCTAGCGACTAAATTATTTGAACGAGGTGGGTAAAACAAACAGAATTTGTTAGATAATTTAATTTTTAGTTTTGCTTCTACTCCTACCAGAAGCGTGGCAACAGTGTTCGCAAAAAAATTTAGGGTTTTGGTTTTCACATTTTTGTTTCTCCTTTGCAAACGCTCCATCGGCTAAACTGTTTCAACAAGGTGAGTCAACCAAACAGAATTGGTTAGATAATTGAATCTTTAATTTTTCTTCTACTCCTACCAGAAACGTGGTAACAGTGTTCACAAAAATGTTGGGCTTTGAGAAAATTCACATTTTTGTTTCAAATTTACAAACGTTCTGCTGGCTAAACTATTTGAACAAGGCGAGTCAAACAAAAAGCATTGGTTAGACAATTTAAAGAGCTTTCAGGAAAATCTTCAATCTTTCTTCTACTCCTACCAGGAGCGTGACAATAGTGTTCACAAAAAATGTTGGGTTTTGATAAAAATCACATTTTTGTTTCACCTTTGCAAACGCTCTAGCAGCTAAATTATTTGAACGAGGTGAATCAAATGAACAGTATTAGTTAGATAGTTCGAAGAAATTTCAGGAAAGTCTTCAATCTTTCTTCTACTCCTACCAGAAACGTGGCAACAGTGTTCGCAAAAAAATTTAGGGTTTTGGTTTTCACATTTTTGTTTCTCCTTTGCAAACGCTCCATCGGCTAAACTGTTTCAACAAGGTGAGTCAACCAAACAGAATTGGTTAGATAATATAATCTTTAATTTTTCTTCTACTCCTACCAGAAACGTGGTAACAGTGTTCACAAAAATGTTGGGCTTTGAGAAAATTCACATTTTTGTTTCAAATTTACAAACGTTCTGCTGGCTAAACTATTTGAACAAGGCGAGTCAAACAAAAAGCATTGGTTACACAATTTAAAGAGCTTTCAGGAAAATCTTCAATCTTTCTTCTACTCCTACCAGAAACGTGACAACAGTGTTCACAAAAAATGTTGGGTTTTGAGAAAATTCACATTTTTGTTTCAGATTTGCAAACGCTCTAGTGGCTAAACTATTTCAACGAGCTGAGTCAAACAAAAAGCAGTGGTTAGATAATTTAAAGAGCTTTCAGGAAAGTCTTCAATCTTTCTTCTACTCCTACCAGAAACGTGGCAACAGTGTTCACAAAGAATGTTGGGTTCTGAGAAAATTCACATTTTTGTTTCAACTTTGCAAACGCTCTAGTGGGTTAAATATTTGAACGAGCTTAGTCAAACAAAAAGCATTGGTTAGACAATTTAAAGAGCTTTCAGGAAAAACTTCAATCTTTCTTCTACTCCTTTCAGGGGCGTGGCAATAGTGTTCACAAAATATTAGGGCTTAGAGAAAAATCACATTTTTGTTTCAACTTTGCAAACGCTCTAGCGGCTAAATTATTTAAACGAGTTGAATAAAGCAAACAGTATTGGTTAGATTATTCAAAGGGTTTTCAGGTAAGTCTTCAATCTTTCTTCTGCTTTTACCAGAAACGTGGCAACAGTGTCCACAAAGAATGTTGGGTATTAAGAAAATTCACATTTTTTTTCAACTTTGCAAACGCTCTAGTGGCTAAATTAGGTTAGATTATTCAAAGGGTTTTCAGGTAAGTCTTCAATCTTTCTTCTGCTTTTACCAGAAACGTGACAACAGTGTTCACAAAAAATGTTGGGTTTTGAGAAAATTCACATTTTTGTTTCAGATTTGCAAACGCTCTAGTGGCTAAACTATTTCAACGAGCTGAGTCAAACAAAAAGCAGTGGTTAGACAATTTAAAGAGCTTTCAGGAAAGTCTTCAATCTTTCTTCTACTCCTACCAGGGGCGTGGCAATAGTGTTCACAATAATGTAGGGTTTTGATAAAAATCACATTTTTGTTTCAACTTTGCAAACGCTCTAGCGGCTAAACTATTTGAACGATGTAAGTCAAACAAACTGAATTGGATAGATAATTTGAAATGCTTTGAGGAAAGTCTTCAATCTTTCTTCTACTCCTACCAGAAATGTGGCAACAGTGTTCACAAAGAATGTTGGGTTTTGAGAAAATTCACATTTTTGTTTCAACATTGCAAACGCTCTAGCGGCTAAACTATTGAAACGAGGTGAATCAAACAAACAGTATTGGTGAAAACATTTGAGGAGCTTTCAGGAAGGTCTTCGGTTTTTTTTTTACTCCTACCAGAAACGTGGCAACAGTGTTCGCAAAAAATTTAGGGTTTTGAGAAAAATCCCATTTTTGTTTCAACTTTGCAAACGCTCTAGCGGCGAACTTATTTAAACGAGGTGATTCAAACAAACAGTATTGGTTAGGTTATTTGAAGTGCTTTCAGGAAGGTGTTCAATCTTTTTTCTACTCCTACCAGAAACGTGGCAACAGTGTTCGCAAAAAATTTAGGGTTTTGAGAAAAACCACTTTTTGTTTTAACTTTGCAAACAATCTAGCGGCTTAACTATTGAAAGAGGTGAGTCAAATGAAAAGCACTGGTTAGATAATTTAAAGAGCTTTCAGGAAAGTCTTCAATCTTTTTCTACTCCTACCAGAAACGTGGCAACAGTGTTCGCAAAAAAATTTAGGCTTTTGAGAAAATTTACATTTTTGTTTCAACTTTGCAAATGCTCTAGCGGCTAAATTATTTGAACGAGGTGAATCAAGCAAACAGTATTGGTTTGATTATTCGAAGAGCTTTCAGGAAAGTCTTCAATCCTTTTCTAGTCCTACCAGAAACGTGGCAACAGTGTTCGCAAAAAATTTAGGGTTTTGAGAAAATTCACATTTTTGTTTCAGATTTGCAAACGCTCTAGTGGCTAAACTATTTGAACGAGCTAAGTCAAACAAAAAGCATTGGTTAGACAATTAAAAGAGCTTTCAGGAAAGTGGTAATAGTGTTCACAAAAAATTTTGGGTTTTTATAAAAATCACATTTTTTTTTCAATTTTGCGTACGCTCTAGCGGCAAGCTATTTGAAAGAGGTGAGTAAATAAAAAGCACTGGCTAGATAATTTAATGGGCTTTCAGGAAAGTGTTCAACATTTCTCCTACTCCTACCAGGGGCGTGGCAATAGTGTTCACAAAATGAAGGGTTTTGATAAAAATCACATTTTTGTTTCAACTTTGCAAACGCTCTAGCGGCTAAACTATTCGAACGAGGTGAGTCAAACAAACAGAATTGGATAGATAATTTGAAGAGCTTTCAGGAAATTCTTCAATCTTTCTTCTACTCCTACCAGAAACGTGGCAACAGTGTTGACAAAGAATGTTGGGTTTTGATAAAAATCACATTTTTGTTTCAAATTTTCAAACGCTTAAGTGGGTTAACTATTTGAACGAGCTCAGTAGAACAAAAAGCATTGGTTAGACAAATTAAAGAGCTTTCAGGAGAGTCTTCAATCTTTCTTCTACTCCTACCAGGAGCGTAGCAATAGTGTTCACAAAAAATGTTGGGTTTTGATAAAAATCACATTTTTGTTTCACCTTTGCAAACGCTATAGCAGCTAAATTATTTGAACGAGGTGAATCAAACGAACAATATTAGTTAATTAATTCGAAGAGTTTTCAGGAAATTCTTCAATCTTTCTTCTACTCTTTTCAGGGGCGTGGCAATAATAATCACAAAAATTTAGGGTTTTGAGAAATATCACATTTTTTTTTCAACTTTGCAAACGATCTAGTGGCTAAACTATTTGAACGAAGTGAATCAAGCAAACAGTGTTTGTTAGATTATTCGAAGAGCTTTCAGGAAAGTCTTCAATCTTTCTTCTACTCTTTTCAGGGGCGTGGCAACAGTGTTCACAAAAATTTAGGGTTTTGAGAAAATTCACACTTTTTTTTCAACTTTGCAAACGCTCTAGCGGCTAAACTATTTGAACAAGGTGGGTCAAACAAACAGAATTGGTTAGATAATTTAATCTTTAATTTTGCTTCTACTCTTACCAGAAACGTGGGAACAGTGTTCGCAAAAATTTAGGGTTTTGAGAAAATTCACAATTTTGTTTCAACTTTGCAAACGCTCTAGTGGCTAAACTATTTGAACGAGCTGAGTCAGACAAACAGAATTGGATAGATAATTTAAGAGCTTTCAGGAAAATCTTTAATTTTTCGTCTACTCTTACGAGAAACGTGGCAACAGTGTTCACAGAGAATGTTGGGTTTTGAGAAAATTCACATTTTTGTTTCAACTTTGCAAACGCTCTAGCGGCTATATTATTGAAACGAGGTGATTCAAACAAACAGTATTGGTTAGGCTATTCGAAGAGCTTTCAGGAAAGTCTTCAATCTTTCTTCTGCTCCTACCAGAAACGTGGCAACAGTGTTCACAAAGAATGCTGGGTATTGAGAAAATTCACATTTTTTTTCAACTTTGCAAACAATCTAGCGGCTAAACTATTGAAAGAGGTGAATCAAATGAAAAGCACTGGTTAGATAATTTAAAGAGCTTTCAGGAAAGTCTTCAATCTTTTTCTACTCCTGCCAGAAACGTGGCAACAGTGTTCGCAAAAAAATTTAGGGTTTTGAGAAAATTCATATTTTTGTTTCAACTTTGCAAATGCTCTAGCGGCTAAATTATTTGAACGAGGTGAATCAAGCAAACAGTATTGGTTTGATTATTCGAAATGCTTTCAGGAAAGTCTTCAATCCTTTTCTAGTCCTACCAGAAACGTGGTAACAGTATTCGCAAAAAATTTATGGTTTTGAGAAAATTCACATTTTTGTTTCAGATTTGCAAACGCTCTAGTGGCTAAACTATTTGAACGAGCTAAGTCAAATAAAAAGCATTGGTTAGACAATTTAAAGAGCTTTCAGGAAAGTCTTCATTTTTTTTTCTTCTCCTTTCAGGCGCGTGGCAACAGTGTTCACAAAGAATGTTGGGTTTTGATAAAAATCACATTTTTGTTTCACCTTTGCAAACGCTCTAGTGGGTTAACTATTTGAACGAGCTTAGTCAAACAAACAGAATTGCTTAAATAATTTGAAGAGCTTTCAGGAAGGTCTTTAATTTTTCATCTTCTTCTACCAGAAACATGGCAACAGTGTTCACAAAGAATGTTGGGTTTTGAGAAAATTCACATTTTTGTTTCAACTTTGCAAACGAACTAGCGGCTCAATTATTTGAACGTGGTTAATCAAGCAAACAGTATTTGTTAGATAATTTAAAGAGCTTTCAGGAAAGTCTTCAATTTTTCTTCTACTCCTACCAGAAGCGTGGCAACAGTGTTCACAAAGAATGTTGGGTTTTGAGAAAATTCACATTTTTGTTTCAACATTGCAAACGCTCTAGTGGCTAAACTGTTTGAACGAGCTAAATCAAACAAAAAGCATTGGTTAGACAATTTAAAGAGCTTTCAGGAAAGTCTTCATTTTTTCTTCTACTCCTTTCAGGGGCGTGGCAACAGTGTTCACAAAGAATGTTGGGTTTTGATAAAAATCACATTTTTGTTTCACCTTTGCAAACGCTCTAGCAGCTAAACTATTTGAACGAGGTGAGTCAACGAAACAGAATTGGTTAGATAATTTGAAGAGCTTTTGAACAAGGTGAGTCAAGCAAAAAGCATTGGTTAGACAATTTAAAGAGCTTTCAGGAAAGTCTTTAATTTTTCTTCTATTCTTACCAGGAGCGTGGCAACAGTGTTCACAAAAAATGTTGGGTTTTGATAAAAATCGCATTTTTGTTTCAACTTTGCAAACGCTCTAGCGGCTAAACTATTTGAACGAGGTGAGTAAAACAAACAGAATTGGATAGATAATTTGAAGAGCTTTCAGGAAATTCTTCAATCTTTCTTTTACTCCTACCAGAAACGTGGCAACAGTGTTGACAAAGAATGTTGGGTTTTGATAAAAATCACATTTTTGTTTCAACTTTGCAAACGCTCTAGTGGGTTAACTATTTGAACAAGGTGAGTCAACCAAACAGAATTGGTTAGATGATTTAATCTTTAATTTTTCTTCTACTCCTACCAGGAACGTGGCAATAGTGTTGAAGAAAAACGAAGGTTTTTGAGAAAAATCACATTTTTGTTTTACCTTTGCAAACGCTCTAGCGGCTAAACTACTAGAACGAGGTGAGTCAAACAAAAAGCATTGTTTACACAATTTAAAGAGCTTTCAGGAAGGTCTTTAGTTTTTTTTCTACTCCTACCAGAAACGTGGCAACAGTGTTCACAAAGAATGTTGGGTTTTGATAAAAATCGCATTTTTGTTTCAAATTTGCAAACGCTCTAGAGGCTAAACTATATGAACGAGCTGAGTCAAACAAAAAGCATTGGTTATACATTTTAAAGAGCTTTCAGGAAGGTCTTTAATCTTTCTTCTACTCTTTTCAGGGGCTTGGCAATAGTGTTCACAAAAATTTGGGGTTTTGAGAAAAATCACATTTTTGTTTCAACTTTGCAAACGGTCTAGCGGATAAACTATTGAAACGAGGCAATTTAAAGAGATTTCAGGAAAGTCTTCAATCTTTCTTCTACTCCTACCAGAAACGTGGCAACAGTGTTCACAAAAAATGTTGGGTTTTGATAAAAATCACATTTTTGTTTCACTTTTGCAAACGCTATAGCAGCTAAACTATTTGAATGAGGTGAGTCACACAAACAGAATTGGTTAAATAATTTGAAGAGCTTTCAGGAAGGTCTTTAATTTTTCATCTTCTTCTACCAGAAACGTGGCAACAGTGTTCACAAAGAATGTTGGGTTTTGAGAAAATTCACATTTTTGTTTCAAATTTGCAAACGCTCTAGCGGCTAAACTATTTGAACAAGGTGAGTCAAGCAAAAAGCATTGGTTAGACAATTTAAAGAGCTTTCAGGAAAGTCTTTAATTTTTCTTCTATTTTTACCAGGAGCGTGGCAACAGTGTTCACAAAAAATGTTGGGTTTTGACAAAATCACATTTTTGTTTCACCTTTGCAAACGCTTTAGCAGCTAATTTATTTGAACGAGGTGAATCAAACAAACAATATTAGTTAGATAATTCAAAGAGTTTTCTGGAAAGTCTTCAATCTTTCTTCTACTCCTACCAGAAGCGTGGCAACAGTGTTCGCAAAAAATTTAGGGTTTTGAGAAAAATCACATTTTGTTTCAACTTTGCAAACGAACTAGCGGCTCAATTATTTGAACGTGGTTAATCAAGCAAACAGTATTTGTTAGATAATTTAAAGAGCTTTCAGGAAGCTCTTCAATTTTTCTTCTACTCCACCCAGAAGCGTGGCAACAGTGTTCACAAAGAATGTTGGGTTTTGATAAAAATCACATTTTTGTTTCACCTTTGCAAACGCTCTAGCAGCTAAACTATTTGAACGAGGTGAGTCAACCAAACAGAATTGGTTATATAATTTGAAGAGCTTTTGAACAAGGTGAGTCAAGCAAAAAGCATTGGTTAGACAATTTAAAGAGCTTTCAGGAAAGTCTTTAATTTTTCTTCTATTCTTACCAGGAGCGTGGCAACAGTGTTCGCAAAAAATGTTGGGTTTTGACAAAATCACATTTTTGTTTCACCTTTGCAAACGCTCTAGCAGCTAATTTATTTGAACGAGGTGAATCAAACAAACAATAATAGTTAGATTATTCGAAGAGTTTTAAGGAAAGTCTTCAATCTTTCTTCTGCTCCTACCAGGAGCGTAGCAATAGTGTTCACAAAAATTGTTGGGTTTTGATAAAAATCACATTTTTGTTTCACCTTTGCATACGCTCTAGCAGCTAAATTATTTGAACGAGGTGAATCAAACGATCAATATTAGTTACGATCAATATTAGTTAAATTCTTCAATCTTTCTTCTACTCCTACCAGGAGCGTAGCAATAGTGTTCACAAAAAATGTTGGGTTTTGATAAAAATCACATTTTTGTTTCACCTTGCATACGCTCTAGCAGCTAATTTATTTGAACGAGGTGAATCAAACAAACAATGTTAGTTAGATAATTCGAAGAGTTTTCAGGAAAGTCTTCAATCTTTCTTCTACTCCTACCAGAAACGTGGCAACAGTGTTCTTAAAGAATGTTGGGTTTTGATAAAAATCACATTTTTGTTTCACCTTTGCAAACGCTCTAGCAGCTAATTTATTTGAACGAGGTGAATCAAACAAACAATATTAGTTAGATAATTCGAAGAGTTTTCAGGAAAGTCTTCAATCTTTTTTCTACTCCTGCCAGAAACGCGGCAACAGTGTTCACAAAGAATGTTGGGTTTTGAGAAAATTCACATTTTTGTTTCAACTTTGCAAACGCTCTAGTGGGTTAACTATTTGAACGAGCTTAGTCAAACAAAAAGCATTGGTTAGACAATTTAAAGAGCTTTCAGGAAAGTCTTCAATCTTTCTTCTACTCTTTTCAGGGGCGTGGCAACAGTGTTCACAAAGAATGTTGGGTTTTGATAAAAATCACATTTTTGTTTCACCTTTGCAAACGCTCTAGCAGCTAAACTATTTGAACGAGGTGAGTCAACGAAACAGAATTGGTTAGATAATTTGAAGAGCTTTTGAACAAGGTGAGTCAAGCAAAAAGCATTGGTTAGACAATTTAAAGAGCTTTCAGGAAAGTCTTTAATTTTTCTTCTATTCTTACCAGGAGCGTGGCAACAGTGTTCACAAAAAATGTTGGGTTTTGATAAAAATCGCATTTTTGTTTCAACTTTGCAAACGCTCTAGCGGCTAAACTATTTGAACGAGGTGAGTAAAACAAACAGAATTGGATAGATAATTTGAAGAGCTTTCAGGAAATTCTTCAATCTTTCTTTTACTCCTACCAGAAACGTGGCAACAGTGTTGACAAAGAATGTTGGGTTTTGATAAAAATCACATTTTTGTTTCAACTTTGCAAACGCTCTAGTGGGTTAACTATTTGAACAAGGTGAGTCAACCAAACAGAATTGGTTAGATGATTTAATCTTTAATTTTTCTTCTACTCCTACCAGGAACGTGGCAATAGTGTTGAAGAAAAACGAAGGTTTTTGAGAAAAATCACATTTTTGTTTTACCTTTGCAAACGCTCTAGCGGCTAAACTACTAGAACGAGGTGAGTCATACAAAAAGCATTGTTTACACAATTTAAAGAGCTTTCAGGAAGGTCTTTAGTTTTTTTTCTACTCCTACCAGAAACGTGGCAACAGTGTTCACAAAGAATGTTGGGTTTTGATAAAAATCGCATTTTTGTTTCAAATTTGCAAACGCTCTAGAGGCTAAACTATATGAACGAGCTGAGTCAAACAAAAAGCATTGGTTATACATTTTAAAGAGCTTTCAGGAAGGTCTTTAATCTTTCTTCTACTCCTTTCAGGGGCTTGGCAATAGTGTTCACAAAAATTTGGGGTTTTGAGAAAAATCACATTTTTGTTTCAACTTTGCAAACGGTCTAGCGGATAAACTATTGAAACGAGGCAATTTAAAGAGATTTCAGGAAAGTCTTCAATCTTTCTTCTACTCCTACCAGAAACGTGGCAACAGTGTTCACAAAAAATGTTGGGTTTTGATAAAAATCACATTTTTGTTTCACTTTTGCAAACGCTATAGCAGCTAAACTATTTGAATGAGGTGAGTCACACAAACAGAATTGGTTAAATAATTTGAAGAGCTTTCAGGAAGGTCTTTAATTTTTCATCTTCTTCTACCAGAAACGTGGCAACAGTGTTCACAAAGAATGTTGGGTTTTGAGAAAATTCACATTTTTGTTTCAAATTTGCAAACGCTCTAGCGGCTAAACTATTTGAACAAGGTGAGTCAAGCAAAAAGCATTGGTTAGACAATTTAAAGAGCTTTCAGGAAAGTCTTTAATTTTTCTTCTATTCTTACCAGGAGCGTGGCAACAGTGTTCGCAAAAAATGTTGGGTTTTGACAAAATCACATTTTTGTTTCACCTTTGCAAACGCTCTAGCAGCTAATTTATTTGAACGAGGTGAATCAAACAAACAATAATAGTTAGATTATTCGAAGAGTTTTAAGGAAAGTCTTCAATCTTTCTTCTGCTCCTACCAGGAGCGTAGCAATAGTGTTCACAAAAATTGTTGGGTTTTGATAAAAATCACATTTTTGTTTCACCTTTGCATACGCTCTAGCAGCTAAATTATTTGAACGAGGTGAATCAAACGATCAATATTAGTTACGATCAATATTAGTTAAATTCTTCAATCTTTCTTCTACTCCTACCAGGAGCGTAGCAATAGTGTTCACAAAAAATGTTGGGTTTTGATAAAAATCACATTTTTGTTTCACCTTTGCATACGCTCTAGCAGCTAATTTATTTGAACGAGGTGAATCAAACAAACAATGTTAGTTAGATAATTCGAAGAGTTTTCAGGAAAGTCTTCAATCTTTCTTCTACTCCTACCAGAAACGTGGCAACAGTGTTCTTAAAGAATGTTGGGTTTTGATAAAAATCACATTTTTGTTTCACCTTTGCAAACGCTCTAGCAGCTAATTTATTTGAACGAGGTGAATCAAACAAACAATATTAGTTAGATAATTCGAAGAGTTTTCAGGAAAGTCTTCAATCTTTTTCTACTCCTGCCAGAAACGCGGCAACAGTGTTCACAAAGAATGTTGGGTTTTGAGAAAATTCACATTTTTGTTTCAACTTTGCAAACGCTCTAGTGGGTTAACTATTTGAACGAGCTTAGTCAAACAAAAAGCATTGGTTAGACAATTTAAAGAGCTTTCAGGAAAGTCTTCAATCTTTCTTCTACTCTTTTCAGGGGCGTGGCAACAGTGTTCACAAAGAATGTTGGGTTTTGATAAAAATCACATTTTTGTTTCACCTTTGCAAACGCTCTAGCAGCTAAACTATTTGAACGAGGTGAGTCAACGAAACAGAATTGGTTAGATAATTTGAAGAGCTTTTGAACAAGGTGAGTCAAGCAAAAAGCATTGGTTAGACAATTTAAAGAGCTTTCAGGAAAGTCTTTAATTTTTCTTCTATTCTTACCAGGAGCGTGGCAACAGTGTTCACAAAAAATGTTGGGTTTTGATAAAAATCGCATTTTTGTTTCAACTTTGCAAACGCTCTAGCGGCTAAACTATTTGAACGAGGTGAGTAAAACAAACAGAATTGGATAGATAATTTGAAGAGCTTTCAGGAAATTCTTCAATCTTTCTTTTACTCCTACCAGAAACGTGGCAACAGTGTTGACAAAGAATGTTGGGTTTTGATAAAAATCACATTTTTGTTTCAACTTTGCAAACGCTCTAGTGGGTTAACTATTTGAACAAGGTGAGTCAACCAAACAGAATTGGTTAGATGATTTAATCTTTAATTTTTCTTCTACTCCTACCAGGAACGTGGCAATAGTGTTGAAGAAAAACGAAGGTTTTTGAGAAAAATCACATTTTTGTTTTACCTTTGCAAACGCTCTAGCGGCTAAACTACTAGAACGAGGTGAGTCATACAAAAAGCATTGTTTACACAATTTAAAGAGCTTTCAGGAAGGTCTTTAGTTTTTTTTCTACTCCTACCAGAAACGTGGCAACAGTGTTCACAAAGAATGTTGGGTTTTGATAAAAATCGCATTTTTGTTTCAAATTTGCAAACGCTCTAGAGGCTAAACTATATGAACGAGCTGAGTCAAACAAAAAGCATTGGTTATACATTTTAAAGAGCTTTCAGGAAGGTCTTTAATCTTTCTTCTACTCCTTTCAGGGGCTTGGCAATAGTGTTCACAAAAATTTGGGGTTTTGAGAAAAATCACATTTTTGTTTCAACTTTGCAAACGGTCTAGCGGATAAACTATTGAAACGAGGCAATTTAAAGAGATTTCAGGAAAGTCTTCAATCTTTCTTCTACTCCTACCAGAAACGTGGCAACAGTGTTCACAAAAAATGTTGGGTTTTGATAAAAATCACATTTTTGTTTCACTTTTGCAAACGCTATAGCAGCTAAACTATTTGAATGAGGTGAGTCACACAAACAGAATTGGTTAAATAATTTGAAGAGCTTTCAGGAAGGTCTTTAATTTTTCATCTTCTTCTACCAGAAACGTGGCAACAGTGTTCACAAAGAATGTTGGGTTTTGAGAAAATTCACATTTTTGTTTCAAATTTGCAAACGCTCTAGCGGCTAAACTATTTGAACAAGGTGAGTCAAGCAAAAAGCATTGGTTAGACAATTTAAAGAGCTTTCAGGAAAGTCTTTAATTTTTCTTCTATTTTTACCAGGAGCGTGGCAACAGTGTTCACAAAAAATGTTGGGTTTTGACAAAATCACATTTTTGTTTCACCTTTGCAAACGCTTTAGCAGCTAATTTATTTGAACGAGGTGAATCAAACAAACAATATTAGTTAGATAATTCAAAGAGTTTTCTGGAAAGTCTTCAATCTTTCTTCTACTCCTACCAGAAGCGTGGCAACAGTGTTCGCAAAAAATTTAGGGTTTTGAGAAAAATCACATTTTGTTTCAACTTTGCAAACGAACTAGCGGCTCAATTATTTGAACGTGGTTAATCAAGCAAACAGTATTTGTTAGATAATTTAAAGAGCTTTCAGGAAGCTCTTCAATTTTTCTTCTACTCCACCCAGAAGCGTGGCAACAGTGTTCACAAAGAATGTTGGGTTTTGAGAAAATTCACATTTTTGTTTCAACATTGCAAGCGCTCTAGTGGCTAAACTGTTTGAAAGAGCTAAATCAAACAAAAAGCATTGGTTAGACAATTTAAAGAGCTTTCAGGAAAGTCTTCATTTTTTCTTCTACTCCTTTCAGGGGCGTGGCAACAGTGTTCACAAAGAATGTTGGGTTTTGATAAAAATCACATTTTTGTTTCACCTTTGCAAACGCTCTAGCAGCTAAACTATTTGAACGAGGTGAGTCAACCAAACAGAATTGGTTATATAATTTGAAGAGCTTTTGAACAAGGTGAGTCAAGCAAAAAGCATTGGTTAGACAATTTAAAGAGCTTTCAGGAAAGTCTTTAATTTTTCTTCTATTCTTACCAGGAGCGTGGCAACAGTGTTCGCAAAAAATGTTGGGTTTTGACAAAATCACATTTTTGTTTCACCTTTGCAAACGCTCTAGCAGCTAATTTATTTGAACGAGGTGAATCAAACAAACAATAATAGTTAGATTATTCGAAGAGTTTTAAGGAAAGTCTTCAATCTTTCTTCTGCTCCTACCAGGAGCGTAGCAATAGTGTTCACAAAAATTGTTGGGTTTTGATAAAAATCACATTTTTGTTTCACCTTTGCATACGCTCTAGCAGCTAAATTATTTGAACGAGGTGAATCAAACGATCAATATTAGTTACGATCAATATTAGTTAAATTCTTCAATCTTTCTTCTACTCCTACCAGGAGCGTAGCAATAGTGTTCACAAAAAATGTTGGGTTTTGATAAAAATCACATTTTTGTTTCACCTTTGCATACGCTCTAGCAGCTAATTTATTTGAACGAGGTGAATCAAACAAACAATGTTAGTTAGATAATTCGAAGAGTTTTCAGGAAAGTCTTCAATCTTTCTTCTACTCCTACCAGAAACGTGGCAACAGTGTTCTTAAAGAATGTTGGGTTTTGATAAAAATCACATTTTTGTTTCACCTTTGCAAACGCTCTAGCAGCTAATTTATTTGAACGAGGTGAATCAAACAAACAATATTAGTTAGATAATTCGAAGAGTTTTCAGGAAAGTCTTCAATCTTTTTTCTACTCCTGCCAGAAACGCGGCAACAGTGTTCACAAAGAATGTTGGGTTTTGAGAAAATTCACATTTTTGTTTCAACTTTGCAAACGCTCTAGTGGGTTAACTATTTGAACGAGCTTAGTCAAACAAAAAGCATTGGTTAGACAATTTAAAGAGCTTTCAGGAAAGTCTTCAATCTTTCTTCTACTCTTTTCAGGGGCGTGGCAACAGTATTCACAAAAATTTAGGGTTTTGAGAAAAATCACATTTTTGTTTCAACTTTGCAAACGTTCTAGCGGCTAAACTATTTGAACGTGGTGGGTCAAACAAACAGAATTGGTTAGATAATTTAATCTTCAATTTTGCTTCTACTCCTACCAGAAACGTGGCAACTGTGTTCGCAAAAAATTTAGGGTTTTGAGAAAATTCACATTTTTGTTTCAGATTTGCAAACGATCTAGTGGCTAAACTATTTGAACAAGGTGAATCGAGCAAACAGTATTGGTTAGATTATTCGAAAAGCTTTCAGGAAAGTCTTTAATCTTTTTCTACTCCTACCAGAAACGTGGCAACAGTGTTCGCAAAAAAATTTAGGGTTTTGAGAAAATTCACATTTTTGTTTCAACTTTGCAAATGCTCTAGCGGCTAAATTATTTGAACGAGGTGAATCAAGCAAACAGTATTGGTTAGATTATTCGAAGAGCTTTCAGGAAAGTCTGCAATCTTTTTCTACTCCTACCAGAAACGTGGCAACAGTGTTCGCAAAAAATTTAGGGTTTTGAGAAAATTCACATTTTTGTTTCAGATTTACAAACGCTCTAGTGGCTAAACTATATGAACGAGCTGAGTCAAACAAAAAGCATTGGTTACACAATTTAAAGAGCTTTCAGGAAAGTCTTCAATCTTTCTTCTACTCCTACCAGGCGCTTGGCAATAGTGTTCACAAAAATTTGGGGTTTTGAGAAAAATCACATTTTTGTTTCAACTTTGCAAACGGTCTAGCGGCTAAATTATTGAAACGAGGTGAATCAAACAAACAGTATTGGTGAGATTATTTGAAGGGCTTTCAGGAAAGTCATCAATCTTTTTTCTACTCCTACCAGAAACGTGGCAACAGTGTTCGCAAAAAATTTAGGGTTTTGAGAAAAATCACATTTTTGTTTCAACTTTGCAAACGCTCTAGCGGCTAAATTATTGAAACGAGGTGAACAAGGCAAACAGTATTGGTGAGATTGTTCGAAGAGCTTTCAGGAAATTCTTCAGTTTTTTTTTTTTACTTCTACCAGAAACGTGGCAACAATGTTCGCAAAAATTTAGGGTTTTGAGAAAAATCCCATTTTTGTTTCAACTTTGCAAACGCTCTAGCGGCGAAGTTATTTCAACGAGGTGAATCAAACAAACAGTATTGGTTAGATTATTCGAAGGGTTTTCAGGAAAGTCTTCAATCTTTCTTCTACTCCTACCAGAAACGTGGCAAATGTGTTCACAAAGAATAATGGGTATTGAGAAAATTCACATTTTTGTTTCAACTTTGCAAACGCTCTAGTGGTTAAACTATTTGAACGAGCTAAGTAAAACAAAAAGCATTGGTTAGGCAATTTAAAGGGCTTTCAGGAAAGTCTTCAATCTTTCTTCTACTCCTACCAGAAACGTGGCAACAGTGTTCACAAAAAATGTTGGGTTTTGATAAAAATCACATTTTTGTTTCACTTTTGCAAACGCTCTAGCAGCTAAACTATTTGAATGAGGTGAGTCAAACAAACAGAATTGATTAAATAATTTGAAGAGCTTTCAGGAAGGTCTTTAATTTTTCTTCTACTCCTACCAGAAACGTGGCAACAGTATTCGCAAAAAATTTAGGGTTTTGAGAAAAATCACATTTTGTTTCAACTTTGCAAACGAACTAGCGGCTAAACTATTTGAACAAGGTGAGTCAAGCAAAAAGCATTGGTTAGACAATTTAAAGAGCTTTCAGGAAAGTCTTTAATTTTTCTTCTATTCTTACCAGGAGCGTGGCAACAGTGTTCACAAAAAATGTTAGGTTTTGACAAAATCACATTTTTGTTTCACCCTTGCAAACGCTCTAGCAGCTAATTTATTTGAACGAGGTGAATAAAGCAAACAATATTAGTTAGATAATGCGAAGAGTTTTCAGGAAAGTCTTCAATCTTTCTTCTACTCCTACCAGAAACGTGGCAATAGTGTTCACAAAGAAAGTAGAGTTTTGATAAAAATCACATTTTTGTTTCACCTTTGCAAACGCTCTAGCAGCTAATTTATTTGAACGAGGTGAATCAGCCAAACAATATTAGTTAGATAATTTGAAGAGTTTTCAGGAAAGTCTTCAATATTTCTTCTACTCCTACCAGAAGCGTGGCAACAGTGTTCGCAAAAAATTTAGGGTTTTGAGAAAAATCACATTTTGTTTCAACTTTGCAAACGAACTAGCGGCTCAATTATTTGAACGAGGTTAATCAAGCAAACAGTATTTGTTAGATAATTCGAAGAGCTTTCACGAAAGTCTTCAGTCTTTCTTCTTCTCCTACCAGAAGCGTGGCAACAGTGTTCACAAAGAATGTTGGGTTTTGAGAAAATTCACATTTTTGTTTCAACATTGCAAACGCTCTAGTGGCTAAACTGTTTGAACGAGCTAAGTCAAACAAAAAGCATTGGTTAGACAATTTAAAGAGCTTTCAGGAAAGTCTTTAATTTTTCTTCTATTCTTACCAGGAGCGTGGCAACAGTGTTCACAAAAAATGTTGGGTTTTGACAAAATCACATTTTTGTTTCACCTTTGCAAACGCTCTAGCAGCTAATTTATTTGAACGAGGTGAATCAAACAAACAATATTAGTTAGATAATTCGAAGAGTTTTAAGGAAAGTCTTCAATCTTTCTTCTACTCCTACCAGAAACGTGGCAACAGTGTTTTTAAAGAATGTTGGGTTTTGATAAAAATCACATTTTTGTTTCACCTTTGCAAACGCTCTAGCAGCTAATTTATTTGAACGAGGTGAATCAAACAAACAATATTAGTTAGATAATTCGAAGAGTTTTCAGGAAAGTCTTCAATCTTTTTTTTACTCCTGCCAGAAACGTGTCAACAGTGTTCACAAAGAATGTTGGGTTTTGATAAAAATCACATTTTTGTTTCACCTTTGCAAACGCTCTAGGAGCTAATTTATTTGAACGAGGTGAATCAAACAAACAATATTAGGTAGATAATTCGAAGAGTTTTCAGGAAAGTCTTCAATCTTTCTTCTACTCCTACCAGAAACGTGGCAACAGTGTTCACAAGAAATGTTTGGTTTTGACAAAATCACATTTTTGCTTCAACTTTGCAAACGCTCTAGCACTAATTTATTTAAACGAGGTGAATCAAACAAACAATATTAGTTAGATAATTCGAAGAGTTTTCAGGAAAGTCTTCAATCTTTTTTCTACTCCTGCCAGAAACGTGGCAACAGTGTTCACAAAGAATGTTGGGTTTTGAGAAAATTCACATTTTTGTTTCAACTTTGCAAACGAAATAGCGGCTAAATTATTTGAACGAGGTTAATCAGGCAAACAGTATTTGTTAGATAATTCGAAGAGCTTTCACGAAAGTCTTCAGGCTTTCTTCTACTCCTTCCAGAAGCGTGGCAACAGTGTTCACAAAGAATGTTGGGTTTTGAGAAAATTCACATTTTTGTTTTAACATTGCTAACGCTCTAGTGGCTAAACTGTTCGAACGAGCTAAGCCAAACAAAAAGCATTGGTTAGACAATTTAAAGAGCTTTCAGAAAAGTCTTCATTTTTTCTTCTATTCCTTTCAGGGGCGTGGCAACAGTGTTCACAAAGAATGTTGGGTTTTGAGAAAATTCACATTTTTGTTTCAACTTTGCAAACTCTCTAGTGGCTAAACTATTTGAACGAGCTAAGTCAAACAAAAAGCATTGGTTAGACAATTTAAAGAGCTTTCAGGAAAGTCTTCATTTTTTTTCTACACCTGTCAGGGGTGTGGCAACAGTGTTCACAAAGAATGTTGGGTTTTGAGAAAATTCACATTTTTGTTTCAACTTTGCAAACGCTCTAGCAGCTAAATTATTTGAACGAGGGGAATCAAACAAACAATATTTATTAGATAATTCGAAGACAGTGTTCACAAGAAATGTTGAGTTTTGATAAAAATCACATTTTTGTTTCACCTTTGCAAACGCTCTAGCAGCTAAACTATTTGAACGAGGTGAGTCAACCAAACAGAATTGGTTAGATAATTTGAAGAGCTTTTGAAAAAGGTGAGTCAAGCAAAAAGCATTGGTTAGACAATTTAAAGAGCTTTCAGGAAAGTCTTTAATTTTTCTTCTATTCTTACCAGGAGCGTGGCAACAGTGTTCACAAAAAATGTTGGGTTTTGACAAAATCACATTTTTGTTTCACCTTTGCAAACGCTCTAGCAGCTAATTTATTTGAACGAGGTGAATCAAACAAACAATATTAGTTAGATAATTCGAAGAGTTTTCAGGAAAGTCTTCAATCTTTCTTCTACTCCTACCAGAAACGTGGCAACAGTGTTCACAAAGAATGTTGGGTTTTGATAAAAATCACATTTTTGTTTCACCTTTGCAAACGCTCTAGCAGCTAATTTATTTGAACGAGGTGAATCAAACAAACAATATTAGTTAGATAATTCGAAGAGTTTTCAGGAAAGTCTTCAGTCTTTCTTCTACTCCTACCAGAAACGTGGCAACAGTGTTCACAAAGAATGTTGGGTTTTGAGAAAATTCACATTTTTGTTTCAACTTTGCAAACGATCTAGCGGCTCAATTAATTAAACGAGGTGAATCAAACAAACAATATTAGTTAGATAATTCGAAGAGTTTTCAGGAAAGTCTTTAATCTTTCTTCTGCTCCTACCAGAAACGTGGCAACAGTATTCGCAAAAAATTTAGGGTTTTGAGAAAAATCACATTTTGTTTCAACTTTGCAAACGAACTAGCGGCTAAATTATTTGAACGAGGTGAATCAAACAAACAATATTAGTTAGATAATTCGAAGAGTTTTCAGGAAAGTCTTCAATCTTTCTTCTACTCCTACCAGAAACGTGGCAACAGTGTTCACAAAGAATGTTGGGTTTTGATAAAAATCACATTTTTGCTTCACCTTTGCAAACGCTCTAGCAGCTAATTTATTTGAACGAGGTGAATCAAACAAACAATATTAGTTAGATAATTCGAAGAGTTTTTAGGAAAGTCTTCAATCTTTCTTCTACTCCTACCAGAAACGTGGCAACAGAGTTCACAAAGAATGTTGGGTTTTGAGAAAATTCACATTTTTGTTTCAACTTTTCAAACGCTCTAGCAGCTAAATTATTTGAACGAGGGGAATCAAACAAACAATATTTATTAGATAATTCGAAGACAGTGTTCACAAGAAATGTTGAGTTTTGATAAAAATCACATTTTTGTTTCACCTTTGCAAACGCTCTAGCAGCTAAACTATTTGAACGAGGTGAGTCAACCAAACAGAATTGGTTAGATAATTTGAAGAGCTTTTGAAAAAGGTGAGTCAAGCAAAAAGCATTGGTTAGACAATTTAAAGAGCTTTCAGGAAAGTCTTTAATTTTTCTTCTATTCTTACCAGGAGCGTGGCAACAGTGTTCACAAAAAATGTTGGGTTTTGACAAAATCACATTTTTGTTTCACCTTTGCAAACGCTCTAGCAGCTAATTTATTTGAACGAGGTGAATCAAACAAACAATATTAGTTAGATAATTCGAAGAGTTTTCAGGAAAGTCTTCAATCTTTCTTCTACTCCTACCAGAAACGTGGCAACAGTGTTCACAAAGAATGTTGGGTTTTGATAAAAATCACATTTTTGTTTCACCTTTGCAAACGCTCTAGCAGCTAATTTATTTGAACGAGGTGAATCAAACAAACAA
Source organism: Bactrocera zonata (assembly GCA_037783105.1). Lineage (NCBI taxonomy): Eukaryota > Metazoa > Arthropoda > Insecta > Diptera > Tephritidae > Bactrocera > Bactrocera zonata. The sequence continues at coordinate 70,806 of JBAWJQ010004596.1, read as the reverse complement.
TATTAGTTAGATAATTCAAAGAGTTTTCAGGAAAGTCTTCAATCTTTCTTCTACTCCTACCAGAAACGTGGCAACAGTGTTCACAAAGAATGTTGGGTTTTGAGAAAATTCACATTTTTGTTTCAACTTTGCAAACGATCTAGCGGCTCAATTAATTAAACGAGGTGAATCAAACAAACAATATTAGTTAGATAATTCGAAGAGTTTTCAGGAAAGTCTTTAATCTTTCTTCTACTCCTACCAGAAACGTGGCAACAGTATTCGCAAAAAATTTAGGGTTTTGAGAAAAATCACATTTTGTTTCAACTTTGCAAACGAACTAGCGGCTAAATTATTTGAACGAGGTGAATCAAACAAACAATATTAGTTAGATAATTCGAAGAGTTTTCAGGAAAGTCTTCAATCTTTCTTCTAGTCCTACCAGAAGCGTGGCAACAGTGTTCACAAAGAATGTTGGGTTTTGATAAAAATCACATTTTTGTTTCACCTTTGCAAACACTCTAGCAGCTAATTTATTTGAACGAGGTGAATCAAACAAACAATATTAGTTAGATAATTCGAATAGTTTTCAGGAAAGTCTTCAATCTTTCTTCTACTCCTACCAGAAGCCTGGCAACAGTGTTCACAAAGAATGTTGGGTTTTGATAAAAATCACATTTCTGTTTCACCTTTTCAAGCGCTCTAGCAGCTTTTTGTTTCAACTTTGCAAACGATCAAGCGGCTCAATTAATTAAACGAGGTGAATCAAACAAACAATTTTAGTTAGATAATTCGAAGGGTTTTCAGGAAAGTCTTCAATCTTTCTTCTACTCCTACCAGAAACGTGGCAACAGTGTTCACAAAGAATGTTGGGTTTTGATAAAATTCACATTTTTGTTTCACCTTTGCAAACGCTCTAGCAGCTAATTTATTTGAACGAGGTGAATCAAACAAACAATATTAGTTAGATAATTCGAAGAGTTTTCAGGAAAGTCTTCAATCTTTCTTCTACTCCTACCAGAAACGTGGCAACAGTGTTCACAAAGAATGTTGGGTTTTGAGAAAATTCACATTTTTGTTTCAACTTTGCAAACGATCTAGCGGCTCAATTAATTAAACGAGGTGAATCAAACAAACAATATTAGTTAGATAATTCGAAGAGTTTTCAGGAAAGTCTTTAATCTTTCTTCTACTCCTACCAGAAACGTGGCAACAGTATTCGCAAAAAATTTAGGGTTTTGAGAAAAATCACATTTTGTTTCAACTTTGCAAACGAACTAGCGGCTAAATTATTTGAACGAGGTGAATCAAACAAACAATATTAGTTAGATAATTCGAAGAGTTTTCAGGAAAGTCTTCTATCTTTCTTCTACTCCTACCAGAAGCGTGGCAACAGTGTTCACAAAGAATGTTGGGTTTTGATAAAAATCACATTTTTGTTTCACCTTTGCAAACACTCTAGCAGCTAATTTATTTGAACGAGGTGAATCAAACAAACAATATTAGTTAGATAATTCGAATAGTTTTCAGGAAAGTCTTCAATCTTTCTTCTACTCCTGCCAGAAGCCTGGCAACAGTGTTCACAAAGAATGTTGGGTTTTGATAAAAATCACATTTCTGTTTCACCTTTTCAAGCGCTCTAGCAGCTTTTTGTTTCAATTTTGCAAACGATCTAGCGGCTCAATTAATTAACCGAGGTGAATCAAACAAACAATATTAGTTAGATAATTCGAAGAGTTTTCAGGAAAGTCTTTAATCTTTCTTCTACTCCTACCAGAAACGTGGCAACAGTATTCGCAAAAAATTTAGGGTTTTGAGAAAAATCACATTTTGTTTCAACTTTGCAAACGAACTAGCGGCTAAATTATTAGAACGAGGTGAATCAAACAAACAATATTAGTTAGATAATTCGAAGAGTTTTCAGGAAAGTCTTCAATCTTTCTTCTACTCCTACCAGAAGCGTGGCAACAGTGTTCACAAAGAATGTTGGGTTTTGATAAAAATCACATTTTTGTTTCACCTTTGCAAACACTCTAGCAGCTAATTTATTTGAACGAGGTGAATCAAACAAACAATATTAGTTAGATAATTCGAATAGTTTTCAGGAAAGTCTTCAATCTTTCTTCTACTCCTACCAGAAGCCTGGCAACAGTGTTCACAAAGAATGTTGGGTTTTGATAAAAATCACATTTCTGTTTCACCTTTTCAAGCGCTCTAGCAGCTTTTTGTTTCAATTTTGCAAACGATCTAGCGGCTCAATTAATTAAACGAGGTGAATCAAACAAACAATATTAGTTAGATAATTCGAAGAGTTTTCAGGAAAGTCTTCAATCTTTCTTCTACTCCTACCAGAAGCGTGGCAACAGTGTTCACAAAGAATGTTGGGTTTTGATAAAAATCACATTTTTGTTTCACCTTTGCAAACACTCTAGCAGCTAATTTATTTGAACGAGGTGAATCAAACAAACAATATTAGTTAGATAATTCGAATAGTTTTCAGGAAAGTCTTCAATCTTTCTTCTACTCCTACCAGAAGCCTGGCAACAGTGTTCACAAAGAATGTTGGGTTTTGATAAAAATCACATTTCTGTTTCACCTTTTCAAGCGCTCTAGCAGCTTTTTGTTTCAACTTTGCAAACGATCAAGCGGCTCAATTAATTAAACGAGGTGAATCAAACAAACAATTTTAGTTAGATAATTCGAAGGGTTTTCAGGAAAGTCTTCAATCTTTCTTCTACTCCTACCAGAAACGTGGCAACAGTGTTCACAAAGAATGTTGGGTTTTGATAAAATTCACATTTTTGTTTCACCTTTGCAAACGCTCTAGCAGCTAATTTATTTGAACGAGGTGAATCAAACAAACAATATTAGTTAGATAATTCGAAGAGTTTTCAGGAAAGTCTTCAATCTTTCTTCTACTCCTACCAGAAACGTGGCAACAGTGTTCACAAAGAATGTTGGGTTTGAGAAAATTCACATTTTTGTTTCAACTTTGCAAACGATCTAGCGGCTCAATTAATTAAACGAGGTGAATCAAACAAACAATATTAGTTAGATAATTCGAAGAGTTTTCAGGAAAGTCTTTAATCTTTCTTCTACTCCTACCAGAAACGTGGCAACAGTATTCGCAAAAAATTTAGGGTTTTGAGAAAAATCACATTTTGTTTCAACTTTGCAAACGAACTAGCGGCTAAATTATTTGAACGAGGTGAATCAAACAAACAATATTAGTTAGATAATTCGAAGAGTTTTCAGGAAAGTCTTCTATCTTTCTTCTACTCCTACCAGAAGCGTGGCAACAGTGTTCACAAAGAATGTTGGGTTTTGATAAAAATCACATTTTTGTTTCACCTTTGCAAACACTCTAGCAGCTAATTTATTTGAACGAGGTGAATCAAACAAACAATATTAGTTAGATAATTCGAATAGTTTTCAGGAAAGTCTTCAATCTTTCTTCTACTCCTGCCAGAAGCCTGGCAACAGTGTTCACAAAGAATGTTGGGTTTTGATAAAAATCACATTTCTGTTTCACCTTTTCAAGCGCTCTAGCAGCTTTTTGTTTCAATTTTGCAAACGATCTAGCGGCTCAATTAATTAAACGAGGTGAATCAAACAAACAATATTAGTTAGATAATTCGAAGAGTTTTCAGGAAAGTCTTCAATCTTTCTTCTACTCCTACCAGAAACGTGGCAACAGTATTCGCAAAAAATTTAGGGATTTGAGAAAAATCACATATTGTTTCAACTTTGCAAACGAACTAGCGGCTAAACTATTTGAACGAGCTAAGTCAAACAAAAAGCATTGGTTAGACAATTTAAAGAGCTTTCAGGAAAGTCTTCAATTTTTTTTCTACACCTGTCAGGGGTGTGGCAACAGTGTTCACAAAGAATGTTGGGTTTTGAGAAAATTCACATTTTTGTTTCAACTTTGCAAACGCTCTAGCAGCTAAATTATTTGAACGAGGGGAATCAAACAAACAATATTTATTAGATAATTCGAAGACAGTGTTCACAAGAAATGTTGAGTTTTGATAAAAATCACATTTTTGTTTCACCTTTGCAAACGCTCTAGCAGCTAAACTATTTGAACGAGGTGAGTCAACCAAACAGAATTGGTTAGATAATTTGAAGAGCTTTTGAACAAGGTGAGTCAAGCAAAAAGCATTGGTTACACAATTTAAAGAGCTTTCAGGAAAGTCTTTAATTTTTCTTCTATTCTTACCAGGAGCGTGGCAACAGTGTTCACAAAAAATGTTGGGTTTTGACAAAATCACATTTTTGTTTCACCTTTGCAAACGCTCTAGCAGCTAATTTATTTGAACGAGGTGAATCAAACAAACAATATTAGTTAGATAATTCGAAGAGTTTTCAGGAAAGTCTTCAATCTTTCTTCTACTCCTACCAGAAACGTGGCAACAGTGTTTTTAAAGAATGTTGGGTTTTGATAAAAATCACATTTTTGTTTCACCTTTGCAAACGCTCTAGCAGCTAATTTATTTGAACGAGGTGAATCAAACAAACAATATTAGTTAGATAATTCGAAGAGTTTTCAGGAAAGTCTTCAATCTTTCTTCTACTCCTACCAGAAACGTGGCAACAGTGTTCACAAAGAATGTTGGGTTTTGAGAAAATTCACATTTTTGTTTCAACTTTGCAAACGATCTAGCGGCTCAATTAATTAAACGAGGTGAATCAAACAAACAATATTAGTTAGATAATTCGAAGAGTTTTCAGGAAAGTCTTTAATCTTTCTTCTACTCCTACCAGAAACGTGGCAACAGTATTCGCAAAAAATTTAGGGTTTTGAGAAAACTCACATTTTGTTTCAACTTTGCAAACGAACTAGCGGCTAAATTATTAGAACGAGGTGAATCAAACAAACAATATTAGTTAGATAATTCGAAGAGTTTTCAGGAAAGTCTTCAATCTTTCTTCTACTCCTACCAGAAGCGTGGCAACAGTGTTCACAAAGAATGTTGGGTTTTGATAAAAATCACATTTTTGTTTCACCTTTGCAAACACTCTAGCAGCTAATTTATTTGAACGAGGTGAATCAAACAAACAATATTAGTTAGATAATTCGAATAGTTTTCAGGAAAGTCTTCAATCTTTCTTCTACTCCTACCAGAAGCCTGGCAACAGTGTTCACAAAGAATGTTGGGTTTTGATAAAAATCACATTTCTGTTTCACCTTTTCAAGCGCTCTAGCAGCTTTTTGTTTCAATTTTGCAAACGATCTAGCGGCTCAATTAATTAAACAAGGTGAATCAAACAAACAATATTAGTTAGATAATTCGAAGAGTTTTCAGGAAAGTCTTCAATCTTTCTTCTACTCCTACCAGAAACGTGGCAACAGTATTCGCAAAAAATTTAGGGATTTGAGAAAAATCACATATTGTTTCAACTTTGCAAACGAACTAGCGGCTAAACTATTTGAACGAGCTAAGTCAAACAAAAAGCATTGGTTAGACAATTTAAAGAGCTTTCAGGAAATTCTTCACTTTTTTTTCTACACCTGTCAGGGGTGTGGTAACAGTGTTCACAAAGAATGTTGGGTTTTGAGAAAAATCACATTTTGTTTCAACTTTGCAAACGAACTAGCGGCTAAATTATTTGAACGAGGTGAATCAAACAAACAATATTAGTTAGATAATTCGAAGAGTTTTCAGGAAAGTCTTCAATCTTTCTTCTACTCCTACCAGAAACGTGGCAACAGTATTCGCAAAAAATTTAAGGATTTGAGAAAAATCACATATTGTTTCAACTTTGCAAACGAACTAGCGGCTAAATTATTTGAACGAGGTGAGTCAAACAAACAATATTAGTTAGATAATTCGAAGAGTTTTCAGGAAAGTCTTCAATCTTTCTTCTACTCCTACCAGAAACGTGGCAACAGTGTTCACAAAGGATGTTGGGTTTGATAAAAATCACATTTTGTTTCACCTTTGCAAACGCTCTAGCAGCTAATTTATTTGAACGAGGTGAATCAAAACACAATATTAGTTAGATAAATCGAAGAGTTTTCAGGAAAGTCTTCAATCTTTCTTCTACTCCTACCAGAAGCGTGGCAACAGTGTTCACAAAGAATGTTGGGTTTTGAGAAAATTCACATTTTTGTTTCAACTTTGCAAACGATCTAGCGGCTTAATTATTTGAACGAGGTGAATCAAGCATACAGTATTTGTTAGATTATTCTAAGAGCTTTCACGAAAGTCTTCAATCTTTTTTCTACTCCTGCCAGAAACGTAACAACAGTGTTCGCAAAAAATTTAGGGTTTTGAGAAAATTCACATTTTTGTTTCAACATTGCAAACGCTCTAGTGGCTAATTTATTTGAACGAGCTAAGTCAAACAAAAAGCATTGGTTAGGCAATTTAAAGGGCTTCCAGGAAAGTCTTCATTTTTTCTTCTACTCCTTTCAGGGGCGTGGGGTGTTCTTAAAAAATGTTGAGTTTTGATAAAAATCACATTTTTGTTTCACCTTTGCAAATGCTCTAGCAGGTAAACTATTTGAACGAGGTGAGTCAACCAAACAGAATTGGTTAGATAATTTGAAGAGCTTTCAAGAAAGTCTTTAGTTTTTCATCTACTCTTACCAGAAACGTGGCAACAGTGTTCACAAAGATTGTTGGGTTTTGAGAAAATTCACATTTTTGTTTCAAATTTGCAAACGCTCTAACGGCTTAACTATTTGAACAAAGTGAGTCATACAAAAAGCATTGGTTAGACAATTTGAAGATCTTTCAGGAAAGTCTTTAATTCTTCTTCTACTCCTACCAGGAGCGTGACAACAGTGTTCACAAAAAATGTTGGGTTTTGATAAAAATCACATTTTTGTTTCACCTTTGCAAACGCTCTAGCAGCTAAACTATTTGAACGAGGTGAGCCAAACAAACAGAATTGGTTAGATAATTTGAAGAGCTTTCAGAAAGGTCTTTAATTTTTCACCTTCTTCTACCAGAAACGTGGCAACAGTGTTCACAAAGAATGTTGGGTTTTGAGAAAATTCACATTTTTGTTTCAACTTTGCAAACGCTCTAGTGGCTAAACAATTTGAACGAGCTAAGTCAAACAAAAAGCATTGGTTAGACAATTTAAAGAGCTTTCAGGAAAGTCTTCATTTTTTTCTACTCCTTTCAGGGGCGTGGCAACAATGTTCACAAAGAATGTTGGGTTTTTAGAAAATTCACATTTTTGTTTCAACTTTGCAAACGCTCTAGCAGCTAAATTATTTGAACGAGGTGAATCAAACAAGCAATATTTATTAGATAATTCGAAGAGTTTTCAGCAAAACCTTCAATTTTTCTTCTACTCCTACCAGAAACGTGGAAACAGTGTTCACAAAAAATGTTGAGTTTTGATAAAAATCACATTTTTGTTTCACCTTTGCAAACGCTCTAGCGGCTTAACTATTTGAACAAAGTGAGTCAAACAAAAAGCATTGGTTAGACAATTTGAAGATGTTTCCGGAAAGTCTTTAATTCTTCTTCTACTCCTACCAGGAGCGTGACAACAGTGTTCACAAAAAATGTTGGGTTTTGATAAAATTCACATTTTTGTTTCACCTTTGCAAACGCTCTAGCAGCTAATTTATTTGAACGAGGTGAATCAAACAAACAATATTAGTTAGATAATTCGAAGAGTTTTCAGGAAAGTCTTCAATCTTTCTTCTACTCCTACCAGAAACGTGGCAACAGTGTTCACAAAGAATGTTGGGTTTTGAGAAAATTCACATTTTTGTTTCAACTTTGCAAACGATCTAGCGGCTCAATTAATTAAACGAGGTGAATCAAACAAACAATATTATTTTCAGGAAAGTCTTCAATCTTTCTTCTACTCCTGCCAGAAGCCTGGCAACAGTGTTCACAAAGAATGTTGGGTTTTGATAAAAATCACATTTCTGTTTCACCTTTTCAAGCGCTCTAGCAGCTTTTTGTTTCAATTTTGCAAACGATCTAGCGGCTCAATTAATTAAACGAGGTGAATCAAACAAACAATATTAGTTAGATAATTCGAAGAGTTTTCAGGAAAGTCTTCAATCTTTCTTCTACTCCTACCAGAAACGTGGCAACAGTATTCGCAAAAAATTTAGGGATTTGAGAAAAATCACATATTGTTTCAACTTTGCAAACGAACTAGCGGCTAAACTATTTGAACGAGCTAAGTCAAACAAAAAGCATTGGTTAGACAATTTAAAGAGCTTTCAGGAAAGTCTTCAATTTTTTTTCTACACCTGTCAGGGGTGTGGCAACAGTGTTCACAAAGAATGTTGGGTTTTGAGAAAATTCACATGTTTGTTTGCAAACGCTCTAGCAGCTAAATTATTTGAACGAGGGGAATCAAACAAACAATATTTATTAGATAATTCGAAGACAGTGTTCACAAGAAATGTTGAGTTTTGATAAAAATCACATTTTTGTTTCACCTTTGCAAACGCTCTAGCAGCTAAACTATTTGAACGAGGTGAGTCAACCAAACAGAATTGGTTAGATAATTTGAAGAGCTTTTGAACAAGGTGAGTCAAGCAAAAAGCATTGGTTACACAATTTAAAGAGCTTTCAGGAAAGTCTTTAATTTTTCTTCTATTCTTACCAGGAGCGTGGCAACAGTGTTCACAAAAAATGTTGGGTTTTGACAAAATCACATTTTTGTTTCACCTTTGCAAACGCTCTAGCAGCTAATTTATTTGAACGAGGTGAATCAAACAAACAATATTAGTTAGATAATTCGAAGAGTTTTCAGGAAAGTCTTCAATCTTTCTTCTACTCCTACCAGAAACGTGGCAACTGTGTTCACAAAGAATGTTGGGTTTTGATAAAAATCACATTTTTGTTTCACCTTTGCAAACGCTCTAGCAGCTAGTTTATTTGAACGAGGTGAATCAAACAAACAATATTAGTTAGATAATTCGAAGAGTTTTCAGGAAAGTCTTCAATCTTTCTTCTACTCCTACCAGAAACGTGGCAACAGTGTTCACAAAGAATGTTGGGTTTTGAGAAAATTCACATTTTTGTTTCAACTTTGCAAACGATCTAGCGGCTCAATTAATTAAACGAGGTGAATCAAACAAACAATATTAGTTAGATAATTCGAAGAGTTTTCAGGAAAGTCTTTAATCTTTCTTCTACTCCTACCAGAAACGTGGCAACAGTATTCGCAAAAAATTTAGGGTTTTGAGAAAAATCACATTTTGTTTCAACTTTGCAAACGAACTAGCGGCTAAATTATTAGAACGAGGTGAATCAAACAAACAATATTAGTTAGATAATTCGAAGAGTTTTCAGGAAAGTCTTCAATCTTTCTTCTACTCCTACCAGAAGCGTGGCAACAGTGTTCACAAAGAATGTTGGGTTTTGATAAAAATCACATTTTTGTTTCACCTTTGCAAACACTCTAGCAGCTAATTTATTTGAACGAGGTGAATCAAACAAACAATATTAGTTAGATAATTCGAATAGTTTTCAGGAAAGTCTTCAATCTTTCTTCTACTCCTACCAGAAGCCTGGCAACAGTGTTCACAAAGAATGTTGGGTTTTGATAAAAATCACATTTCTGTTTCACCTTTTCAAGCGCTCTAGCAGCTTTTTGTTTCAATTTTGCAAACGATCTAGCGGCTCAATTAATTAAACGAGGTGAATCAAACAAACAATATTAGTTAGATAATTCGAAGAGTTTTCAGGAAAGTCTTCAATCTTTCTTCTACTCCTACCAGAAACGTGGCAACAGTATTCGCAAAAAATTTAGGGATTTGAGAAAAATCACATATTGTTTCAACTTTGCAAACGAACTAGCGGCTAAACTATTTGAACGAGCTAAGTCAAACAAAAAGCATTGGTTAGACAATTTAAAGAGCTTTCAGGAAATTCTTCACTTTTTTCTACACCTGTCAGGGGTGTGGTAACAGTGTTCACAAAGAATGTTGGGTTTTGAGAAAAATCACATTTTGTTTCAACTTTGCAAACGAACTAGCGGCTAAATTATTTGAACGAGGTGAATCAAACAAACAATATTAGTTAGATAATTCGAAGAGTTTTCAGGAAAGTCTTCAATCTTTCTTCTACTCCTACCAGAAACGTGGCAACAGTATTCGCAAAAAATTTAAGGATTTGAGAAAAATCACATATTGTTTCAACTTTGCAAACGAACTAGCGGCTAAATTATTTGAACGAGGTGAGTCAAACAAACAATATTAGTTAGATAATTCGAAGAGTTTTCAGGAAAGTCTTCAATCTTTCTTCTACTCCTACCAGAAACGTGGCAACAGTGTTCACAAAGGATGTTGGGTTTGATAAAAATCACATTTTGTTTCACCTTTGCAAACGCTCTAGCAGCTAATTTATTTGAACGAGGTGAATCAAAACACAATATTAGTTAGATAAATCGAAGAGTTTTCAGGAAAGTCTTCAATCTTTCTTCTACTCCTACCAGAAGCGTGGCAACAGTGTTCACAAAGAATGTTGGGTTTTGAGAAAATTCACATTTTTGTTTCAACTTTGCAAACGATCTAGCGGCTTAATTATTTGAACGAGGTGAATCAAGCATACAGTATTTGTTAGATTATTCTAAGAGCTTTCACGAAAGTCTTCAATCTTTTTTCTACTCCTGCCAGAAACGTAACAACAGTGTTCGCAAAAAATTTAGGGTTTTGAGAAAATTCACATTTTTGTTTCAACATTGCAAACGCTCTAGTGGCTAATTTATTTGAACGAGCTAAGTCAAACAAAAAGCATTGGTTAGGCAATTTAAAGGGCTTCCAGGAAAGTCTTCATTTTTTCTTCTACTCCTTTCAGGGGCGTGGGGTGTTCTTAAAAATGTTGAGTTTTGATAAAAATCACATTTTTGTTTCACCTTTGCAAATGCTCTAGCAGGTAAACTATTTGAACGAGGTGAGTCAACCAAACAGAATTGGTTAGATAATTTGAAGAGCTTTCAAGAAAGTCTTTAGTTTTTCATCTACTCTTACCAGAAACGTGGCAACAGTGTTCACAAAGATTGTTGGGTTTGAGAAAATTCACATTTTTGTTTCAAATTTGCAAACGCTCTAACGGCTTAACTATTTGAACAAAGTGAGTCATACAAAAAGCATTGGTTAGACAATTTGAAGATCTTTCAGGAAAGTCTTTAATTCTTCTTCTACTCCTACCAGGAGCGTGACAACAGTGTTCACAAAAATGTTGGGTTTTGATAAAAATCACATTTTTGTTTCACCCTTGCAAACGCTCTAGCAGCTAAACTATTTGAACGAGGTGAGCCAAACAAACAGAATTGGTTAGATAATTTGAAGAGCTTTCAGAAAGGTCTTTAATTTTTCACCTTCTTCTACCAGAAACGTGGCAACAGTGTTCACAAAGAATGTTGGGTTTTGAGAAAATTCACATTTTTGTTTCAACTTTGCAAACGCTCTAGTGGCTAAACAATTTGAACGAGCTAAGTCAAACAAAAAGCATTGGTTAGACAATTTAAAGAGCTTTCAGGAAAGTCTTCATTTTTTTCTACTCCTTTCAGGGGCGTGGCAACAATGTTCACAAAGAATGTTGGGTTTTTAGAAAATTCACATTTTTGTTTCAACTTTGCAAACGCTCTAGCAGCTAAATTATTTGAACGAGGTGAATCAAACAAGCAATATTTATTAGATAATTCGAAGAGTTTTCAGCAAAACCTTCAATTTTTCTTCTACTCCTACCAGAAACGTGGAAACAGTGTTCACAAAAAATGTTGAGTTTTGATAAAAATCACATTTTTGTTTCACCTTTGCAAACGCTCTAGCGGCTTAACTATTTGAACAAAGTGAGTCAAACAAAAAGCATTGGTTAGACAATTTGAAGATGTTTCCGGAAAGTCTTTAATTCTTCTTCTACTCCTACCAGGAGCGTGACAACAGTGTTCACAAAAAATGTTGGGTTTTGATAAAAATCACATTTTTGTTTCACCTTTGCAAACGCTCTAGCAGCTAAACTATTTGAACGAGGTGAGTCAAACAAACAGAATTGGTTAGATAATTTGAAGAGCTTTCAGGAAGGTTTTTAATTTTTCATCTACTTCTACCAGAAACGTGGCAACAGTGTTCACTAAGAATGTTGGGTTTTGAGAAAATTCACATTTTTGTTTCAAATTTGCAAACGCTCTAGCGGCTAAACTATTTGAACAAGGTGAGTCAAGCAAAAACATTGGTTAGACAATTTAAAGAGCTTTCAGGAAATTTTTCAATTTTTCTTCTACTCTCACCAGAAGCGTGGCAATAGTGTTCACAAAAAAGGTTGGGTTTTGATAAAAATCACATTTTTGTTTCACCTTTGCAAAGGCTCTAGCAGCTAAATTATTTGAACGAGGTGAATCAAACAGACAATATTAGTTAGATAATTTTAAGAGTTTTCAGGAAAGTCTTCAATCTTTCTTCTACTCCTACCAGAAACGTGGCAACAGTGTTCAAAAAGAATGTTGGGTTTTGAGAAAATTCACATTTTTGTTTCAACTTTGCAAACGCTCTAGTGGGTTAACTATTTGAACGAGCTTAGTCAAACAAAAAGCATTGGTTAGACAATTTAAAGAGCTTTCAGGAAAGTCTTTAATTTTTCTTCTATTCTTACCAGGTGCGTGGCAACAGTGTTCACAAGAAATGTTGGGTTTTGACAAAATCACATTTTTGTTTCACCTTTGCAAACGCTCTAGCAGCTAATTTATTTGAACGAGGTGAATCAAACAAACAATGTTAGTTAGATAATTCGAAGAGTTTTCAGGAAAGTCTTCAATCTTTCTTCTACTCCTACCAGAAACGTGGCAACAGTGTTCACAAAGAAAGTTGGGTTTTGATAAAAATCACATTTTTGTTTCACCTTTGCAAACGCTCTAGCAGCTAAACTGTTTGAACGAGGTGAATCAAACAAACAATATTAGTTAGATAATTTGAAGAGCTTTCAGGAAAGTCTTCAATCTTTCTTCTACTCCTACCAGAAGCGTGGCAACAGTGTTCGCAAAAAATTTAGGGTTTTGAGAAAAATCACATTTTTGTTTCAACTTTGCAAACGAACTAGCGGCTCAATTATTTGAACGAGGTTAATCAAGCAAACAGTATTTGTTAGATAATTCGAAGAGCTTTCACGAAAGTCTTCAGTCTTTCTTCTACTCCTACCAGAAGCGTGGCAACAGTGTTCACAAAGAATGTTGGGTTTTGATAAAAATCACATTTTTGTTTCACCTTTGCAAACGCTCTAGCAGCTAATTTATTTGAACGAGGTGAATCAAGCAAACAATATTAGGTAGATAATTTGAACAGTTTTCAGGAAAGTCTTCAATCTTTCTTTTACTCCTACCAGAAACGTGGCAACAGTGTTCACAAGAAATGTTTGGTTTTGACAAAATCACATTTTTGCTTCACCTTTGCAAACGCTCTAGCACTAATTTATTTGAACGAGGTGAATCAAACAAACAATATTAGTTAGATAATTCGAAGAGTTTTCAGGAAAGTCTTCAATCTTTTTTCTACTCCTGCCAGAAACGTGGCAACAGTGTTCACAAAGAATGTTGGGTTTTGAGAAAATTCACATTTTTGTTTCAACTTTGCAAACGCTCCAGTGGCTAAACTATTTGAGCGAGCTAAGTCAAACAAAAAGCATTGGTTAGACAATTTAAAGAGCTTTCAGGAAAGTCTTCATTTTTTTCTACTCCTGTCAGGGGTGTGGCAACAGTGTTCACAAAGAATGTTGGGTTTTGAGAAAATTCACATTTTTGTTTCAACTTTGCAAACGCTCTAGCAGCTAAATTATTTGAACGAGGGGAATCAAACAAACAATATTTATTAGATAATTCGAAGACAGTGTTCACAAGAAATGTTGAGTTTTGATAAAAATCACATTTTTGTTTCACCTTTGCAAACGCTCTAGCAGCTAAACTATTTGAACGAGGTGAGTCAACCAAACAGAATTGGTTAGATAATTTGAAGAGGTTTTGAACAAGGTGAGTCAAGCAAAAAGCATTGGTTAGACAATTTAAAGAGCTTTCAAGAAAGTCTTTAATTTTTCTTCTATTCTTACCAGGAGCGTGGCAACAGTGTTCACAAAAAATGTTGGGTTTTGACAAAATCACATTTTTGTTTCAAATTTGCAAACGCTCTAGCAGCTAATTTATTTGAACGAGGTGAATCAAACAAACAATATTAGTTAGATAATTCGAAGAGTTTTCAGGAAAGTCTTCAATCTTTCTTCTACTCCTACCAGAAACGTGGCAACAGTGTTCACAAAGAATGTTAGGTTTTGAGAAAATTCACATTTTTGTTTCACCTTTGCAAACGCTCTAGCAGCTAATTTATTTGAACGAGGTGAATCAAACAAACAATATTAGTTAGATAATTCGAAGAGTTTTCAGGAAAGTCTTCAATCTTTCTTCTACTCCTACCAGAAGCGTGGCAACTGTGTTCACAAAGAATGTTGGGTTTTGAGAAAATTCAAATTTTTGTTTCAACTTTGCAAACGATCTAGCGGCTCAATTAATTGAACGAGGTGAATCAAGCAAACAGTATTTGTTAGATTATTCGAAGAGCTTTCACGAAAGTCTTCAATCTTTTTTCTACTCCTGCCAGAAACGTGGCAACAGTGTTCACAAAGAATGTTGGGTTTTGAGAAAATTTACATTTTTGTTTCAACTTTGCAAACAATCTCGCGGCTAAATTATTTGAACGAGGTTAATCAAGCAAACAGTATTTGTTAGATAATTCGAAGAGCACAAAGAATGTTGGGTTTTGAGAAAGTTCACATTTTTGTTTCAACTTTGCAACCGCTCTAGCAGCTAAATTATTTGAACGAGGGGAATCAAACAAACAATATTTATTAGATAATTCGAAGAGTTTTCAGGAATGTCTTCAATCTTTCTTCTACTCCTACCAGAAACGTGGCAACAGTGTTCACAAAAAATGTTGGGTTTTGCCAAAATCACATTTTTGTTTCACCTTTGCAAACGCTCTAGCAGCTAATTTATTTGAACGAGGTGAATCAAACAAACAATGTTAGTTAGATAATTTGAAGAGTTTTAAGGAAAGTCTTCAATCTTTCTTCTACTCCTACCAGAAACGTGGCAACAGTGTTCACAAAGAAAGTTGGGTTTTGATAAAAATCACATTTTTGTTTCACCTTTGCAAACGATCTAGCAGCTAAACTATTTGAACGAGGTGAATCAAACAAACAATATAAGTTAGATAATTTGAAGAGTTTTCAGGAAAGTCTTCAATCTTTCTTCTACTCCTACCAGAAGCGTGGCAACAGTGTTCGCAAAAAATTTAGGGTTTTGAGAAAAATCACATTTTTGTTTCAACTTTGCAAACGAACTAGCGGCTCAATTATTTGAACGAGGTTAATCAAGCAAACAGTATTTGTTAGATAATTCGAAGAGCTTTCACGAAAGTCTTCAGTCTTTCTTCTACTCCTACCAGAAGCGTGGCAACAGTGTTCACAAAGAATGTTGGGTTTTGATAAAAATCACATTTTTGTTTCACCTTTGCAAACGCTCTAGCAGCTAATTTATTTGAACGAGGTGAATCAAACAAACAACATTAGTTAGATAATTCGAAGAGTTTTCAGGAAAGTCTTCAATCTTTCTTCTACTCCTACCAGAAACGTGGCAACAGTGTTCACAAGAAATGTTTGGTTTTGACAAAATCACATTTTTGCCTCACCTTTGCAAACGCTCTAGCACTAATTTATTTGAACGAGGTAAATCAAACAAACAATATTAGTTAGATAATTCGAAGAGTTTTCAGGAAAGTCTTCAATCTTTTTTCTACTCCTGCCAGAAACGTGGCAACAGTGTTCACAAAGAATGTTGGGTTTTGAGAAAATTCACATTTTTGTTTCAACTTTGCAAACGCTCCAGTGGCTAAACTATTTGAACGAGCTAAGTCAAACAAAAAGCATTGGTTAGACAATTTAAAGAGCTTTCAGCAAAGTCTTCATTTTTTTTTCTATTCCTGTCAGGGGTGTGGCAACAGTGTTCACAAAGAATGTTGGGTTTTGAGAAAATTCACATTTTTGTTTCAACTTTGCAAACGCTCTAGCAGCTAAATTATTTGAACGAGGGGAATCAAACAAACAATATTTATTAGATAATTCGAAGACAGTGTTCACAAGAAATGTTGAGTTTTGATAAAAATCACATTTTTGTTTCACCTTTGCAAACGCTCTAGCAGCTAAACTATTTGAACGAGGTGAGTCAACCAAACAGAATTGGTTAGATAATTTGAAGAGCTTTTGAACAAGGTGAGTCAAGCAAAAAGCATTGGTTAGACAATTTAAAGAGCTTTTAAGAAAGTCTTTTATTTTTCTTCTATTCTTACCAGGAGCGTGGCAACAGTGTTCACAAAAAATGTTGGGTTTTGACAAAATCACATTTTTGTTTCACCTTTGCAAACGCTCTAGCAGCTAATTTATTTGAACGAGGTGAATCAAACAAACAATATTAGTTAGATAATTCGAAGAGTTTTCAGGAAAGTCTTCAATCTTTCTTCTACTCCTACCAGAAGCGTGGCAACAGTGTTCACAAAGAATGTTGGGTTTTGAGAAAATTCACATTTTTGTTTCAACTTTGCAAACGATCTAGCGGCTCAATTAATTGAACGAGGTGAATCAAACAAACAGTATTTGTTAGATTATTTGAAGAGCTTTCACGAAAGTCTTCAATCTTTTTTCTACTCCTGCCAGAAACGTGGCAACAGTATTCGCAAAAAATTGAGGGTTTTGAGAAAAATCACATTTTGTTTCAACTTTGCAAACGAACTAGCGGCTAAATTATTTGAACGAGGTGAATCAAACAAACAATATTAGTTAGATAATTCGAAGAGTTTTCAGGAAAGTCTTCAATCTTTCTTCTGCTCCTACCAGAAGTGTGGCAACAGTGTTCACAAAAAATGTTGGGCTTTGATAAAAATCACATTTTTGTTTCACCTTTGCAAACGCTCTAGCAGCTAATTTATTTGAACCAGGTGAAACAAGCAAACACTATTGGTTAGACTATTCGAAGAGCTTTCAGGAAAGTCTTCACTCTTTCTTCTGCTCCTACCAGAAGCGTGGCAACAGTGTTCACAAAGAATGTTAGGTTTTGAGAAAATTCACATTTTTGTTTCAACTTTGCAAACGCTCTAGTGGCTAAACTATTTGAACGAGCTAAGTCAAGCAAAAAGCATTGGTTAGACAATTTTAAGAGTTTTCAGGAAAGTCTTAATTTTTTTTCTACTCCTTTCAGGGGCGTGGCAACAGTGTTCACAAAGAATGTTGGGTTTTGAGAAATTTCACATTTTTGTTTCAACATTGCTAACGCTCTAGTGGCTAAACCATTTGAACGAGCTAAGTCAAACAAAAAGCATTGGTTAGACAATTTAAAGAGCTTTCAGGAAAGTCTTCATTTTTTCTTCTACTCCTTTCAGGGGCGTGGCAACAGTGTTCACAAAGAATGTTGGGTTTTGAGAAAATTCATATTTTTGTTTCAACTTTGCAAACGCTCCAGTGGCTAAACTATTTGAACGAGCTAAGTCAAACAAAAAGCATTGGTTAGACAATTTAAAGAGCTTTCAGGAAAGTCTTCTTTTTTTTTCTACTCCTGTCAGGGGTGTGGCAACAGTGTTCACAAAGAATGTTGGGTTTTGAGAAAATTCACATTTTTGTTTCAACTTTGCAAACGCTCTAGCAGCTAAATTATTTGAACGAGGGGAATCAAACAAAAAATATTTATTAGATAATTCGAAGACAGTGTTCACAAGAAATGTTGAGTTTTGATAAAAATCACATTTTTGTTTCACCTTTGCAAACGCTCTAGCAGCTAAACTATTTGAACGAGGTGAGTCAACCAAACAGAAATGGTTAGATAATTTGAAGAGCTTTTGAACAAGGTGAGTCAAGCAAAAAGCATTGGTTAGACAATTTAAAGAGCTTTCAGGAAAGTCTTCAATTTTTCTTCTTCTTTCACCAGAAACGTGGCAATAGTGTTCACAAGAAAGGTTGGGTTTTGATAAAAATCACATTTTTGTTTCACCTTTGCAAAGGCTCTAGCAGCTAAATTATTTGAACGAGGTGAATCAAACAAACAATATTAGTTAGATAATTTGAAGAGTTTTCAGGAAAGTCTTCAATCTTTCTTCTACTCCTACCAGAAACGTGGAAACAGTGTTCACAAAAAATGTTGAGTTTTGAGAAAATTCACATTTTTGTTTCAACTTTGCAAACGCACTAGTGGGTTAACTATTTGAACGAGCTTAGTCAAACAAAAAGCATTGGTTAGGCAATTTAAAGAGCTTTTAGGAAAGTCTTTAATTTTTCTTCTATTCTTACCAGGAGCGTGGCAACAGTGTTCACAAAAAATGTTGGGTTTTGAGAAAATTCACATTTTTGTTTCAACTTTGCAAACGCTCTAGTGGCTAAACCATTTGAACGAGCTAAGTCAAACAAAAAGCATTGGTTAGACAATTTAAAGAGCTTTCGGGAAAATCTTAATTTTTTTTTCTACTCCTTTCAGGGGCGTGGCAACAGTGTTCACAAGAAATGTTTGGTTTTGACAAAATCACATTTTTGCTTCACTTTTGCAAACGCTCTCGCACTAATTTATTTGAACGAGGTGAATCAAACAAACAATATTAGTTAGATAATTCGAAGAGATTTCAGGAAAGTCTTCAATCTTTTTTCTACTCCTGCCAGAAACGTGGCAACAGTGTTCACAAAGAATGTTGGGTTTTGAGAAAATTCACATTTTTGTTTCAACTTTGTAAACGATCTAGCGGCTCAATTATTCGAACGAGGTGAATCAAGCAAACAGTATTTGTTAGATTATTCGAAGAGCTTTCACGAAAGTCTTCAATCTTTTTTCTACTCCTGCCAGAAACGTGGCAACAGTGTTCACAAAGAATGTTGGGTTTTGAGAAAATTCACATTTTTGTTTCAACTTTGCAAACGATCTCGCGGCTAAATTATTTGAACGAGGTTAATCAAGCAAACAGTATTTGTTAGATAATTCGAAGAGCTTTCACGAAAGTTTTCAGTCTTTCTTCTACTCCTACCAGAAGCGTGGCAACAGTGTTCACAAAGAATGTTGGGTTTTGAGAAAATTCACATTTTTGTTTCAACATTGCAAACGCTCTAGAGGCTAAACTGTTTGAACGAGCTAAGTCAAGCAAAAAGCATTGGTTAGACAATTTAAAGAGCTTTCAGGAAAGTCTTCATTTATTCTTCTACTCCTTTCAGGGGCGTGGCAACAGTGTTCACAAAGAATGTTGGGTTTTGAGAAAATTCACATTTTTGTTTCAACTTTGCAAACGCTCTAGTGGCTAAACCATTTGAACGAGCTAAGTCAAACAAAAAGCATTGGTTAGACAATTTAAAGAGCTTTCGGGAAAATCTTAATTTTTTTTTCTACTCCTTTCAGGGGCGTGGCAACAGTGTTCACAAAGAATGTTGGGTTTTGAGAAAATTCACATTTTTGTTTCAACTTTGCAAACGCTTTAGCAGCTAAATTATTTGAACGAGGGGAATCAAACAAACAATATTTATTAGATAATTCGAAGAGTTTTCAGCAATGTCTTCAATCTTTCTTCTACTCCTACCAGAAACGTGGAAACAGTGTTCACAAGAAATGTTGAGTTTTGATAAAAAGCACATTTTTGTTTCACCTTTGCAAACGCTCTAGCAGCTAAACTATTTGAACGAGGGGAGTCAACCAAACAATATTAGTTAGATAATTCGAAGAGTTTTCAGCAAAGTCTTCAATCTTTCTTCTACTCCTACCAGAAACGTGGAAACAGTGTTCACAAAAAATGTTGAGTTTTGATAAAAATCACATTTTTGTTTCACCTTTGCAAACGCTTTAGCGGCTTAACTATTTGAACAAAGTGAGTCAAACAAAAAGCATTGGTTAGACAATTTAAAGAGCTTTCAGGAAAGTTTTCATTTTTTCTTCTACTCCTTTCAGGGGCGTGGCAACAGTGTTCACAAAGAATGTTGGGTTTTGATAAAAATCACATTTTTGTTTCACCTTTGCAAACGCTCTAGCAGCTAAACTATTTGAAAGAGGTGAGTCAACCAAACAGAATTGGTTAGATAATTTGAAGAGCTTTTGTACAAGGTGAGTCAGGCAAAAAGCATTGGTTAGACAATTTAAAGAGTTTTCAGGAAAGTCTTCAATCTTTCTTCTACTCCTACCAGAAACGTGGCAACAGTGTTCACAAAGAATGTTGGGTTTTGAGAAAAATCACATTTTTGTTTCACCTTTGCAAACGCTCTAGCAGCTAATTTATTTGAACGAGGTGAATCAAACAAACAATATTCGGTAGATAATTCGAAGAGTTTTCAGGAAAGTCTTCAGCCTTTCTTCTACTCCTACCAGAAACGTGGCAACAGTGTTCACAAGAAATGTTTGGTTTTGACAAAATCACATTTTTGCTTCACCTTTGCAAACGCTCTAGCACTAATTTATTTGAACGAGGTGAATCAAACAAACAATATTAGTTAGATAATTCGAAGAGTTTTCAGGAAAGTCTTCAATCTTTTTTCTACTCCTACCAGAAGCGTGGCAACAGTGTTCACAAAGAATGTTGGGTTTTGAGAAAATTCACATTTTTGTTTCAACATTGCAAACGCTCTAGTGGCTAAACTGTTTGAACGAGCTAAGTCAAACAAAAAGCATTGGTTAGACAATTTGAAGATCTTTCAGGAAAGTCTTTAATTCTTCTTCTACTCCTACCAGGAGCGTGACAACAGTGTTCACAAAAAATGTTGGGTTTTGAGAAAAATCACATTTTTGTTTCACCTTTGCAAACGCTCTAGCAGCTAATTTATTTGAACGAGGTGAATCAAACAAACAATATTCGGTAGATAATTCGAAGAGCTTTCACGAAAGTTTTCAGTCTTTCTTCTACTCCTACCAGAAGCGTGGCAACAGTGTTCACAAAGAATGTTGGGTTTTGAGAAAATTCACATTTTTGTTTCAACATTGCAAACGCTCTAGTGGCTAAACTGTTTGATTGAGCTAAGTCAAACTAAAAGCATTGGTTAGACAATTTGAAGATCTTTCAGGAAAGTCTTTAATTCTTCTTCTACTCCTACCAGGAGCGTGACAACAGTGTTCACAAAAAATGTTGGGTTTTGATAAAAATCACATTTTTGTTTCACCTTTGCAAACGCTCTAGCAGCTAAACTATTTGAACGAGGTGAGTCAAACAAACAGAATTGGTTAGATAATTTGAAGAGCTTCCAGGAAGGTTTTTAATTTTTCATCTACTTCTACCAGAAACGTGGAAACAGTGTTCACAAAAAATGTTGGGTTTTGAGAAAATTCACATTTTTGTTTCAAATTTGCAAACGCTCTAGCGGCTAAACTATTTGAACAAGGTGAGTCAAGCAAAAAGCATTGGTTAGACAATTTAAAGAGCTTTCAGGAACGTCTTCAATTTTTTTCTACTCTCACCAGAAGCGTGGCAATAGTGTTCACAAAAAAGGTTGGGTTTTGACAAAATCACATTTTTGTTTCACCTTTGCAAACGCTCTAGCAGCTAATTTATTTGAACGAGGTGAATCAAACAAACAATATTAGTTAGATAATTTGAAGAGTTTTCAGGAAAGTCTTCAATCTTTCTTCTACTCCTACCAGAAACGTGACAACAGTGTTCAAAAGGAATGTTGGGTTTTGAGAAAATTCACATTTTTGTTTCAACTTTGCAAACGCTCTAGCGGCTAAACTATTTGAACGAGCTAAGTCAAACAAAAAGCATTGGTTAGACAATTTAAAGAGCTTTCAGGAAGGTTTTCATTTTTTCTTCTACTCCTTTCAGGGGCGTGGCAACAGTGTTCACAAAGAATGTTGGGTTTTGATAAAAATCACATTTTTGTTTCACCTTTGCAAACGCTCTAGCAGCTAAACTATTTGAAAGAGGTGAGTCAACCAAACAGAATTGGTTAGATAATTTAAAGAGCTTTTGTACAAGGTGAGTCAGGCAAAAAGCATTGGTTAGACAATTTAAAGAGCTTTCAGAAAAGTCTTTAATTTTTCTTCTATTCTTACCAGGAGCGTGGCAACAGTGTTCACAAAAAAGGTTGGGTTTTAACAAAATCACATTTTTGTTTCACCTTTGCAAACGCTCTAGCAGCTGATTTAGTTGAACGAGGAAAATCAGACAAACAATATTAGTTAGATAATTCGAAGAGTTTTCAGGAAAGTCTTCAATCTTTCTTCTACTCCTACCAGAAACGTGGCAACAGTGTTCACAAAGAATGTTGGGTTTTGAGAAAAATCACATTTTTGTTTCACCTTTGCAAACGCTCTAGCAGCTAATTTATTTGAACGAGGTGAATCAAACAAACAATATTCGGTAGATAATTCGAAGAGTTTTCAGGAAAGTCTTCAGTCTTTCTTCTACTCCTACCAGAAACGTGGCAACAGTGTTCACAAGAAATGTTTGGTTTTGACAAAATCACATTTTTGCTTCACCTTTGCAAACGCTCTAGCACTAACTTATTTGAACGAGGTGAATCAAACAAACAATATTAGTTAGATAATTCGAAGAGTTTTCAGGAAAGTCTTCAATCTTTTTTCTACTCCTGCCAGAAACGTGGCAACAGTGTTCACAAAGAATGTTGGGTTTTGAGAAAATTCACATTTTTGTTACAACTTTGCAAACGATCTCGCGGCTAAATTATTTGAACGAGGTTAATCAAGCAAACAGTATTTGTTAGATAATTCGAAGAGCTTTCACGAAAGTTTTCAGTCTTTCTTCTACTCCTACCAGAGGCGTGGCAACAGTGTTCACAAAGAATGTTGGGTTTTGAGAAAATTCACATTTTTGTTTCAACTTTGCAAACGCTCTAGTGGCTAAACCATTTTAACGAGCTAAGTAAAACAAAAAGCATTGGTTAGACAATTTAAAGAGCTTTCAGGAAAGTCTTTAATTTTTCTTCTACTCCTACCAGAAACGTGGAAACAGTGTTCACAAAAAATGTTGAGTTTTGATAAAAATCACATTTTTGTTTCACCTTTGCAAACGCTCTAGCGGCTTAACTATTTGAACAAAGTGAGTCAAACAAAAAGCATTGGTTAGATAATTTGAAGAGCTTCCAGGAAGGTTTTTAATTTTTCATCTACTTCTACCAGAAACGTGGCAACAGTGTTCACAAAAAATGTTGGGTTTTGAGAAAATTCACATTTTTGTTTCAAATTTACAAACGCTCTAGCAGCTAATTTATTTGAACGAGGTGAATCAAACAAACAATATTAGTTAGATAATTCGAAGAGTTTTCAGGAAAGTCTTCAATCTTTCTTCTACTCCTACCAGAAACGTGGCAACAGTGTTCACAAAGAATGTTGGGTTTTGAGAAAAATCACATTTTTGTTTCACCTTTGCAAACGCTCTAGCAGCTAATTTATTTGAACGAGGTGAATCAAACAAACAATATTCGGTAGATAATTCGAACAGTTTTCAGGAAAGTCTTCAGTCTTTCTTCTACTCCTACCAGAAACGTGGCAACAGTGTTCACAAGAAATGTTTGGTTTTGACAAAATCACATTTTTGCTTCACCTTTGCAAACGCTCTAGCACTAACTTATTTGAACGAGGTGAATCAAACAAACAATATTAGTTAGATAATTCGAAGAGTTTTCAGGAAAGTCTTCAATCTTTTTTCTACTCCTGCCAGAAACGTGGCAACAGTGTTCACAAAGAATGTTGGGTTTTGAGAAAATTCACATTTTTGTTACAACTTTGCAAACGATCTCGCGGCTAAATTATTTGAACGAGGTTAATCAAGCAAACAGTATTTGTTAGATAATTCGAAGAGCTTTCACGAAAGTTTTCAGTCTTTCTTCTACTCCTACCAGAGGCGTGGCAACAGTGTTCACAAAGAATGTTGGGTTTTGAGAAAATTCACATTTTTGTTTCAACTTTGCAAACGCTCTAGTGGCTAAACCATTTTAACGAGCTAAGTAAAACAAAAAGCATTGGTTAGACAATTTAAAGAGCTTTCAGGAAAGTCTTTAATTTTTCTTCTACTCCTACCAGAAACGTGGAAACAGTGTTCACAAAAAATGTTGAGTTTTGATAAAAATCACATTTTTGTTTCACCTTTGCAAACGCTCTAGCGGCTTAACTATTTGAACAAAGTGAGTCAAACAAAAAGCATTGGTTAGATAATTTGAAGAGCTTCCAGGAAGGTTTTTAATTTTTCATCTACTTCTACCAGAAACGTGGCAACAGTGTTCACAAAAAATGTTGGGTTTTGAGAAAATTCACATTTTTGTTTCAAATTTGCAAACGCTCTAGCAGCTAATTTATTTGAACGAGGTGAATCAAACAAACAATATTAGTTAGATAATTCGAAGAGTTTTCAGGAAAGTCTTCAATCTTTCTTCTACTCCTACCAGAAACGTGGCAACAGTGTTCACAAAGAATGTTGGGTTTTGAGAAAAATCACATTTTTGTTTCACCTTTGCAAACGCTCTAGCAGCTAATTTATTTGAACGAGGTGAATCAAACAAACAATATTCGGTAGATAATTCGAACAGTTTTCAGGAAAGTCTTCAGTCTTTCTTCTACTCCTACCAGAAACGTGGCAACAGTGTTCACAAGAAATGTTTGGTTTTGACAAAATCACATTTTTGCTTCACCTTTGCAAACGCTCTAGCACTAACTTATTTGAACGAGGTGAATCAAACAAACAATATTAGTTAGATAATTCGAAGAGTTTTCAGGAAAGTCTTCAATCTTTTTTCTACTCCTGCCAGAAACGTGGCAACAGTGTTCACAAAGAATGTTGGGTTTTGAGAAAATTCACATTTTTGTTACAACTTTGCAAACGATCTCGCGGCTAAATTATTTGAACGAGGTTAATCAAGCAAACAGTATTTGTTAGATAATTCGAAGAGCTTTCACGAAAGTTTTCAGTCTTTCTTCTACTCCTACCAGAAGCGTGGCAACAGTGTTCACAAAGAATGTTGGGTTTTGAGAAAATTCACATTTTTGTTTCAACATTGCAAACGCTCTAGTGGCTAAACTGTTTGAACGAGCTAAGTCAAACAAAAAGCATTGGTTAGACAATTTAAAGAGCTTTCAGGAAAGTCTTCATTTTTTCTTCTACTCCTTTCAGGGGCGTGGCAACAGTGTTCACAAAGAATGTTGGGTTTTGAGAAAATTCACATTTTTGTTTCAACTTTGCAAACGCTCTAGTGGCTAAACCATTTTAACGAGCTAAGTAAAACAAAAAGCATTGGTTAGACAATTTAAAGAGCTTTCAGGAAAGTCTTTAATTTTTCTTCTACTCCTACCAGAAACGTGGAAACAGTGTTCACAAAAAATGTTGAGTTTTGAGAAAATTCACATTTTTGTTTCAACTTTGCAAACGCACTAGTGGGTTAACTATTTGAACGAGCTTAGTCAAACAAAAAGCATTGGTTAGACAATTTAAAGAGCTTTTAGGAAAGTCTTTAATTTTTCTTCTATTCTTACCAGGAGCGTGGCAACAGTGTTCACAAAAAATGTTGGGTTTTGACAAAATCACATTTTTGTTTTACCTTTGCAAACGCTCTAGCAGCTAATTTATTTGAACAAGGTGAATCAAACAAACAATATTAGTTAGATAATTCGAAGAGTTTTCAGGAAAGTCTTCAATCTTTCTTCTACTCCTACCAGAAACGTGGCAACAGTGTTCACAAGAAATGTTTGGTTTTGACAAAATCACATTTTTGCTTCACTTTTGCAAACGCTCTAGCACTAATTTATTTGAACGAGGTGAATCAAACAAACAATATTAGTTAGATAATTCGAAGAGTTTTCAGGAAAGTCTTCAATCTTTTTTCTACTCCTGCCAGAAACGTGGCAACAGTGTTCACAAAGAATGTTGGGTTTTGAGAAAATTCACATTTTTGTTTCAACTTTGCAAACGATCTCGCGGCTAAATTATTTGAACGAGGTTAATCAAGCAAACAGTATTTGTTAGATAATTCGAAGAGCTTTCACGAAAGTTTTCAGTCTTTCTTCTACTCCTACCAGAAGCGTGGCAACAGTGTTCACAAAGAATGTTGGGTTTTGAAAAAATTCACATTTTTGTTTCAACATTGCAAACGCTCTAGTGGCTAAACAGTTTGAAAGAGCTAAATCAAGCAAAAAGCATTGGT
This sequence comes from Bactrocera zonata, assembly GCA_037783105.1. Taxonomy (NCBI): domain Eukaryota; kingdom Metazoa; phylum Arthropoda; class Insecta; order Diptera; family Tephritidae; genus Bactrocera; species Bactrocera zonata. The sequence continues at coordinate 44,701 of JBAWJQ010004596.1, read as the reverse complement.
TAGACAATTTAAAGAGCTTTCAGGAAAGCCTTCATTTATTCTTCTACTCCTTTCAGGGGCGTGGCAACAGTGTTCACAAAGAATGTTGGGTTTTGAGAAAATTCACATTTTTGTTTCAACTTTGCAAACGCTCTAGTGGCTAAAACATTTGAACGAGCTAAGTCAAACAAAAAGCATTGGTTAGACAATTTAAGGAGCTTTCAGGAAAATCTTAATTTTTTTTTTTCTACTCCTTTCAGGGGCGTGGCAACAGTGTTCACAAAGAATGTTGGGTTTTGAGAAAATTCACATTTTTGTTTCAACTTTGCAAACGCTCTAGCAGCTAAATTATTTAAAAGAGGGGAATCAAACAAACAATATTTATTAGATAATTCGAAGAGTTTTCAGCAATGTCTTCAATCTTTCTTCTACTCCTACCAGAAACGTGGAAACAGTGTTCACAAAAAATGTTGAGTTTTGATAAAAAGCACATTTTTGTTTCACCTTTGCAAACGCTCTAGCAGCTAAACTATTTGAACGAGGTGAGTCAACCAAACAATATTTGTTAGATAATTCGAAGAGTTTTCAGCAAAGTCTTCAATCTTTCTTCTACTCCTACCAGAAACGTGGAAACAGTGTTCACAAAAAATGTTGAGTTTTGATAAAAATCACATTTTTGTTTCACCTTTGCAAACGCTCTAGCGGCTTAACTATTTGAACAAAGTGAGTCAAACAAAAAGCATTGGTTAGACAATTTGAAGATCTTTCAGGAAAGTCTTTAATTCTTCTTCTGCTCCTACCAGGAGCGTGACAACAGTGTTCACAAAAAATGTTGGGTTTTGATAAAAATCACATTTTTGTTTCACCTTTGCAAACGCTCAAACAGTTAAACTATTTGAACGAGGTGAGTCAAACAAACAGAATTGGTTAGATAATTTGAAGAGCTTCCAGGAAGGTTTTTAATTTTTCATTTACTTCTACCAGAAACGTGGAAACAGTGTTCACAAAAAATGTTGGGTTTTGAGAAAATTCACATTTTTGTTTCAAATTTGCAAACGCTCTAGCGGCTAAACTATTTGAACAAGGTGAGTCAGGCAAAAAGCATTGGTTAGACAATTTAAAGAGCTTTCAGGAACGTCTTCAATTTTTTTTCTACTCTCACAAGAAGCATGGCAATAGTGTTCACAAAAAAGGTTGGGTTTTGACAAAATCACATTTTTGTTTCACCTTTGCAAACGCTCTAGCAGCTAATTTATTTGAACGAGGTGAATCAAACAAACAATATTAGTTAGATAATTTGAAGAGTTTTCAGGAAAGTCTTCAATCTTTCTTCTACTCCTACCAGAAACGTGGCAACAGTGTTCACAAAGAATGTTGGGTTTTGAGAAAAATCACATTTTTGTTTCACCTTTGCAAACGCTCTAGCAGCTAATTTATTTGAACGAGGTGAATCAAACAAACAATATTAGTTAGATAATTTGAAGCGTTTTCAGGAAAGTCTTCAATCTTTTTTCTACTCCTGCCAGAAACGTGGCAACAGTGTTCACAAAGAATGTTGGGTTTTGAGAAAATTCACATTTTTGTTACAACTTTGCAAACGATCTCGCGGCTAAATTATTTGAACGAGGTTAATCAAGCACACAGTATTTGTTAGATAATTCGAAGAGCTTTCACGAAAGTTTTCAGTCTTTCTTCTACTCCTACCAGAAGCGTGGCAACAGTGTTCACAAAGAATGTTGGGTTTTGAGAAAATTCACATTTTTGTTTCAACATTGCAAACGCTCTAGTGGCTAAACTGTTTGAACGAGGTGAATCAAACAAACAATATTCGGTAGATAATTCGAAGAGTTTTCAGGAAAGTCTTCAATCTTTCTTCTACTCCTACCAGAAACGTGACAACAGTATTCAAAAAGAATGTTGGGTTTTGAGAAAATTCACATTTTTGTTTCAACTTTGCAAACGCTCTAGCGGCTAAACTATTTGAACGAGCTAAGTCAAACAAAAAGCATTGGTTAGACAATTTAAAGAGCTTTCAGGAAAGTTTTCATTTTTTCTTCTACTCCTTTCAGGGGCGTGGCAACAGTGTTCACAAAGAATGTTGGGTTTTGAGAAAAATCACATTTTTGTTTCACCTTTGCAAACGCTCTAGCAGCTAATTTATTTGAACGAGGTGAATCAAACAAACAATATTCGGTAGATAATTCGAAGAGTTTTCAGGAAAGTCTTCAGTCTTTCTTCTACTCCTACCAGAAACGTGGCAACAGTGTTCACAAGAAATGTTTGGTTTTGACAAAATCACATTTTTGCTTCACCTTTGCAAACGCTCTAGCACTAATTTATTTGAACGAGGTGAATCAAACAAACAATATTAGTTAGATAATTCGAAGAGTTTTCAGGAAAGTCTTCTATCTTTCTTCTACTCCTACCAGAAGCGTGGCAACAGTGTTCACAAAGAATGTTGGGTTTTGATAAAAATCACATTTTTGTTTCACCTTTGCAAACACTCTAGCAGCTAATTTATTTGAACGAGGTGAATCAAACAAACAATATTAGTTAGATAATTCGAATAGTTTTCAGGAAAGTCTTCAATCTTTCTTCTACTCCTGCCAGAAGCCTGGCAACAGTGTTCACAAAGAATGTTGGGTTTTGATAAAAATCACATTTCTGTTTCACCTTTTCAAGCGCTCTAGCAGCTTTTTGTTTCAATTTTGCAAACGATCTAGCGGCTCAATTAATTAAACGAGGTGAATCAAACAAACAATATTAGTTAGATAATTCGAAGAGTTTTCAGGAAAGTCTTCAATCTTTTTTCTACTCCTGCCAGAAACGTGGCAACAGTGTTCACAAAGAATGTTGGGTTTTGAGAAAATTCACATTTTTGTTACAACTTTGCAAACGATCTCGCGGCTAAATTATTTGAACGAGGTTAATCAAGCACACAGTATTTGTTAGATAATTCGAAGAGCTTTCACGAAAGTTTTCAGTCTTTCTTCTACTCCTACCAGAAGCGTGGCAACAGTGTTCACAAAGAATGTTGGGTTTTGAGAAAATTCACATTTTTGTTTCAACATTGCAAACGCTCTAGTGGCTAAACTGTTTGAACGAGCTAAGTCAAACAAAAAGCATTGGTTAGACAATTTGAAGATCTTTCAGGAAAGTCTTTAATTCTTCTTCTACTCCTACCAGGAGCGTGACAACAGTGTTCACAAAAAATGTTGGGTTTTGATAAAAATCACATTTTTGTTTCACCTTTGCAAACGCTCTAGCAGCTAAACTATTTGAACGAGGTGAGTCAAACAAACAGAATTGGTTGGATAATTTGAAGAGCTTTCAGGAAGGTTTTTAATTTTTCATCTACTTCTACCAGAAACGTGGAAACAGTGTTCACAAAAAATGTTGGGTTTTGAGAAAATTCACATTTTTGTTTCAAATTTGCAAACGCTCTAGCGGCTAAACTATTTCAACAAGGTGAGTCAAGCAAAAAGCATTGGTTAGACAATTTAAAGAGCTTTCAGGAACGTCTTCAATTTTTTTTCTACTCTCACCAGAAGCGTGGCAATAGTGTTCACAAAAAAGGTTGGGTTTTGACAAAATCACATTTTTGTTTCACCTTTGCAAACGCTCTAGCAGCTAATTTATTTGAACGAGGTGAATCAAACAAACAATATTAGTTAGATAATTTGAAGAGTTTTCAGGAAAGTCTTCAATCTTTCTTCTACTCCTACCAGAAACGTGACAACAGTGTTCAAAAGGAATGTTGGGTTTTGAAAAAATTCACATTTTTGTTTCAACTTTGCAAACGATCTCGCGGCTAAATTATTTGAACGAGGTTAATCAAACAAACAATATTAGTTAGATAATTCGAAGAGTTTTCAGGAAAGTCTTCAATCTTTCTTCTACTCCTACCAGAAGCGTGGCAACAGTGTTCACAAAGAATGTTGGGTTTTGAGAAAATTCATATTTTTGTTTCAACTTTGCAAACGATCTCGCGGCTAAATTATTTGAACGAGGTGAATCAAACAAACAATATTAGTTAGATAATTCGAAGAGTTTTCAGGAAAGTCTTCAATCTTTTTTCTACTCCTGCCAGAAACGTGGCAACAGTGTTCACAAAGAATGTTGGGTTTTGAGAAAATTCACATTTTTGTTACAACTTTGCAAACGATCTCGCGGCTAAATTATTTGAACGAGGTTAATCAAGCACACAGAATTGGTTAGATAATTTGAAGAGCTTTTGTACAAGGTGAGTCAGGCAAAAAGCATTGGTTAGACAATTTAAAGAGCTTTCAGGAAAGTCTTCATTTTTTCTTCTACTCCTTTCAGGGGCGTGGCAACAGTGTTCACAAAGAATGTTGGGTTTTGACAAAATCACATTTTTTGTTTCACCTTTGCAAACGCTCTAGCAGCTAATTTATTTGAACGAGGAAAATCAGACAAACAATATTAGTTAGATAATTCGAAGAGTTTTCAGGAAAGTCTTCAATCTTTCTTCTACTCCTACCAGAAACGTGGAAACAGTGTTCACAAAGAATGTTGGGTTTTGCGAAAAATCACATTTTTGTTTCACCTTTGCAAACGCTCTAGCAGCTAATTTATTTGAACGAGGTGAATCAAACAAACAATATTCGGTAGATAATTCGAAGAGTTTTCAGGAAAGTCTTCAGTCTTTCTTCTACTCCTACCAGAAACGTGGCAACAGTGTTCACAAGAAATGTTTGGTTTTGACAAAATCACATTTTTGCTTCACCTTTGCAAACGCTCTAGCACTAACTTATATGAACGAGGTGAATCAAACAAACAATATTAGTTAGATAATTCGGAGAATTTTTGAGGAAAGTCTTCAATCTTTTTTCTACTCCTGCCAGAAACGTGGCAACAGTGTTCACAAAGAATGTTGGGTTTTGAGAAAATTCACATTTTTGTTACAACTTTGCAAACGATCTCGCGGCTAAATTATTTGAACGAGGTTAATCAAACAAACAATATTAGTTAGATAATTCGAAGAGTTTTCAGGAAAGTCTTCAATCTTTCTTCTACTCCTACCAGAAGCGTGGCAACAGAGTTCACAAAGAATGTTGGGTTTTGAGAAAATTCACATTTTTGTTTCAACATTGCAAACGCTCAAGTGGCAAAACTGTTTGAACGAGCTAAGTCAAACAAAAAGCATTGGTTAGACAATTTAAAGAGCTTTCAGGAAAGTCTTCATTTTTTCTTCTACTCCTTTCAGGGGCGTGGCAACAGTGTTCACAAAGAATGTTGGGTTTTAAGAAAATTCACATTTTTGTTTCAACTTTGCAAACGCTCTAGTGGCTAAACCATTTTAACGAGCTAAGTAAAACAAAAAGCATTGGTTAGACAATTTAAAGAGCTTTCAGGAAAGTCTTTAATTTTTCTTCTACTCCTACCAGAAACGTGGAAACAGTGTTCACAAAAAATGTTGAGTTTTGATAAAAATCACATTTTTGTTTCACATTTGCAAACGCTCTAGCGGCTTAACTATTTCAACAAAGTGAGTCAAACAAAAAGCATTGGTTAGATAATTTGAAGAGCTTCCAGGAAGGTTTTAATTTTTCATCTACTTCTACCAGAAACGTGGCAACAGTGTTCACAAAAAATGTTGGGTTTTGAGAAAATTCACATTTTTGTTTCAAATTTACAAACGCTCTAGCACTAATTTATTTGAACGAGGTGAATCAAACAAACAATATTAGTTAGATAATTCGAAGAGTTTTCAGGAAAGTCTTCAATCTTTCTTCTACTCCTACCAGAAACGTGGCAACAGTGTTCACAAAGAATGTTGAGTTTTGATAAAAATCACATTTTTGTTTCACCTTTGCAAACGCTCTAGCAGCTTAACTATTTGAACAAAGTGAGTCAAACAAAAAGCATTGGTTAGACAATTTGAAGATCTTTCAGGAAAGTCTTTAATTCTTCTTCTTCTCCCACCAGGAGCGTGACAACAGTGTTCACAAAAAATGTTGGGTTTTGATAAAAATCACATTTTTGTTTCACCTTTGCAAACGCTCTAGCAGCTAAACTATTTGAACGAGGTGAGTCAAACAAATAGAATTGGTTAGATAATTTGAAGAGCTTCCAGGAAGGTTTTTAATTTTTCATCTGCTTCTACCAGAAAGGTGGCAACAGTGTTCACGAAGAATGTTGGGTTTTGAGAAAATTCACATTTTTGTTTCAAATTTGCAAACGCTCTAGCGGCTAAACTATTTGAACAAGGTGAGTCAAGCAAAAAGCATTGGTTAGACAATTTAAAGAGCTTTCAGGAAAGTCTTCAATTTTTCTTCTTCTCTCACCAGAAACGTGGAAATAGTGTTCACAAGAAAGGTTGGGTTTTGATAAAAATCACATTTTTGTTTCACCTTTGCAAAGGCTCTAGCAGCTAAATTATTTGAACGAGGTGAATCAAGCAGACAATATTAGTTAGATAATTTGAAGAGTTTTCAGGAAAGTCTTCAATCTTTCTTCTACTCCTACCAGAAACGTGGAAACAGTGTTCACAAAAAATGTTGAGTTTTGAGAAAATTCACATTTTTGTTTCAACTTTGCAAACGCACTAGTGGGTTAACTATTTGAACGAGCTTAGTCAAACAAAAAGCATTGGTTAGACAATTTAAAGAGCTTTTAGGAAAGTCTTTAATTTTTCTTCCATTCTTACCAGGAGCGTGGCAACAGTTTTCACAAAAAATGTTGGGTTTTGACAAAATCACATTTTTGTTTCACCTTTGCAAACGCTCTAGCAGCTAATTTATTTGAACGAGGTGAATCAAACAAACAATATTAGTTAGATAATTCGAAGAGTTTTCAGGAAAGTCTTCAATCTTTCTTCTACTCCTACCAGAAACGTGGCAACAGTGTTCACAAAGAATGTTGGGTTTTGATAAAAATCACATTTTTGTTTCACCTTTGCAAACGCTCTAGCAGCTAATTTATTTGAACGAGGTGAATCATACAAACAATATTAGTTAGATAATTCGAAGAGTTTTCAGGAAAGTCTTCAATATTTTTTCTACTCCTGCCAGAAACGTGGCAACAGTGTTCACAAAGAATGTTGGGTTTTGATAAAAATCACATTTTTGTTTCACCTTTGCAAACGCTCTAGCAGCTAATTTATTTGAACGAGGTGAATCAAACAAACAATATTAGGTAGATAATTCGAAGAGTTTTCAGGAAAGTCTTCAATCTTTCTTCTACTCCTACCAGAAACGTGGCAACAGTGTTCACAAGAAATGTTTGGTTTTGACAAAATCACATTTTTGCTTCACTTTTGCAAACGCTCTAGCACTAATTTATTTGAACGAGGTGAATCAAACAAACAATATTAGTTAGATAATTCGAAGAGTTTTCAGGAAAGTCTTCAATCTTTCTTCTACTCCTACCAGAAACGTGGAAACAGTGTTCACAAAAAATGTTGAGTTTTGAGAAAATTCACATTTTTGTTTCAACTTTGCAAACGCACTAGTGGGTTAACTATTTGAACGAGCTTAGTCAAACAAAAAGCATTGGTTAGACAATTTAAAGAGCTTTTTAGGAAAGTCTTTAATTTTTCTTCCATTCTTACCAGGAGCGTGGCAACAGTTTTCACAAAAAATGTTGGGTTTTGACAAAATCACATTTTTGTTTCACCTTTGCAAACGCTCTAGCAGCTAATTTATTTGAACGAGGTGAATCAAACAAACAATATTAGTTAGATAATTCGAAGAGTTTTCAGGAAAGTCTTCAATCTTTCTTCTACTCCTACCAGAAACGTGGCAACAGTGTTCTTAAAGAATGTTGGGTTTTGATAAAAATCACATTTTTGTTTCAAATTTGCAAACGCTCTAGCACTAATTTATTTGAACGAGGTGAATCAAACAAACAATATTAGTTAGATAATTCGAAGAGTTTTCAGGAAAGTCTTCTATCTTTCTTCTACTCCTACCAGAAGCGTGGCAACAGTGTTCACAAAGAATGTTGGGTTTTGAGAAAATTCACATTTTTGTTACAATTTTGCAAACGATCTAGCGGCTCAATTAATTAAACGAGGTGAATCAAACAAACAATATTAGTTAGATAATTCGAAGAGTTTTCAGGAAAGTCTTCAATCTTTTTTCTACTCCTGCCAGAAACGTGGCAACAGTGTTCACAAAGAATGTTGGGTTTTGAGAAAATTCACATTTTTGTTACAACTTTGCAAACGATCTCGCGGCTAAATTATTTGAACGAGGTTAATCAAGCACACAGTATTTGTTAGATAATTCGAAGAGCTTTCACGAAAGTTTTCAGTCTTTCTTCTACTCCTACCAGAAGCGTGGCAACAGTGTTCACAAAGAATGTTGGGTTTTGAGAAAATTCACATTTTTGTTTCAACATTGCAAACGCTCTAGTGGCTAAACTGTTTGAACGAGCTAAGTCAAACAAAAAGCATTGGTTAGACAATTTGAAGATCTTTCAGGAAAGTCTTTAATTCTTCTTCTACTCCTACCAGGAGCGTGATAACAGTGTTCACAAAAAATGTTGGGTTTGATAAAAATCACATTTTTGTTTCACCTTGCAAACGCTCTAGCAGCTAAACTATTTGAACGAGGTGAGTCAAACAAACAGAATTGGTTGGATAATTTGAAGAGCCTTCAGGAAGGTTTTTAATTTTTCATCTACTTCTACCAGAAACGTGGAAACAGTGTTCACAAAAAATGTTGGGTTTTGAGAAAATTCACATTTTTGTTTCAAATTTGCAAACGCTCTAGCGGCTAAACTATTTCAACAAGGTGAGTCAAGCAAAAAGCATTGGTTAGACAATTTAAAGAGCTTTCAGGAACGTCTTCAATTTTTTTTCTACTCTCACCAGAAGCGTGGCAATAGTGTTCACAAAAAAGGTTGGGTTTTGACAAAATCACATTTTTGTTTCACCTTTGCAAACGCTCTAGCAGCTAATTTATTTGAACGAGGTGAATCAAACAAACAATATTAGTTAGATAATTTGAAGAGTTTTCAGGAAAGTCTTCAATCTTTCTTCTACTCCTACCAGAAACGTGACAACAGTGTTCAAAAGGAATGTTGGGTTTTGAAAAAATTCACATTTTTGTTTCAACTTTGCAAACGATCTCGCGGCTAAATTATTTGAACGAGGTTAATCAAACAAACAATATTAGTTAGATAATTCGAAGAGTTTTCAGGAAAGTCTTCAATCTTTCTTCTACTCCTACCAGAAGCGTGGCAACAGTGTTCACAAAGAATGTTGGGTTTTGAGAAAATTCATATTTTTGTTTCAACTTTGCAAACGATCTCGCGGCTAAATTATTTGAACGAGGTGAATCAAACAAACAATATTAGTTAGATAATTCGAAGAGTTTTCAGGAAAGTCTTCAATCTTTTTTCTACTCCTGCCAGAAACGTGGCAACAGTGTTCACAAAGAATGTTGGGTTTTGAGAAAATTCACATTTTTGTTACAACTTTGCAAACGATCTCGCGGCTAAATTATTTGAACGAGGTTAATCAAGCACACAGAATTGGTTAGATAATTTGAAGAGCTTTTGTACAAGGTGAGTCAGGCAAAAAGCATTGGTTAGACAATTTAAAGAGCTTTCAGGAAAGTCTTTAATTTTTCTTCTATTCTTACCAGGAGCGTGGCAACAGTGTTCACAAAAAAGGTTGGGTTTTGACAAAATCACATTTTTTGTTTCACCTTTGCAAACGCTCTAGCAGCTAATTTATTTGAACGAGGAAAATCAGACAAACAATATTAGTTAGATAATTCGAAGAGTTTTCAGGAAAGTCTTCAATCTTTCTTCTACTCCTACCAGAAACGTGGAAACAGTGTTCACAAAGAATGTTGGGTTTTGCGAAAAATCACATTTTTGTTTCACCTTTGCAAACGCTCTAGCAGCTAATTTATTTGAACGAGGTGAATCAAACAAACAATATTCGGTAGATAATTCGAAGAGTTTTCAGGAAAGTCTTCAGTCTTTCTTCTACTCCTACCAGAAACGTGGCAACAGTGTTCACAAGAAATGTTTGGTTTTGACAAAATCACATTTTTGCTTCACCTTTGCAAACGCTCTAGCACTAACTTATATGAACGAGGTGAATCAAACAAACAATATTAGTTAGATAATTCGGAGAATTTTTGAGGAAAGTCTTCAATCTTTTTTCTACTCCTGCCAGAAACGTGGCAACAGTGTTCACAAAGAATGTTGGGTTTTGAGAAAATTCACATTTTTGTTACAACTTTGCAAACGATCTCGCGGCTAAATTATTTGAACGAGGTTAATCAAACAAACAATATTAGTTAGATAATTCGAAGAGTTTTCAGGAAAGTCTTCAATCTTTCTTCTACTCCTACCAGAAGCGTGGCAACAGAGTTCACAAAGAATGTTGGGTTTTGAGAAAATTCACATTTTTGTTTCAACATTGCAAACGCTCAAGTGGCAAAACTGTTTGAACGAGCTAAGTCAAACAAAAAGCATTGGTTAGACAATTTAAAGAGCTTTCAGGAAAGTCTTCATTTTTTCTTCTACTCCTTTCAGGGGCGTGGCAACAGTGTTCACAAAGAATGTTGGGTTTTAAGAAAATTCACATTTTTGTTTCAACTTTGCAAACGCTCTAGTGGCTAAACCATTTTAACGAGCTAAGTAAAACAAAAAGCATTGGTTAGACAATTTAAAGAGCTTTCAGGAAAGTCTTTAATTTTTCTTCTACTCCTACCAGAAACGTGGAAACAGTGTTCACAAAAAATGTTGAGTTTTGATAAAAATCACATTTTTGTTTCACATTTGCAAACGCTCTAGCGGCTTAACTATTTCAACAAAGTGAGTCAAACAAAAAGCATTGGTTAGATAATTTGAAGAGCTTCCAGGAAGGTTTTTAATTTTTCATCTACTTCTACCAGAAACGTGGCAACAGTGTTCACAAAAAATGTTGGGTTTTGAGAAAATTCACATTTTTGTTTCAAATTTGCAAACGCTCTAGCACTAATTTATTTGAACGAGGTGAATCAAACAAACAATATTAGTTAGATAATTCGAAGAGTTTTCAGGAAAGTCTTCAATCTTTCTTCTACTCCTACCAGAAACGTGGCAACAGTGTTCACAAAGAATGTTGAGTTTTGATAAAAATCACATTTTTGTTTCACCTTTGCAAACGCTCTAGCGGCTTAACTATTTGAACAAAGTGAGTCAAACAAAAAGCATTGGTTAGACAATTTGAAGATCTTTCAGGAAAGTCTTTAATTCTTCTTCTTCTCCCACCAGGAGCGTGACAACAGTGTTCACAAAAAATGTTGGGTTTTGATAAAAATCACATTTTTGTTTCACCTTTGCAAACGCTCTAGCAGCTAAACTATTTGAACGAGGTGAGTCAAACAAATAGAATTGGTTAGATAATTTGAAGAGCTTCCAGGAAGGTTTTTAATTTTTCATCTGCTTCTACCAGAAAGGTGGCAACAGTGTTCACGAAGAATGTTGGGTTTTGAGAAAACTCACATTTTTGTTTCAAATTTGCAAACGCTCTAGCGGCTAAACTATTTGAACAAGGTGAGTCAAGCAAAAAGCATTGGTTAGACAATTTAAAGAGCTTTCAGGAAAGTCTTCAATTTTTCTTCTTCTCTCACCAGAAACGTGGAAATAGTGTTCACAAGAAAGGTTGGGTTTTGATAAAAATCACATTTTTGTTTCACCTGTGCAAAGGCTCTAGCAGCTAAATTATTTGAACGAGGTGAATCAAGCAGACAATATTAGTTAGATAATTTGAAGAGTTTTCAGGAAAGTCTTCAATCTTTCTTCTACTCCTACCAGAAACGTGGAAACAGTGTTCACAAAAAATGTTGAGTTTTGAGAAAATTCACATTTTTGTTTCAACTTTGCAAACGCACTAGTGGGTTAACTATTTGAACGAGCTTAGTCAAACAAAAAGCATTGGTTAGACAATTTAAAGAGCTTTTAGGAAAGTCTTTAATTTTTCTTCCATTCTTACCAGGAGCGTGGCAACAGTTTTCACAAAAAATGTTGGGTTTTGACAAAATCACATTTTTGTTTCACCTTTGCAAACGCTCTAGCAGCTAATTTATTAGAACGAGGTGAATCAAACAAACAATATTAGTTAGATAATTCGAAGAGTTTTCAGGAAAGTCTTCAATCTTTCTTCTACTCCTACCAGAAACGTGGCAACAGTGTTCTTAAAGAATGTTGGGTTTTGATAAAAATCACATTTTTGTTTCACCTTTGCAAACGCTCTAGCAGCTAATTTATTTGAACGAGGTGAATCATACAAACAATATTAGTTAGATAATTCGAAGAGTTTTCAGGAAAGTCTTCAATATTTTTTCTACTCCTGCCAGAAACGTGGCAACAGTGTTCACAAAGAATGTTGGGTTTTGATAAAAATCACATTTTTGTTTCACCTTTGCAAACGCTCTAGCAGCTAATTTATTTGAACGAGGTGAATCAAACAAACAATATTAGGTAGATAATTCGAAGAGTTTTCAGGAAAGTCTTCAATCTTTTTTCTACTCTTACCAGAAACGTGGCAACAGTGTTCACAAGAAATGTTTGGTTTTGACAAAATCACATTTTTGCTTCACTTTTGCAAACGCTCTAGCACTAATTTATTTGAACGAGGTGAATCAAACAAACAGTATTTGTTAGATTATTCGAAGAGCTTTCACGAAAGTCTTCAATCTTTTTTCTACTCCTGCCAGAAACGTGGCAACAGTGTTCACAAAGAATGTTGGGTTTTGAGAAAACTCACATTTTTGTTTCAACTTTGCAAACGATCTAGCGGCTCAATTATTTGAACGAGGTGAATCAAGCAAACAGTATTTGTTAGATTATTCGAAGAGCTTTCACGAAAGTTTTCAGTCTTTCTTCTACTCCTACCAGAAGCGTCGCAACAGTGTTCACAAAGAATGTTGGGTTTTGAGAAAATTCACATTTTTGTTTCAACATTGCAAACGCTCTAGTGGCTAAACTGTTTGAACGAGCTAAGTCAAGCAAAAAGCATTGGTTAGACAATTTAAGGAGCTTACAGGAAAGTCTTCATTTATTCTTCTACTCTTTTCAGGGGCGTGGCAACAGTGTTCACAAAGAATGTTGGGTTTTGAGAAAATTCACATTTTTGTTTCAACTTTGCAAACGCTCTAGTGGCTAAACCATTTGAACGAGCTAAGTCAAACAAAAAGCATTGGTTAGACAATTTAAGGGGCTTTCAGGAAAATCTTAATTTTTTTTCTACTCCTTTCAGGGCGTGGCAACAGTGTTCACAAAGAATGTTGGGTTTTGAGAAAATTCACATTTTTGTTTCAACATTGCAAACGCAGTAGCAGCTAAATTATTTGAACGAGGGGAATCAAACAAACAATATTTATTAGATAATTCGAAGAGTTTTCAGCAATGTCTTCAATCTTTCTTCTACTCCTACCAGAAACGTGGAAACAGTGTTCACAAGAAATGTTGAGTTTTGATAAAAAGCACATTTTGTTTCACCTTTGCAAACGCTCTAGCAGCTAAACTATTTGAACGAGGTGAGTCAACCAAACAATATTAGTTAGATAATTCGAAGAGTTTTCAGCAAAGTCTTCAATCTTTCTTCTACTCCTACCAGAAACGTGGAAACAGTGTTCACAAAAAATGTTGAGTTTTGATAAAAATCACATTTTTGTTTCACCTTTGCAAACGCTCTAGCGGCTTAACTATTTGAACAAAGTGAGTCAAACAAAAAGCATTGGTTAGACAATTTGAAGATCTTTCAGGAAAGTCTTTAATTCTTCTTCTACTCCTACCAGGAGCGTGACAACAGTGTTCACAAAAAATGTTGGGTTTTGATAAAAATCACATTTTTGTTTCACCTTTGCAAACGCTCTAGCAGCTAAACTATTTGAACGAGGTGAGTCAAACAAACAGAATTGGTTAGATAATTTGAAGAGCTTCCAGGAAGGTTTTTAATTTTTCATCTACTTCTACCAGAAGCGTGGCAACAGTGTTCACAAAAAATGTTGGGTTTTGAGAAAATTCACATTTTTGTTTCAAATTTGCAAACGCTCTAGCGGCTAAACTATTTGAACAAGGTGAGTCAAGCAAAAAGCATTGGTTAGACAATTTAAAGAGCTTTCAGGAACGTCTTCAATTTTTTTTTTACTCTCACCAGAAGCGTGGCAATAGTGTTCACAAAAAAGGTTAGGTTTTGACAAAATCACATTTTTGTTTCACCTTTGCAAACGCTCTAGCAGCTAATTTATTTGAACGAGGTGAATCAAACAAACAATATTAGTTAGATAATTTGAAGAGTTTTCAGAAAAGTCTTCAATCTTTCTTCTACTCCTACCAGAAACGTGACAACAGTGTTCAAAAAGAATGTTGGGTTTTGAGAAAATTCACATTTTTGTTTCAACTTTGCAAACGCTCTAGCGGCTAAACTATTTGAACGAGCTAAGTCAAACAAAAAGCATTGGTTAGACAATTTAAAGAGCTTTCAGGAAAGTTTTCATTTTTTCTTCTACTCCCTTCAGGGGCGTGGCAACAGTGTTCACAAAGAATGTTGGGTTTTGATAAAAATCACATTTTTGTTTCACCTTTGCAAACGCTCTAGCAGCTAAACTATTTGACAGAGGTGAGTCAACCAAACAGAATTGGTTAGATAATTTGAAGAGCTTTTGAACAAGGTGAGTCAGGCAAAAAGCATTGGTTAGACAATTTAAAGAGCTTTCAGGAAAGTCTTTAATTTTTCTTCTATTCTTACCAGGAGCGTGGCAACAGTGTTCACAAAAAAGGTTGGGTTTTGACAAAATCACATTTTTGTTTCACCTTTGCAAACGCTCTAGCAGCTAATTTATTTGAACGAGGAAAATCAGACAAACAATATTAGTTCGATAATTCGAAGAGTTTTCAAGAAAGTCTTCAATCTTTCTTCTACTCCTACCAGAAACGTGGCAACAGTGTTCACAAAGAATGTTGGGTTTTGAGAAAAATCACATTTTTGTTTCACCTTTGCAAACGCTCTAGCAGCTAACTTATTTGAACGAGGTGAATCAAACAAACAATATTCGGTAGATAATTCGAAGAGTTTTCAGGAAAGTCTTCAGTCTTTCTTCTACTCCTACCAGAAACGTGGCAACAGTGTTCACAAGAAATGTTTGGTTTTGACAAAATCACATTTTTGCTTCACCTTTGCAAACGCTCTAGCACTAATTTATTTGAACGAGGTGAATCAAACAAACAATATTAGTTAGATAATTCGAAGAGTTTTCAGGAAAGTCTTCAATCTTTTTTCTACTCCTGCCAGAAACGTGGCAACAGTGTTCACAAAGAATGTTGGGTTTTGAGAAAATTCACATTTTTGTTACAACTTTGCAAATGATCTCGCGGCTAAATTATTTGAACGAGGTTAATCAAGCAAACAGTATTTGTTAGATAATTCGAAGAACTTTCACGAAAGTTTTCAGTCTTTCTTCTACTCCTTTCAGGGGCGTGGCAACAGTGTTCACAAAGAATGTTGGGTTTTGAGAAAATTCACATTTTTGTTTCAACTTTGCAAACGCTCTAGTGGCTAAACCATTTTAACGAGCTAAGTAAAACAAAAAGCATTGGTTAGACAATTTAAAGAGCTTTCAGGAAAGTATTAATTTTTTTTTCTACTCCTTTCAGGGGCATGGCAACAGTGTTCACAAAGAATGTTGGGTTTTGAGAAAATTCACATTTTTGTTTCAACTTTGCAAACGCTCTAGCAGCTAAATTATTTGAACGAGGGGAATCAAACAAACAATATTTATTAGATAATTCGAAGAGTTTTTAGCAATGTCTTCAATCTTTCTTCTACTCCTACCAGAAACGTGGAAACAGTGTTCACAAGAAATGTTGAGTTTTTATAAAAAGCACATTTTTGTTTCACCTTTGCAAACGCTCTAGCAGCTAAACTATTTGAACGAGGTGAGTCAACCAAACAGAATTGGTTAGATAATTTGAAGAGCTTTTGAACAAGGTGAATCAAGCAAAAAGCATTGGTTAGACAATTTAAAGAGCTTTCAGGAAAGTCTTTATTTTTCTTCTACTCCTACCAGAAACGTGGAAACAGTGTTCACAAAAAATGTTGAGTTTTGATAAAAATCACATTTTTGTTTCACCTTTGCAAACGCTCTAGCGGCTTAACTATTTGAACAAAGTGAGTCAAACAAAAAGCATTGGTTAGATAATTTGAAGAGCTTCCAGGAAGGTTTTTAATTTTTCATCTACTTCTACCAGAAACGTGGCAACAGTGTTCACAAAAAATGTTGGGTTTTGAGAAAATTCACATTTTTGTTTCAAATTTGCAAACGCTCTAGCAGCTAATTTATTTGAACGAGGTGAATCAAACAAACAATATTAGTTAGAAAGTCTTCAATCTTTCTTCTACTCCTACCAGAAACGTGGAAACAGTGTTCACAAAAAATGTTGAGTTTTGAGAAAATTCACATTTTTGTTTCAACTTTGCAAACGCACTAGTGGGTTAACTATTTGAACGAGCTTAGTCAAACAAAAAGCATTGGTTAGACAATTTAAAGAGCTTTTAGGAAAGTCTTTAATTTTTCTTCCATTCTTACCAGGAGCGTGGCAACAGTTTTCACAAAAAATGTTGGGTTTTGACAAAATCACATTTTTGTTTCACCTTTGCAAACGCTCTAGCAGCTAATTTATTTGAACGAGGTGAATCAAACAAACAATATTAGTTAGATAATTCGAAGAGTTTTCAGGAAAGTCTTCAATCTTTCTTCTACTCCTACCAGAAACGTGGCAACAGTGTTCTTAAAGAATGTTGGGTTTTGATAAAAATCACATTTTTGTTTCACCTTTGCAAACGCTCTAGCAGCTAATTTATTTGAACGAGGTGAATCATACAAACAATATTAGTTAGATAATTCGAAGAGTTTTCAGGAAAGTCTTCAATATTTTTCTACTCCTGCCAGAAACGTGGCAACAGTGTTCACAAAGAATGTTGGGTTTTGATAAAAATCACATTTTTGTTTCACCTTTGCAAACGCTCTAGCAGCTAATTTATTTGAACGAGGTGAATCAAACAAACAATATTAGGTAGATAATTCGAGGAGTTTTCAGGAAAGTCTTCAATCTTTCTTCTACTCTTACCAGAAACGTGGCAACAGTGTTCACAAGAAATGTTTGGTTTTGACAAAATCACATTTTTGCTTCACTTTTGCAAACGCTCTAGCACTAATTTATTTGAACGAGGTGAATCAAACAAACAGTATTTGTTAGATTATTCGAAGAGCTTTCACGAAAGTCTTCAATCTTTTTTCTACTCCTGCCAGAAACGTGGCAACAGTGTTCACAAAGAATGTTGGGTTTTGAGAAAACTCACATTTTTGTTTCAACTTTGCAAACGATCTAGCGGCTCAATTATTTGAACGAGGTGAATCAAGCAAACAGTATTTGTTAGATTATTCGAAGAGCTTTCACGAAAGTTTTCAGTCTTTCTTCTACTCCTACCAGAAGCGTCGCAACAGTGTTCACAAAGAATGTTGGGTTTTGAGAAAATTCACATTTTTGTTTCAACATTGCAAACGCTCTAGTGGCTAAACTGTTTGAACGAGCTAAGTCAAGCAAAAAGCATTGGTTAGACAATTTAAAGAGCTTACAGGAAAGTCTTCATTTATTCTTCTACTCTTTTCAGGGGCGTGGCAACAGTGTTCACAAAGAATGTTGGGTTTTGAGAAAATTCACATTTTTGTTTCAACTTTGCAAACGCTCTAGTGGCTAAACCATTTGAACGAGCTAAGTCAAACAAAAAGCATTGGTTAGACAATTTAAGGGGCTTTCAGGAAAATCTTAATTTTTTTTTCTACTCCTTTCAGGGGCGTGGCAACAGTGTTCACAAAGAATGTTGGGTTTTGAGAAAATTCACATTTTTGTTTCAACATTGCAAACGCAGTAGCAGCTAAATTATTTGAACGAGGGGAATCAAACAAACAATATTTATTAGATAATTCGAAGAGTTTTCAGCAATGTCTTCAATCTTTCTTCTACTCCTACCAGAAACGTGGAAACAGTGTTCACAAGAAATGTTGAGTTTTGATAAAAAGCACATTTTTGTTTCACCTTTGCAAACGCTCTAGCAGCTAAACTATTTGAACGAGGTGAGTCAACCAAACAATATTAGTTAGATAATTCGAAGAGTTTTCAGCAAAGTCTTCAATCTTTCTTCTACTCCTACCAGAAACGTGGAAACAGTGTTCACAAAAAATTTTGAGTTTTGATAAAAATCACATTTTTGTTTCACCTTTGCAAACGCTCTAGCGGCTTAACTATTTGAACAAAGTGAGTCAAACAAAAAGCATTGGTTAGACAATTTGAAGATCTTTCAGGAAAGTCTTTAATTCTTCTTCTATCTCCTACCAGGAGCGTGACAACAGTGTTCACAAAAATGTTGGGTTTTGATAAAAATCACATTTTTGTTTCACCTTTGCAAACGCTCTAGCAGCTAAACTATTTGAACGAGGTGAGTCAAACAAACAGAATTGGTTAGATAATTTGAAGAGCTTCCAGGAAGGTTTTTAATTTTTCATCTACTTCTACCAGAAACGTGGCAACAGTGTTCACAAAAAATGTTGGGTTTTGAGAAAACTCACATTTTTGTTTCAAATTTGCAAACGCTCTAGCGGCTAAACTATTTGAACAAGGTGAGTCAAGCAAAAAGCATTGGTTAGACAATTTAAAGAGCTTTCAGGAACGTCTTCAATTTTTTTTCTACTCTCACCAGAAGCGTGGCAATAGTGTTCACAAAAAAGGTTAGGTTTTGACAAAATCACATTTTTGTTTCACCTTTGCAAACGCTCTAGCAGCTAATTTATTTGAACGAGGTGAATCAAACAAACAATATTAGTTAGATAATTTGAAGAGTTTTCAGAAAAGTCTTCAATCTTTCTTCTACTCCTACCAGAAACGTGACAACAGTGTTCAAAAAGAATGTTGGGTTTTGAGAAAATTCACATTTTTGTTTCAACTTTGCAAACGCTCTAGCGGCTAAACTATTTGAACGAGCTAAGTCAAACAAAAAGCATTGGTTAGACAATTTAAAGAGCTTTCAGGAAAGTTTTCATTTTTTCTTCTACTCCTTTCAGGGGCGTGGCAACAGTGTTCACAAAGAATGTTGGGTTTTGATAAAAATCACATTTTTGTTTCACCTTTGCAAACGCTCTAGCAGCTAAACTATTTGACAGAGGTGAGTCAACCAAACAGAATTGGTTAGATAATTTGAAGAGCTTTTGAACAAGGTGAGTCAGGCAAAAGCATTGGTTAGACAATTTAAAGAGCTTTCAGGAAAGTCTTTAATTTTTCTTCTATTCTTACCAGGAGCGTGGCAACAGTGTTCACAAAAAGGTTGGGTTTTGACAAAATCACATTTTTGTTTCACCTTTGCAAACGCTCTAGCAGCTAATTTATTTGAACGAGGAAAATCAGACAAACAATATTAGTTAGATAATTCGAAGAGTTTTCAGGAAAGTCTTCAATCTTTCTTCTACTCCTACCAGAAACGTGGCAACAGTGTTCACAAAGAATGTTGGGTTTTGAGAAAAATCACATTTTTGTTTCACCTTTGCAAACGCTCTAGCAGCTAACTTATTTGAACGAGGTGAATCAAACAAACAATATTCGGTAGATAATTCGAAGAGTTTTCAGGAAAGTCTTCAGTCTTTCTTCTACTCCTACCAGAAACGTGGCAACAGTGTTCACAAGAAATGTTTGGTTTTGACAAAATCACATTTTTGTTTCACCTTTGCAAACGCTCTAGCACTAATTTATTTGAACGAGGTGAATCAAACAAACAATATTAGTTAGATAATTCGAAGAGTTTTCAGGAAAGTCTTCAATCTTTTTTCTACTCCTGCCAGAAACGTGGCAACAGTGTTCACAAAGAATGTTGGGTTTTGAGAAAATTCACATTTTTGTTACAACTTTGCAAATGATCTCGCGGCTAAATTATTTGAACGAGGTTAATCAAGCAAACAGTATTTGTTAGATAATTCGAAGAACTTTCACGAAAGTTTTCAGTCTTTCTTCTACTCCTTTCAGGGGCGTGGCAACAGTGTTCACAAAGAATGTTGGGTTTTGAGAAAATTCACATTTTTGTTTCAACTTTGCAAACGCTCTAGTGGCTAAACCATTTTAACGAGCTAAGTAAAACAAAAAGCATTGGTTAGACAATTTAAAGAGCTTTCAGGAAAGTATTAATTTTTTTTTCTACTCCTTTCAGGGGCATGGCAACAGTGTTCACAAAGAATGTTGGGTTTTGAGAAAATTCACATTTTTGTTTCAACTTTGCAAACGCTCTAGCAGCTAAATTATTTGAACGAGGGGAATCAAACAAACAATATTTATTAGATAATTCGAAGAGTTTTTAGCAATGTCTTCAATCTTTCTTCTACTCCTACCAGAAACGTGGAAACCGTGTTCACAAGAAATGTTGAGTTTTTATAAAAAGCACATTTTTGTTTCACCTTTGCAAACGCTCTAGCAGCTAAACTATTTGAACGAGGTGAGTCAACCAAACAGAATTGGTTAGATAATTTGAAGAGCTTTTGAACAAGGTGAATCAAGCAAAAAGCATTGGTTAGACAATTTAAAGAGCTTTCAGGAAAGTCTTTAATTTTTCTTCTACTCCTACCAGAAACGTGGAAACAGTGTTCACAAAAAATGTTGAGTTTTGATAAAAATCACATTTTTGTTTCACCTTTGCAAACGCTCTAGCGGCTTAACTATTTGAACAAAGTGAGTCAAACAAAAAGCATTGGTTAGATAATTTGAAGAGCTTCCAGGAAGGTTTTTAATTTTTCATCTACTTCTACCAGAAACGTGGCAACAGTGTTCACAAAAAATGTTGGGTTTTGAGAAAATTCACATTTTTGTTTCAAATTTGCAAACGCTCTAGCAGCTAATTTATTTGAACGAGGTGAATCAAACAAACAATATTAGTTAGATAATTCGAAGAGTTTTGAGGAAAGTCTTCAATCTTTCTTCTACTCTTAGCAGAAACGTGGCAACAGTGTTCACAAAGAATGTTGGGTTTTGATAAAAATCACATTTTTGTTTCACCTTTGCAAACGCTCTAGCAGCTAATTTATTTGAACGAGGTGAATCAAACAAACAATATTAGTTAGATAATTCAAAGAGTTTTCAGGAAAGTCTTAAATATTTTTTCTGCTCTTACCAGAAGCGTGGCAACAGTGTTCACAAAGAATGTTGGGTTTTGAGAAAATTCACATTTTTGTTTCAACTTTGCAAACGATCTAGCGGCTCAGTTATTTGAACGAGGTGAATCAAACAAACAGTATTTGTTAGATTATTTGAAGAGCTTTCACGAAAGTCTTCAATCTTTTTTCTACTCCTGCCAGAAACGTGGCAACAGTGTTCGCAAAAAATTGAGGGTTTTGAGAAAAATCACATTTTGTTTCAACTTTGCAAACGAACTAGCGGCTAAATTATTTGAACGAGGTGAATCAAACAAACAATATTAGTTAGATAATTCGAAGAGTTTTCAGGAAAGTCTTCAATCTTTCTTCTACTCCTACCAGAAACGTGGCAACAGTGTTCACAAAGAATGTTGGGTTTTAAGAAAATTCACATTTTTGTTTCAACTTTGCAAACGCTCTAGTGGCTAAACAAATTAAACGAGCTAAGTCAAACAAAAAGCATTGGTTAGACAATTTAAAGAGCTTTCAGGAAAGTCTTCATTTTTTTTCTACTCCTTTCAGGGGCGTGGCAACAGTGTTCACAAAAAATTTTGGGTTTTGATAAAAATCACATTTTTGTTTCACCTTTGCAAACGCTCTAGCAGCTAGTTTTGAGAAAATTCACATTTTTGTTTCAACTTTGCAAACGCCCTAACAGCTAAATTATTTGAACGAGGTGAATTAAACAAACAATATTTATTAGATAATTCGAATAGTTTTCAGCAAGGTCTTCAATCTTTCTTCTACTCCTACCAGAAACGTGGAAACAGTGTTCACAAAAAATGTTGAGTTTTGATAAAAATCACATTTTTGTTTCACCTTTGCAAACGCTCTAGCGGCTTAACTATTTGAACAAAGTGCGTCAAACAAAAAGCATTGGTTAGACAATTTGAAGAGCTTCCAGGAAGGTTTTTAATTTTTCATCTACTTCTACCAGAAACGTGGCAACAGTGTTCACAAAAAATGTTGGGTTTTGAGAAAATTCACATTTTTGTTTCAAATTTGCAAACGCTCTAGCAGCTAATTTATTTGAACGAGGTGAATCAAACAAACAATATTAGTTAGATAATTCGAAGAGTTTTCAGGAAAGTCTTCAATCTTTCTTCTACTCCTACCAGAAACGTGGCAACAGTGTTCACAAAGAATGTTGAGTTTTGATAAAAATCACATTTTTGTTTCACCTTTGCAAACGCTCTAGCGGCTTAACTATTTGAACAAAGTGAGTCAAACAAAAAGCATTGGTTAGACAATTTGAAGATCTTTCAGGAAAGTCTTTAATTCTTCTTCTACTCCTACCAGGAGCGTGACAACAGTGTTCACAAAAAATGTTGGGTTTTGATAAAAATCACATTTTTGTTTCACCTTTGCAAACGCTCTAGCAGCTAAACTATTTGAACGAGGTGAGTCAAACAAACAGAATTGGTTAGATAATTTGAAGAGCTTCCAGGAAGGTTTTTAATTTTTCATCTGCTTCTACCAGAAAGGTGGCAACAGTGTTCACGAAGAATGTTGGGTTTTGAGAAAATTCACATTTTTGTTTCAAATTTGCAAACGCTCTAGCGACTAAACTATTTGAACAAGGTGAGTCAAGCAAAAAGCATTGGTTAGACAATTTAAAGAGCTTTCAGGAAAGTCTTCAATTTTTCTTCTTCTCTCACCAGAAACGTGGCAATAGTGTTCACAAGAAAGGTTGGGTTTTGATAAAAATCACATTTTTGTTTCACCTTTGCAAAAGCTCTAGCAGCTAAATTATTTGAACGAGGTGAATCAAACAGACAATATTAGTTAGATAATTTGAAGAGTTTTCAGGAAAGTCTTCAATCTTTCTTCTACTCCTACCAGAAACGTGGAAACAGTGTTCACAAAAAATGTTGAGTTTTGAGAAAATTCACATTTTTGTTTCAATTTTGCAAACGCACTAGTGGGTTAACTATTTGAACGAGCTTAGTCAAACGAAAAGCATTGATTAGATAGTTTAAAGAGCTTTTAGGAAAGTCTTTAATTTTTCTTCCATTCTTACCAGGAGCGTGGCAACAGTGTTCACAAAAAATGTTGGGTTTTGACAAAATCACATTTTTGTTTCACCTTTGCAAACGCTCTAGCAGCTAATTTATTTGAACGAGGTGAATAACAAACAATATTAGGTAGATAATTCGAAGAGTTTTCAGGAAAGTCTTCAATTTTCTTCTACTCTTACCAGAAACGTGGCAACAGTGTTCACAAGAAATGTTTGGTTTTGACAAAATCACATTTTTGCTTCACTTTTGCAAACGCTCTAGCACTAATTTATTTGAACGAGGTGAATCAAACAAACAATATTAGTTAGATAATTCGAAGAGTTTTCCGGAAAGTCTTCAATCTTTTTTCTACTCCTGCCAGAAAAGTGGCAACAGTGTTCACAAAGAATGTTGGGTTTTGAGAAAATTCACATTTTTGTTTCACCTTTGCAAACGACCTAGCGGCTCAATTATTTGAACGAGGTGAATCAAGCAAACAGTATTTGTTAGATTATTCGAAGAGCTTTCACGAAAGTCTTCAATCTTTTTTCTACTCCTGCCAGAAACGTGGCAACAGTGTTCACAAAGAATGTTGGGTTTTGAGAAAATTTACATTTTTGTTTCAACTTTACAAACGATCTCGCGGCTAAATTATTTGAACGAGGTTAATCAAGCAAACAGTATTTGTTAGATAATTCGAAGAGCTTTCACGAAAGTTTTCAGTCTTTCTTCTACTCCTACCAGAAGCGTGGCAACAGTGTTCACAAAGAATGTTGGGTTTTGAGAAAATTCACATTTTTGTTTCAACATTGCAAACGCTCTAGTGGCTAAACTGTTTGAACGAGCTAAGTCAAACAAAAAGCATTGGTTAGACAATTTAAGGAGCTTTCAGGAAAATCTTAATTTTTTTTTCTACTCCTTTCAGGGTCGTGGCAACAGTGTTCACAAAGAATGTTGGGTTTTGAGAAAATTCACATTTTTGTTTCAACTTTGCAAACGCAGTAGCAGCTAAATTATTTAAACGAGGGGAATCAAACAAACAATATTTATTAGATAATTCGAAGAGTTTTTAGCAATGTCTTCAATCTTTCTTCTACTCCTACCAGAAACGTGGAAACAGTGTTTACAAGAAATGTTGAGTTTTGATAAAAAGCACATTTTTGTTTCACCTTTGCAAACGCTCTAGCAGTTTAACTATTTGAACAAAGTGAGTCAAACAAAAAGCATTGGTTAGACAATTTGAAGATCTTTCAGGAAAGTCTTTAATTCTTCTTCTACTCCTACCAGGAGCGTGACAACAATGTTCACAAAAAATGTTGGGTTTTGATAAAAATCACATTTTTGTTTCACCTTTGCAAACGCTCTAGCAGCTAAACTATTTGAACGAGGTGAGTCAAACAAACAGAATTGGTTAGATAATTTGAAGAGCTTCCAGGAAGGTTTTTAATTTTTCATCTACTTCTACCAGAAACGTGGCAACAGTGTTCACAAAAAATGTTGGGTTTTGAGAAAATTCACATTTTTGTTTCAAATTTGCAAACGCTCTAGCGGCTAAACTATTTGAACAAGGTGAGTCAAGCAAAAAGCATTGGTTAGACAATTTAAAGAGCTTTCAGGAAAGTCTTCAATTTTTCTTCTTCTCTCACCAGAAACGTGGCAATAGTGTTCACAAGAAAGGTTGGGTTTTGATAAAAATCACATTTTTGTTTCACCTTTGCAAAAGCTCTAGCAGCTAAATTATTTGAACGAGGTGAATCAAACAGACAATATTAGTTAGATAATTTGAAGAGTTTTCAGGAAAGTCTTCAATCTTTCTTCTACTCCTACCAGAAACGTGGAAACAGTGTTCACAAAAAATGTTGAGTTTTGAGAAAATTCACATTTTTGTTTCAACTTTGCAAACGCACTAGTGGGTTAACTATTTGAACGAGCTTAGTCAAACGAAAAGCATTGGTTAGATAATTTAAAGAGCTTTTAGGAAAGTCTTTAATTTTTCTTCCATTCTTACCAGGAGCGTGGCAACAGTGTTCACAAAAAATGTTGGGTTTTGACAAAATCACATTTTTGTTTCACCTTTGCAAAAGCTCTAGCAGCTAAATTATTTGAACGAGGTGAATCAAACAGACAATATTAGTTAGATAATTTGAAGAGTTTTCAGGAAAGTCTTCAATCTTTCTTCTACTCCTACCAGAAACGTGGCAACAGTGTTCACAAAGAATGTTGGGTTTTGATAAAAATCACATTTTTGTTTCACCTTTGCAAACGCTCAAGCAGCTAATTTTTTTGAACGAGGTGAATCAAACAAACAATATTAGGTAGATAATTCGAAGAGTTTTCAGGAAAGTCTTTAATTTTCTTCTACTCTTACCAGAAACGTGGCAACAGTGTTCACAAGAAATGTTTGGTTTTGACAAAATCACATTTTTGCTTCACTTTTGCAAACGCTCTAGCACTAATTTATTTGAACGAGGTGAATCAAACAAACAATATTAGTTAGATAATTCGAAGAGTTTTCCGGAAAGTCTTCAATCTTTTTTCTACTCCTGCCAGAAACGTGGCAACAGTGTTCACAAAGAATGTTGGGTTTTGAGAAAACTCACATTTTTGTTTCAACTTTGCAAACGATCTAGCGGCTCAATTATTTGAACGAGGTGAATCAAGCAAACAGTAGTTGTTAGATTATTCGAAGAGCTTTCACGAAAGTCTTCAATCTTTTTTCTACTCCTGCCAGAAACGTGGCAACAGTGTTCACAAGAAAGGTTGGGTTTTGATAAAAATCACATTTTTGTTTCACCTTTGCAAAAGCTCTAGCAGCTAAATTATTTGAACGAGGTGAATCAAACAGACAATATTAGTTAGATAATTTGAAGAGTTTTCAGGAAAGTCTTCAATCTTTCTTCTACTCCTACCAGAAACGTGGCAACAGTGTTCACAAAGAATGTTGGGTTTTGATAAAAATCACATTTTTGTTTCACCTTTGCAAACGCTCAAGCAGCTAATTTTTTTGAACGAGGTGAATCAAACAAACAATATTAGGTAGATAATTCGAAGAGTTTTCAGGAAAGTCTTTAATTTTCTTCTACTCTTACCAGAAACGTGGCAACAGTGTTCACAAGAAATGTTTGGTTTTGACAAAATCACATTTTTGCTTCACTTTTGCAAACGCTCTAGCACTAATTTATTTGAACGAGGTGAATCAAACAAACAATATTAGTTAGATAATTCGAAGAGTTTTCCGGAAAGTCTTCAATCTTTTTTCTACTCCTGCCAGAAACGTGGCAACAGTGTTCACAAAGAATGTTGGGTTTTGAGAAAACTCACATTTTTGTTTCAACTTTGCAAACGATCTAGCGGCTCAATTATTTGAACGAGGTGAATCAAGCAAACAGTAGTTGTTAGATTATTCGAAGAGCTTTCACGAAAGTCTTCAATCTTTTTTCTACTCCTGCCAGAAACGTGGCAACAGTGTTCACAAAGAATGTTGGGTTTTGAGAAAATTTACATTTTTGTTTCAACTTTGCAAACGATCTCGCGGCTAAATTATTTGCACGAGGTTAATCAAGCAAACAGTATTTGTTAGATAATTCGAAGAGCTTTCACGAAAGTTTTCAGTGTTTCTTCTACTCCTACCAGAAGCGTGGCAACAGTGTTCACAAAGAATGTTGGGTTTTGAGAAAATTCACATTTTTGTTTCAACATTGCAAACGCTCTAGTGGCTAAACTGTTTGAACGAGCTAAGTCAAGCAAAAAGCATTGGTTAGACAATTTAAAGAGCTTACAGGAAAGTCTTCATTTATTCTTCTACTCCTTTCAGGGGCGTGGCAACAGTGTTCACAAAGAATGTTGGGTTTTGAGAAAATTCACATTTTTGTTTCAACTTTGCAAACGCTCTAGTGGCTAAGCCATTTGAACGAGCTAAGTCAAACAAAAAGCATTGGTTAGACAATTTAAGGAGCTTTCAGGAAAATCTTAATTTTTTTTTCTTCTCCTTTCAGGGTCGTGGCAACAGTGTTCACAAAGAATGTTGGGTTTTGAGAAAATTCACATTTTTGTTTCAACTTTGCAAACGCAGTAGCAGCTAAATTATTTGAACGAGGGGAATCAAACAAACAATATTTATTAGATAATTCGAAAAATTTTCAGCAATGTCTTCAATCTTTCTTCTACTCCTACCAGAAACGTGGAAACAGTGTTCACAAGAAATGTTGAGTTTTGATAAAAAGCACATTTTTGTTTCACCTTTGCAAACGCTCTAGCAGTTTAACTATTTGAACAAAGTGAGTCAAACAAAAAGCATTGGTTAGACAATTTGAAGATCTTTCAGGAAAGTCTTTAATTCTTCTTCTACTCCTACCAGGAGCGTGACAACAATGTTCACAAAAAATGTTGGGTTTTGATAAAAATCACATTTTTGTTTCACCTTTGCAAACGCTCTAGCAGCTAAACTATTTGAACGAGGTGAGTCAAACAAACAGAATTGGTTAGATAATTTGAAGAGCTTCCAGGAAGGTTTTTAATTTTTCATCTACTTCTACCAGAAACGTGGCAACAGTGCTCACAAAAAATGTTGGGTTTTGAGAAAATTCACATTTTTGTTTCAAATTTGCAAACGCTCTAGCGGCTAAACTATTTGAACAAGGTGAGTCAAGCAAAAAGCATTGGTTAGACAATTTAAAGAGCTTTCAGGAAAGTCTTCAATTTTTCTTCTTCTCTCACCAGAAACGTGGCAATAGTGTTCACAAGAAAGGTTGGGTTTTGATAAAAATCATATTTTTGTTTCACCTTTGCAAAAGCTCTAGCAGCTAAATTATTTGAACGAGGTGAATCAAACAGACAATATTAGTTAGATAATTTGAAGAGTTTTCAGGAAAGTCTTCAATCTTTCTTCTACTCCTACCAGAAACGTGGCAACAGTGTTCACAAAGAATGTTGGGTTTTGAGAAAATTCACATTTTTGTTTCAACTTTGCAAACGCACTAGTGGGTTAACTATTTGAACGAGCTTAGTCAAACGAAAAGCATTGGTTAGATAATTTAAAGAGCTTTTAGGAAAGTCTTTAATTTTTCTTCCATTCTTACCAGGAGCGTGGCAACAGTGTTCACAAAAAATGTTGGGTTTTGACAAAATCACATTTTTGTTTCACCTTTGCAAACGCTCTAGCAGCTAATTTATTTGAACGAGGTGAATCAAACAAACAATATTAGTTAGATAATTCGAAGAGTTTTCAGGAAAGTCTTCAATCTTTCTTCTACTCCTACCAGAAACGTGGCAACAGTGTTCACAAAGAATGTTGGGTTTTGAGAAAATTCACATTTTTGTTACAACTTTGCAAATGATCTCGCGGCTAAATTATTTGAACGAGGTTAATCAAGCAAACAGTATTTGTTAGATAATTCGAAGAACTTTCACGAAAGTTTTCAGTCTTTCTTCTACTCCTTTCAGGGGCGTGGCAACAGTGTTCACAAAAAATGTTGGGTTTTGACAAAATCACATTTTTGTTTCACCTTTGCAAACGCTCTAGCAGCTAATTTATTTGAACGAGGTGAATTAAACAAACAACATTAGTTAGATAATTCGAAGAGTTTTCAGGAAAGTCTTCAATCTTTCTTCTACTCCTACCAGAAACGTGGCAACAGTGTTCACAAAGAATGTTGGGTTTTTATAAAAATCATATTTTTGTTTCACCTTAGCAAACGCTCAAGCAGCTAATTTATTTGAACGAGGTGAATCAAACAAACAATATTAGGTAGATAATTCGAAGAGTTTTCAGGAAAGTCTTCAATTTTCTTCTACTCTTACCAGAAACGTGGCAACAGTGTTCACAAGAAATGTTTGGTTTTGACAAAATCACATTTTTGCTTCACTTTTGCAAGCGCTCTAGCACTAATTTATTTGAACGAGGTGAATCAAACAAACAATATTAGTTAGATAATTCGAAGAGTTTTCCGGAAAGTCTTCAATCTTTTTTCTACTCCTGCCAGAAACGTGGCAACAGTGTTCACAAAGAATGTTGGGTTTTGAGAAAATTCACATTTTTGTTTCAACTTTGCAAACGATCTTGCGGCTCAATTATTTGAACGAGGTGAATCAAGCAAACAGTATTTGTTAGATTATTCGAAGAGCTTTCACGAAAGTCTTCAATCTTTTTTCTACTCCTGCCAGAAACGTGGCAACAGTGTTCACAAAGAATGTTGGGTTTTGAGAAAATTTACATTTTTGTTTCAACTTTGCAAACGATCTCGCGGCTAAATTATTTGAACGAGGTTAATCAAGCAAACAGTATTTGTTAGATAATTCGAAGAGCTTTCACGAAAGTTTTCAGTCTTTCTTCTACTCCTACCAGAAGCGTGGCAACAGTGTTCACAAAGAATGTTGGGTTTTGAGAAAATTCACATTTTTGTTTCAACATTGCAAACACTCTAGTGGCTAAACTGTTTGAACGAGCTAAGTCAAGCAAAAAGCATTGGTTAGACAATTTAAAGAGCTTACAGGAAAGTCTTCATTTATTCTTCTACTCCTTTCAGGGGCGTGGCAACAGTGTTCACAAAGAATGTTGGGTTTTGAGAAAATTCACATTTTTGTTTCAACTTTGCAAACGCTCTAGTGGCTAAACCATTTGAACGAGCTAAGTCAAACAAAAAGCATTGGTTAGACAATTTAAGGAGCTTTCAGGAAAATCTTAATTTTTTTTTCTACTCCTTTCAGGGTCGTGGCAACAGTGTTCACAAAGAATGTTGGGTTTTGAGAAAATTCACATTTTTGTTTCAACTTTTCAAACGCAGTAGCAGCTAAATTATTTGAACGAGGGGAATCAAACAAACAATATTTATTAGATAATTCGAAGAGTTTTCAGCAATGTCTTCAATCTTTCTTCTACTCCTACCAGAAACGTGGAAACAGTGTTCACAAGAAATGTTGAGTTTTGATAAAAAGCACATTTTTGTTTCACCTTTGCAAACGCTCTAGCAGTTTAACTATTTGAACAAAGTGAGTCAAACAAACAGAATTGGTTAGATAATTTGAAGAGCTTCCAGGAAGGTTTTTAATTTTTCATCTTCTTCTACCAGAAACGTGGCAACAGTGTTCACAAAAAATGTTGGGTTTTGACAAAATCACATTTTTGTTTCACCTTTGCAAACGCTCTAGCAGCTAATTTATTTGAACGAGGTGAATCAAACAAACAATATTAGTTAGATAATTTGAAGAGTTTTCAGAAAAGTCTTCAATCTTTCTTCTACTCCTACCAGAAACGTGACAACAGTGTTCAAAAAGAATGTTGGGTTTTGAGAAAATTCACATTTTTGTTTCAACTTTGCAAACGCTCTAGCGGCTAAACTATTTGAACGAGCTAAGTCAAACAAAAAGCATTGGTTAGACAATTTAAAGAGCTTTCAGGAAAGTTTTCATTTTTTCTTCTACTCCTTTCAGGGGCGTGGCAACAGTGTTCACAAAGAATGTTGGGTTTTGATAAAAATCACATTTTTGTTTCACCTTTGCAAACGCTCTAGCAGCTAAACTATTTGACAGAGGTGAGTCAACCAAACAGAATTGGTTAGATAATTTGAAGAGCTTTTGAACAAGGTGAGTCAGGCAAAAAGCATTGGTTAGACAATTTAAAGAGCTTTCAGGAAAGTCTTTAATTTTTCTTCTATTCTTACCAGGAGCGTGGCAACAGTGTTCACAAAAAAGGTTGGGTTTTGACAAAATCACATTTTTGTTTCACCTTTGCAAACGCTCTAGCAGCTAATTTATTTGAACGAGGAAAATCAGACAAACAATATTAGTTAGATAATTCGAAGAGTTTTCAGGAAAGTCTTCAATCTTTCTTCTACTCCTACCAGAAACGTGGCAACAGTGTTCACAAAGAATGTTGGGTTTTGAGAAAAATCACATTTTTGTTTCACCTTTGCAAACGCTCTAGCAGCTAACTTATTTGAACGAGGTGAATCAAACAAACAATATTCGGTAGATAATTCGAAGAGTTTTCAGGAAAGTCTTCAGTCTTTCTCCTACTCCTACCAGAAACGTGGCAATAGTGTTCACAAGAAATGTTTGGTTTTGACAAAATCACATTTTTGCTTCACCTTTGCAAACGCTCTAGCACTAATTTATTTGAACGA
Organism: Bactrocera zonata; assembly: GCA_037783105.1. Classification (NCBI taxonomy): domain Eukaryota; kingdom Metazoa; phylum Arthropoda; class Insecta; order Diptera; family Tephritidae; genus Bactrocera; species Bactrocera zonata. Next base: position 13,405 of record JBAWJQ010004596.1, on the reverse strand, counting down.
GGTGAATCAAACAAACAATATTAGTTAGATAATTCGAAGAGCTTTCACGAAAGTTTTCAGTCTTTCTTCTACTCCTTTTAGGGGCGTGGCAACAGTGTTCACAAAGAATGTTGGGTTTTGAGAAAATTCACATTTTTGTTTCAACTTTGCAAACGCTCTAGTGGCTAAACCATTTTAACGAGCTAAGTCAAACAAAAAGCATTGGTTAGACAATTTAAAGAGCTTTCAGGAAAGTATTAATTTTTTTTTCTACTCCTTTCAGGGGCGTGGCAACAGTGTGCACAAAGAATGTTGGGTTTTGAGAAAATTCACATTTTTGTTTCAACTTTGCAAACGCTCTAGCAGCTAAATTATTTGAACGAGGGGAATCAAACAAACAATATTTATTAGATAATTCGAAGAGTTTTTAGCAATGTCTTCAATCTTTCTTCTACTCCTACCAGAAACGTGGAAAGAGTGTTCACAAGAAATGTTGAGTTTTGATAAAAAGCACATTTTTGTTTCACCTTTGCAAACGCTCTAGCAGCTAAACTATTTGAACGAGGTGAGTCAACCAAACAGAATTGGTTAGATAATTTGAAGAGCTTTCACGAAAGTTTTCAGTCTTTCTTCTACTCCTTTCAGGGGCGTGGCAACAGTGTTCACAAAGAATGTTGGGTTTTGAGAAAATTCACATTTTTGTTTCAACTTTGCAAACGCTCTAGTGGCTAAACCATTTTAACGAGCTAAGTAAAACAAAAAGCATTGGTTAGACAATTTTAAGAGCTTTCAGGAAAGTATTAATTTTTTTTTCTACTCCTTTCAGGGGCGTGGCAACAAGGTTCACAAAGAATGTTGGGTTTTGAGAAAATTCACATTTTTGTTTCAACTTTGCAAACGCTCTAGCAGCTAAATTATTTGAACGAGGGGAATCAAACAAACAATATTTATTAGATAATTCGAAGAGTTTTTAGCAATGTCTTCAATCTTTCTTCTACTCCTACCAGAAACGTGGAAACAGTGTTCACAAAGAATGTTGGGTTTTGAGAAAATTCACATTTTTGTTTCAAAATTGCAAACGCTCTAGCGGCTAAACTATTTGAACAAGGTGAGTCAAAAAAAAGAATTGGTTAGACAATTTAAAGAGCTTTCAGGAAAGTCTTTAATTTTTCTTCTACTCCTACCAGAAACGTGGAAACAGTGTTCACAAAAAATGTTGAGTTTTGATAAAAATCACATTTTTGTTTCACCTTTGCAAACGCTCTAGCGGCTTAACTATTTGAACAAAGTGAGTCAAACAAAAAGCATTGGTTAGATAATTTGAAGAGCTTCCAGGAAGGTTTTTAATTTTTCATCTTCTTCTACCAGAAACGTGGCAACAGTGTTCACAAAAAATGTTGGGTTTTGAGAAAATTCACATTTTTATTTCACCTTTGCAAACGCTCTAACAGCTAAATTATTTGAACGAGGTCAATCAAACGAACAATATTAGTTAGATAATTCGAAGATTTTTCAGGAAAGTCTTCAATCTGTCTTCTACTCCTACCAGAAACGTGGCTACAGTGTTCACAAAGAATGTTGGGTTTTGATAAAAATCACATTTTTGTTTCACCTTTGCAAACGCTCTAGCAGCTAATTTATTTAAACGAGGTGAATCAAACAAACAATATTAGTTAGATAATTCAAAGAGTTTTCAGGAAAGTCTTAAATATTTTTTCTGCTCTTACCAGAAGCGTGGCAACAGTGTTCACAAAGAATGTTGGGTTTTGAGAAAATTCACATTTTTGTTTCAACTTTGCAAACGATCTAGCGGCTCAGTTATTTGAACGAGGTGAATCAAACAAACAGTATTTGTTAGATTATTTGAAGAGCTTTCACGAAAGTCTTCAATCTTTTTTCTACTCCTGCCAGAAACGTGGCAACAGTGTTCGCAAAAAATTTAGGGTTTTGAGAAAAATCACATTTTGTTTCAACTTTGCAAACGAACTAGCGGCTAAATTATTTGAACGAGGTGAATCAAACAATCAATATTAGTTAGATAATTCGATAATTTTCAGGAAAGTCTTCAATCTTTCTTCTACTCCTACCAGAAGCGTGGCAACAGTGTTCACAAAGAATGTTGGGTTTTGAGAAAATTCACATTTTTGCTTCAACTTTGCAAACGCTCTAGTGGCTAAACAAATTAAACGAGCTAAGTCAAACAAAAAGCATTGGTTAGACAATTTAAGGAGCTTTCAGGAAAGTCTTCATTTTTTTTCTACTCCTTTCAGGGGCGTGGCAACAATGTTCACAAAGAGTGTTGGGTTTTGAGAAAATTCACATTTTTGTTTCAACTTTGCAAACGCCCTAGCAGCTAAATTATTTGAACGAGGTGAGTTAAACAAACAATATTTATTAGATAATTCGAATAGTTTTCAGCAAAGTCTTCAATCTTTCTTCTACTCCTACCAGAAACGTGGAAACAGTGTTCACAAAAAATGTTGAGTTTTGATAAAAATCACATTTTTGTTTCACTTTTGCAAACGCTCTAGCGGCTTAACTATTTGAACAAAGTGAGTCAAACAAAAAGCATTGGTTAGACAATTTGAAGATCTTTCAGGAAAGTCTTTAATTCTTTTTCTACTCCTACCAGGAGCGAGACAACAGTGTTCACAAAAATTGTTGGGTTTTGATAAAAATCACATTTTTGTTTCACCTTTGCAAACGCTCTAGCAGCTAAACTATTTGAACGAGGTGAATCAAACAAACAATATTAGTTAGATAGTTTGAAGAGTTTTCAGGAAAGTCTTCAATCTTTCTTCTACTCCTACCAGAAACGTGGCAACAGTGTTCACAAAGAATGTTGGGTTTTGAGAAAATTCACATTTTTGTTTCAACTTTGCAAACGCTCTAGCGGCTAAACTATTTGAACGAGCTAAGTCAAACAAAAAGCATTGGTTAGATAATTTAAAGAGCTTTCAGGAAAGTCTTCAATCTTTCTTCTACTCCTTTCAGGGGCGTGGCAATTATGTTCACAAAAATTTAGGGTTTTGAGAAAAGTCACATTTTTGTTTCAACTTTGCAAGCGCTCTAGGGGCTAAACTATTTGAACGAGGTGAGTCAAACAAACAGAATTGGTTAGATAATTTGAAGGGCTTTCAGGAAAGTCTTTAATTTTTCTTCTACTCTTACCAGAAACGTGACAACAGTGTTCACAAAGAATGTTGGGTTTTTAGAAAATTCACATTTTTGTTTCAACTTTGCAAACGATCTAGCGGCTTAACTATTGAAAGAGGTGAGTCAAATAAAAAGCATTGGTTAGATAATTAAAAGAGCTGTCAGGAAAGTCTTCAATGTTTCTTCTACTCCTACCAGGAGCGTGGCAATAGTGTTCACAAAAGTGTTGGGTTTTGATAAAAATCACATTTTTGTTTCACCTTTGCAAACGCTCCAGCGGCTAAACTATTTGAACGAGGTGAGTCAAACAAACAGAATTTAATAGATAATTTGAAGAGCTTTCAGGAAAGTCTTTAATTTTTCTAGTGGCTAAACTATTTGAACGAGCTGAGTCAAACAAAAAGCATTGATTAAACAATTAAAATAGCTTTCAGGAAAGTCTTCAATCTTTCTTCTACTCCTACCAGAAACGTGGCAACAGTGTTCACAAAGAATGTTGGGTTTTGAGAAAATTGACATTTTTGTTTCAAATTTGCAAACGCTCTAGCAGCTAAACTATTTGAACGAGGTGAGCCAAACAAACAGAATTGATTAGATAATTTGAAGAGCTTTCAGGAAGGTCTTTAATTTTTCATCTACTTCTACCAGAAACGTGGCAACAATGTTCACAAAGAATGTTGGGTTTTGAGAAAATTCACATTTTGTTTCAAATTTGCAAACGTTCTAGCGGCTAAACTATTTGAACAAGGTGAGTCAAGCAAAAAGCATTGGTTAGACAATTTAAAGAGCTGTCAGGAAAGTCTTCAGTCTTTCTTCTACTCTCACCAGAAGTGTGGCAATAGTGTTCACAAAAAATGTTGGGTTTTGATAAAAATCACATTTTTGTTTCACTTTTGCAAAGGCTGTAGCAGCTAAATTATTTGAACGAGGTGAATCAAGCAAACAGTATTGGTGAGATAATTTGAAAAGCTTTCAGGAAGGTCTTTACTCTTTCATCTACTTCTACCAGAAACGTGGCAACAGTGTTCACAAAGAATGTTGGGTTTTGAGAAAATTCACATTTTTGTTTCACCTTTGCAAACGCTCTAGTAGCTAAACTGTTGGAACGAGCTAAGTCAAACAAAAAGCATTGGTTAGACAATTTAAAGAGCTTTCAGGAAAGTCTTCATTTTTTCTTCTACTCCTTTCAGGGGCATGGCAACAGTGTTCACAAAGAATGTTGGGTTTTGAGAAAATTCACATTTTTGTTTCAACTTTGCAAACGCTCTAGTGGCTAAACTATTTGAAAGAGGTGAGTCAGTTAAAAAGCATTGCTTAGATAATTTAAAGAGTTTTCAGGAAAGTTTTCAACTTTTCTTTTACTCCTACCAGGGGCGTGGCAATAGTGTTCACAAAAATGTAGGGTTTTGATAAAAATCACATTTTGGTTTCAACTTTGCAAACGATCTAGAGGCTAAATTATTTAAACGAGGTGAATCAAGCAAACAGTATTGGTTAGATTATTAGAAGGGATTTCACGAAAGTCTTCAATCTTTTTTCTACTCCTACCAGAAACGTGGCAACAGTGTTCGCAAAAAATTTAGGGTTTTGAGAAAAATCACATTTTTGTTTCAACTTTGCAAACGATCTAGCGGCTAAACTATTGAAAGAGGTGAGTCAAATAAAAAGCACTGGTTAGATAATTAAAAGAGCTTTCAGGAAAGTCTTTAATCTTTCTTCTACTTCTGCCAAGAACGTGGTAATAGTGTTCACAAAAAATGTTGGGTTTTGATAAAAATCACAGGTAAGATAATTTAAAGAGCTTTCAGGAAATTGTTCAACTTTTCTTCTACTCCTACCAGGTGCGTGGCAATAGTGTTCACAAAAATGTAGGGTTGTGATAAAAATCACATTTTTGTTTTAACTTTGGAAACGCTCTAGCGGCTAAACTATTTGAACGAGGTGAGTCAAACAAACAGAATTGGATAGATAATTTGAAGAGCTTTCAGGAAGGTCTTTACTTTTTCATCTACTTCTACCAGAAACGTGGCAGCAGTGTTCACAAAGAATGTTGGGTTTTTAGAAAATTCACATTTTTGTTTCAAATTTGCAAACGCTCTAGCGGCTAAACTATTTGAACAAGGTAAGTCAAGCAAAAAGCATTGGTTAGACAATTTAAAGAGCTTTCAGGCAAGTCTTTAACTTTTCTTCTATTCTTACCCGGAGCGTGGCAACAGTGTTCACAAAGAATGTAGGGTTTTGATAGAAATCACATTTTTGATTCACCTTTGCAAACGCTCTAACAGCTAATTTATTTGAACGAGGTGAATCAAACAAACAATATTAGTTAGATAATTCGAAGAGTTTTCAGGAAAGTCTTAAATCTTTCTTCTACTCTTACCAGAAGCGTGGCAACAGTGTTCACAAAGAATGTTGGGTTTTGAAAAAATCACATTTTTATTTCACCTTTGCAAACGCTCTAACAGCTAAATTATTTGAACGAGGTCAATCAAACGAACAATATTAGTTAGATAATTCGAAGATTTTTCAGGGAAGTCTTCAATCTGTCTTCTACTCCTACCAGAAACGTGGCTACAGTGTTCACAAAGAATGTTGGGTTTTGACAAAATCACATTTTTGTTTCACATTTGCAAACGCTCTAGTGGGTTAACTATTTGAACGAGCTAAGTCAAACAAAAAGCATTAGTTAGACAATTTAAAGAGCTTTCAGGGAGTCTTCAATCTTTCTTCTACTCTTTTCAGGGGCGTGGCAATAGTATTCACAAAAATTAAGGGTTTTGATAAAAATCACATTTTTGTTTCAACTTTTCAAACGCTCTAGCGGCAATCTATTTGAACGAGGTGCGTAGATAAAAAGCACTGGTTAGTAATTTAAAGAGCTTTCAGGAAAGTGTTCAACTTTTCTTCTACTCCTACCAGGGACGTGGCAATAGTGTTCACAAAAATGTTGGGTTTTGATAAAAATCACATTTTTGTTTCAACTTTGCAAACGCTCTAGCGGCTAAACTATTTGAACAAGGTGAGTCAAGCAAAAAGCATTGGATAGACAATTTAAAGAGCTTTCAGGAAAGTCTTTAATTTTTCTTCTATTCTTATAAGGAGCGTGGCAACAGTGTTCACAAAAAATGTTGGGTTTTGACAAAATCACATTTTTGTTTCACCTTTGCAAACGCTCTAGCAGCTAATTTATTTGAACGAGGTGAATCAGACAAACAATATTAGTTAGATAATTCGAAGAGTTTTCAGAAAAGTCTTCAATCTTTCTTCTACTCCTACCAGAAACGTGGCAACAGTGTTCACAAAGAATGTTGGGTTTAGAGAAAATTCACATTTTTGTTTCACCTTTGCAAACGCTCTAGCAGCTAAATTATTTGAACGAGCTAAGTCTAACAAAAATCATTGGTTAGACAATTTAAAGAGCTTTCAGGAAAGTCTTCATTTTTTCTTCTACTCCTTTCAGGGGCGTGGCAACAGTGTTCACAATGAATGTTGGGTTTTGAGAAAATTCACATTTTTGTTTCACCTTTGCAAACGCTCTAGCAGCTAAATTATTTGAACGAGGTGAATCAAACAGACAATATTTATTAGATAATTCGAAGAGTTTTCAGAAAAGTCTTCAATCTTTCTTCTACTCTTACCAGGAGCGTGCCAATAGTGTTCACAAAAAATGTAGGGTTTTGATAAAAATCACATTTTTGTTTCACCTTTGCAAACGCTTTAGCAGCTAAACTATTTGAACGAGCTGAGTCAAACAAAAAGCATTGATTAAACAATTAAAATAGCTTTCAGGAAAGTCTTCAATCCTTCTTCTACTCCTACCAGAAACGTGGCAACAGTGTTCACAAAGAATGTTGGGTTTTGAGAAAATTCACATTTTTGTTTCAAATTTGCAAACGCTCTAGCAGCTAAACTATTTGAACGAGGTGAGCCAAACAAACAGAATTGATTAGATAATTTGAAGAGCTTTCAGGAAGGTCTTTAATTTTTCATCTACTTCTACCAGAAACGTGGCAACAATGTTCACAAAGAATGTTGGGTTTTGAGAAAATTCACATTTTTGTTTCAAATTTGCAAACGTTCTAGCGGCTAAACTATTTGAACAAGGTGAGTCAAGCAAAAAGCATTGGTTAGACAATTTAAAGAGCTGTCAGGAAAGTCTTCAGTATTTCTTCTACTCTCACCAGAAGTGTGGCAATAGTGTTCACAAAAAATGTTGGGTTTTGATAAAAATCACATTTTTGTTTCACCTTTGCAAACGCTCCAGCGGCTAAACTATTTGAACGAGGTGAGTCAAGCAAACAATATTAGTTAGATAATTCGAAGAGTTTTCAGGAAAGTCTTCAATCTTTCTTCTACTCCTACCAGAAGCGTGGCAACAGTGTTCACAAAGAATGTTGGGTTTTGAGAAAATTCACATTTGTGTTTCAACTTTGCAAACGCTCTAGTGGCTAAACAAATTAAACGAGCTAAGTCAAACAAAAAGCAATGGTTAGTCTTCAATCTTTCTTCTACTCCTACCAGAAACGTGGCAACAGTGTTCACAAAGAATGTTGGGTTTTGAGAAAATTCACATTTTTGTTTCAAATTTGCAAACGCTCTAGCAGCTAAACTATTTGAACGAGGTGAGCCAAACAAACAGAATTGATTAGATAATTTGAAGAGCTTTCAGGAAGGTCTTTAATTTTTCATCTACTTCTATCAGAAACGTGGCAACAGTGTTCACAAAGAATGTTGGGTTTTGAGAAAATTCACATTTTTGTTTCAAATTTGCAAACGTTCTAGCGGCTAAACTATTTGAACAAGGTGAGTCAAGCAAAAAGCATTGGTTAGACAATTTAAAGAGCTTTCAGGAAAGTCTTCAGTCTTTCTTCTACTCTCACCAGAAGTGTGGCAATAGTGTTCACAAAAAATGTTGGGTTTTGATAAAAATCACATTTTTGTTTCACTTTTGCAAAGGCTCTAGCAGCTAAATTATTTGAACGAGGTGAATCAAGCAAACAGTATTGGTGAGATAATTTGAAGAGCTTTCAGGAAGGTCTTTACTCTTTCATCTACTTCTACCAGAAACGTGGCAACAGTGTTCACAAAGAATGTTGGGTTTTGAGAAATTTCACATTTTTGTTTCATATTTGCAAACGCTCTAGTGGGTTAACTATTTGAACGAGCTAAGTCAAACAAAAAGCATTAGTTAGACAATTTAAAGAGCTTTCAGGGAGTCTTCAATCTTTCTTCTACTCTTTTCAGGGGCGTGGCAACAGTGTTCACAAAGAATGTTGGGTTTTGAGAAAATTCACATTTTTGTTTCAACTTTGCAAACGCTCTAGTGGCTAAACTATTTGAAAGAGGTGAGTCAGTTAAAAAGCATTGCTTAGATAATTTAAAGAGTTTTCAGGAAAGTTTTCAACTTTTCTTCTACTCCTACCAGGGGCGTGGCAATAGTGTTCACAAAAATGTAGGGTTTTGATAAAAATCACATTTTGGTTTCAACTTTGCAAACGATCTAGAGGCTAAATTATTTAAACGAGGTGAATCAAGCAAACAGTATTGGTGAGATTATTAGAAGGGATTTCACGAAAGTCTTCAATCTTTTTTCTACTCCTACCAGAAACGTGGCAACAGTGTTCGCAAAAAATTTAGGGGTTTGAGAAAAATCACATTTTTGTTTCAACTTTGCAAACGATCTAGCGGCTAAACTATTGAAATAGGTGAGTCAAATAAAAAGCACTGGTTAGATAATTAAAAGAGCTTTCAGGAAAGTCTTTAATCTTTCTTCTACTTCTGCCAGGAACGTGGCAATAGTGTTCACAAAAAATGTTGGGTTTTGATAAAAATCACAGGTAAGATAATTTAAAGAGCTTTCAGGAAATTGTTCAACTTTTCTTCTACTCCTACCAGGTGCGTGGCAATAGTGTTCACAAAAATGTAGGTTTGTGATAAAAATCACATTTTTGTTTCAACTTTGGAAACGCTCTAGCGGCTAAACTATTTGAACGAGGTGAGTCAAACAAACAGAATTGGATAAAACTAAACTATTTGAACAAGGTAAGTCAAGCAAAAAGCATTGGTTAGACAATTTAAAGAGCTTTCAGGCAAGTCTTTAATTTTACTTCTATTCTTACCCGGAGCGTGGCAACAGTGTTCACAAAGAATGTAGGGTTTTGATAAAAATCACATTTTTGATTCACCTTTGCAAACGCTCTAGCAGCTAATTTATTTGAACGAGGTGAGTCAAACAAACAGAATTGGATAGATAATTCGAAGAGTTTTCAGGAAAGTCTTAAATCTTTCTTCTACTCTTACCAGAAGCGTGGCAACAGTGTTCACAAAGAATGTTGGGTTTTGAAAAAATCACATTTTTATTTCACCTTTGCAAACGCTCTAACAGCTAAATTATTTGAACGAGGTCAATCAAACGAACAATATTAGTTAGATAATTCGAAGATTTTTCAGGAAAGTCTTCAATCTGTCTTCTACTCCTACCAGAAACGTGGCTACAGTGTTCACAAAGAATGTTGGGTTTTGACAAAATCACATTTTTGTTTCATATTTGCAAACGCTCTAGTGGGTTAACTATTTGAACGAGCTAAGTCAAACAAAAAGCATTAGTTAGACAATTTAAAGAGCTTTCAGGGAGTCTTCAATCTTTCTTCTACTCTTTTCAGGGGCGTGGCAATAGTATTCACAAAAATTAAGGGTTTTGAAAAAAATCACATTTTTGTTTCAACTTTGCAAACGCTCTAGCGGCTAAACTATTTGAACGAGGTGAGTCAAACAAACAGAATTGGTTAGATAATTTAATCTTTAATTTTTCTTTTACTCCTACCAGAAACGTGGCAACAGTGTTCGCAAAAAATTTAGGGTTTTGAGAAAATTCTCATTTTTGTTTCAGATTTGCAAACGCTCTAGTGGCTTAACTATTTGAACGAGGTGAATCAAGCAAACAGTATTGGTTAGATTATTCGAAAAGCTTTCAGGAAAGTCTTCAATCTTTTTCTACTCCTACCAGAAACGTGGCAACAGTGTTCTCAAAAAAATTTAGGGTTTTGAAAAAATTCACATTTTTGTTTTAAATTTGCAAATGCTCTAGCGGCTAAATTATTGAAAGAGGTGAGACAAATAAAAAGTAGTGGTTAGATAATTAAAAGAGCTTTCAGGAAAGTCTTCAATCTTTCTTTTACTCCTACCAGGAACGTGGTAATAGTGTTCAAAAAAATGTTGGGTTTTGATAAAAATCACATTTTTGTTTCAACTTTTCAAACGCTCTAGCGGCAATCTATTTGAACGAGGTGCGTAGATAAAAAGCACTGGTTAGTAATTTAAAGAGCTTTCAGGAAAGTGTTCAACTTTTCTTCTACTCCTACCAGGGACGTGGCAATAGTGTTCACAAAAATGTTGGGTTTTGATAAAAATCACATTTTTGTTTCAACTTTGCAAACGCTCTAGCGGCTAAACTATTTGAACAAGGTGAGTCAAGCAAAAAGCATTGGATAGACAATTTAAAGAGCTTTCAGGAAAGTCTTTAATTTTTCTTCTATTCTTACCAGGAGCGTGGCAACAGTGTTCACAAAAAATGTTGGGTTTTGACAAAATCACATTTTTGTTTCACCTTTGCAAACGCTCTAGCAGCTAATTTATTTGAACGAGGTGAATCAGACAAACAATATTAGTTAGATAATTCGAAGAGTTTTCAGGAAAGTCTTCAATCTTTCTTCTACTCCTACCAGAAACGTGGCAACAGTGTTCACAAAGAATGTTGGGTTTAGAGAAAATTCACATTTTTGTTTCAACTTTGCAAACGCTCTAGCAGCTAAATTATTTGAACGAGCTAAGTCTAACAAAAATCATTGGTTAGACAATTTAAAGAGCTTTCAGGAAAGTCTTCATTTTTTCTTCTACTCCTTTCAGGGGCGTGGCAACAGTGTTCACAATGAATGTTGGGTTTTGAGAAAATTCACATTTTTTTTCACCTTTGCAAACGCTCTAGCAGCTAAATTATTTGAACGAGGTGAATCAAACAGACAATATTTATTAGATAATTCGAAGAGTTTTCAGAAAAGTCTTCAATCTTTCTTCTACTTTTACCAGGAGCGTGCCAATAGTGTTCACAAAAAATGTAGGGTTTTGATAAAAATCACATTTTTGTTTCACCTTTGCAAACGCTCTAGCAGCTAAACTATTTGAACGAGGTGAGTCAACCAAACAGAATTGGTTAGATAATTTGAAGAGCTTTCAGGCAAGTTTTTAATTTTTCATTTAGTCCTACCAGAAACGTGGCAACAGTGTTCAAAAAGATTTTTGGGTTTTGAGAAAATTCACATTTTTGTTTCAAATTTGCAAACGCTCTAGCGGTTTAACTATTTGAACAAAGTGAGTCAAACAAAAAGCATTGGTTAGACAATTTGAAGATCTTTCAGGAAAGTCTTCAATTTTTCTTCTACTTTCACCAGAAGCGTGGCAATAGTGTTCACAAAAAAGATTGGGTTTTGATAAAAATCACATTTTTGTTTCACCTTTGCAAAGGCTCTAGCAGCTAATTTATTTGAACGAGGTGAATCAAACAAACAATAATAGTTAGATAATTCCAAGAGCTTTCCGGAAAGTCTTCAATCTTTCTTCTGCTCTTACCAGGAGTGTGGCAATAGTGTTCACAAAAAATGTAGGGTTTTTATAAAAACTACATTTTTGTTTCAACTTTACCAATGATCTAGCGGCGAACTGTTTGAAAGAGATGAGTCAAATAAAGAGCGCTGGTTAGATAATTTGAAGCGCTTTGAGGAAAGTCTTCGGTCTTTCTTCTACTCCTTTCAGGGGCGTGGCAGCAGTGTTCACAAAAATTTAGGGTTTTGAGAAAAATCACATTTTTGTTTCAACTTTGCAAATGCTCTAGCGGCTAAACTATTTGAACGAGGTGAGACAAACAATCAGAATTGGTTAGATAATTCGAAGGGCTTTCAGGAAAGTCTTTAGATTTTCTTCTACTCCTACCAGAAACGTGGCAACAGTGTTCACAAAGAATGTTGAGTTTTGAGAAAATTCACATTTTTGTTTCAACTTTGCAAGCGCTCTAGCGGCTAAACTATTTGAACAAGGTGAGTCAAACAAACAGAATTGGTTAGATAATTTGTCGAGCTGTCGGGAAAGTCTTGTGAATTCTTTTTAATGCACTGCCGTTATGCCGTCATGGCTTTATGTAAACTTCGGTTCGTTAAAGAAGGTTTATTAACTTAAATATGTTAAACTAATGATTTGAAGAATTTCGATATCGATTGTTAAATGCGTATATACAAGAAAATCGAATTTATACCTTAATATAAGATTACGGAATTCTTCTAAATGCTCTGCCGTTATGCCGGCATGGCTTTATGTCAACTTCAGTTCGTTAAAAAAGGTTTATTAACTTAAATATGTTAAACTAATGATTCGAAGTATTTCGATATCGATTGCTAAATGTGTGTGTACAAGAAAATCGGCTTTGTACCTAAATATAAGAACACGGAATACTTCTTAACGCACTGCCGTTATGCCGTCATGGCTTTGTATAAACTTCAGTTCGTTGAAGAAGGTTTATTAACTTAATATATTAAACTAATGATTTGAAGCATTTCGATATTGATTGTTAAATGTTTATATACAAGAAAATCGACCTTATACTGAAATATAAGATTACGGAATTCTTCTAAATGCACTGCCGTTATACCGTTAAGGCTTTATATAAACTTCAGTAAGATAAAGTAGGCTAATTAACTTGAATATGTTAAACTAGTTATTTGAAGCATTTCGATATAGACTGCTAAATGTATATATACAAGAAAATCGATTTCTTTCCAGATATAAGATTACGGAATTCTTCCAAATGCACTGCCGTTATGCCGCCTTTGCTTTATGTTGACTTCAGTGCGTTAAATAAGATTAATTAACTTTAATATGTTAAACTAATGATTTGAAGCATTTCCATATCGATTGCTAAAAGAGTATATACAAGAAAATCGACTTTATTATTATTATTGCCCAGACTTGAAAGTAAAAAAGAGTTCAAACAATAATTTTTTGTAATTTCTTTTCTATAACTCACTTAAATTAATTTTTTTCTTTCACATATGTTCTGACTAAATAAATTTCTTAAGAGAAAAAATAGATATTATTATAAATGAATAAATAAAAATAAAGAAAAAACATAGCAATTTAGCTGCTTTTTTCATGTAAATCACCAAAAATGGTGATTTTTTAAAATTATTGTATGGGGAACCCCCCATGGGAGTTCCAGGGGGTG
>JBAWJQ010004595.1:0-88059 GCA_037783105.1 Bactrocera zonata | reverse complement strand
AATAGTTTTTGGATGGCGGCGTTCTAAAGAGCGACCGCTCGGAGGTGCAAACATATATAAGTGAAGCCTTAAACGCGTTTTTCTCGAAACGATATTTTTCAAAATTGCTAGCATCATTACGAGAAATTAACCGATTGACTTCAAATTAAAACTGAGTATTTTTAATACATTTGCTATACAATAGACTACGATCCTTTCGATTGATTGAAAATTGTCAATTTGGCATTAAAAAACGACAAGTTTTTACCTATAAAAACTATTTTTTTTAATTACGTCATTTTGTTAATTTTTGATATTTTTCAAAGATTGTAAGTCATTGTATGGGAGATATATTTAATAAACTTTTCAAAATTTTTTGTTTCATGTACTCATTCGGCCGGAATCATGCCAGCAGTTGAGGCACTTTTTTTCTCGGCCCCCCCGAAGACAGCCGATAACTCCGTTATTTTTAAACATTTTTCTAAAAAAATCTTAAATTATAGCTGCAAATATACTTTTTTACGTTCAAAGAAGTTCAAAATGTTCAATCGCGTACTTTCTTTAAAAAAAAAAATGACGAAAATCGCCTAATTTTTCATGCGTCACACTGGTATCGCCTCTTAAGGTATTTCCCTAGCTTTGATGCTTTGCAAGAGCATAAAATGTTCGGTTGCATCCGAAAGTCTAACCCTTCTTTACTTTTTATTTTTTGTTAACTATTTTAAAAAACTTTTTCTAGTTTCATTTCGTAAGCTTTATTACATTATTTTCAATTTACATTAAGTTTAATTTTAATGTATCTCACACTTGCAATATCCACCTGTAAGGCTTTCATTTACACATTGTATACATTCTAAACTTTTCTGCAGCGCTTTACATTCCATTACACAAGTTCCTGCATTCCAACCGCATACCAGATTGTGCAGCGTGACGTAAAGATGCACTGCGCCAGAAGCGCGAGTCACAATTAAACTCACAAAGTTTTTTAGGCCAAACTGGAGAAATGAGAAAATGCAACAATCAGCAATCGACAATGTGTGGCATGCACAATACTTTCTTGCACACTTGCATGTTAGTTACCGCATCCTTAAAGCCGTGCCTTCCTCATCGCCGAACCCATCAGACAACCTGTCTGCATGTCATTATGGCGCACGCCTTTGGCAGTGCTGTCAATATATCCATGGTATGGGTAATTGCATTGCTGCTATACAACCTGCTCTCATGAAGCGCTCCACGCTCACGTACTCTTTCCACCAAATTCCATTTTAAACAGCTGTAGAGCGTGGCCTCTACGGCGGCGAAGGTTGGCGGTGAAGGTTGGCGATGACGTGTCTGTTACCTGTCGGTTGCGACTTGTTGCGGTTGCGGCTTCGCCGCTCACTTTTTGTTGTTTTAAATGTTTTCTCCTTCCCATTCGTTGTTGCCAACCAGTTGCGAACGTCATTTCGTTTTACAATGTTTGTTTTACTGTTTTGCGCAAGTAGTTTTACGTACGCGTTAATGTTTTTCTCTTCGCTAATTTTTATTATTGCTTTTGCTCTTAGCTCTGTGTAAAATTTCGATCTTTCGCTATTCTTTGACATTTGCTCATTGGCAGTGACAAACAAATTTTTAACACAAAACATAGTATTGTCTTCATTTGTCGCATTGCTTTGTTGTATGTTTTGAGTTTTTAATCAATATTTAAATTCAGTTGCTACTAAGTAAAGCAAAATAGAGGTAGATGCAGAGAAAGTTATTTATGTTATGATTGTCTTCTAAAGGCGAGCTTAGAGTAGGTTTTCATACGTCTTTACTAGCTATAAGCTAACCGCTTGCTACAGAAAAGTTCACTACAGTTCCACTTAAGAACCAATTTTCCACATATAAGGCATTTGTATCCTATTACAGATAATTCTGTTTCAAAAAATTATTTATCCAGCTGACAGCACCATATGGTTTTGACCGCAGAAAAGTTCCGAATGAAGCTTTCAACGGGCATACGTTTTACCAATCGCTTCTCTGACACCACAATTCTCGCTATTTACCTGAGTTCGGTTCTCTTCTGTCACTCTTCTCGCTCAATTCTGCTTGAGCATCCATTTCTGAACCATTTTGTTTAAAGTGCGTGCGATATTCATCATTTTAAGAGCAGCTTGATTATGGCTTCATACTCTGATCTTTTGTAATCACCAACTTGCCTACATTATGATCTCAGCAGTTTTCATTAAATCGCCCATATTCCTTCATTTGTAGCTCTCATACTTAGCATATATTAATTTTGATTTTTATTCGTTAAGGTAACAAGACTTAGGTGAACATCCTAAGCAACATGTTGAAAGAGTATGAAAATACCTGCTTATTAGAAAATCGACAGTTTGTAAAAGTTAATTTGAGTGTACACAACACCTTGAATAACGCTTAATCAGCGGAAAATGCATAATAGCTGTGAAATCACTTAATGGCTGCTTCACAACTGACAACTGACTTGCTGACACCAGTTAACTGCCGCAATTTTTCTACTTGTTAGCATAAAGAGATTACCAGAAGGTGTCTTTGTGCAAATATATTAGCAGGCTTTGTAAACGATTTAGACATCAACTGGTGCATATGCATGAGCGTTTAAGGACATCTAACCGAGAGTGACATGTGAAGATGGTACAAAGAAGACACTATTACACTGACAATTTACTCAATGGCATATTATTCTATGACACAAGCAAGTATGTCTGTAAACATTTGAGTGCACATTTTTTAATATATGCAATCATTTCGCATCGCTGCTCATCGCTTGATATTCCACAGAATTGCACTAATGTTACCACTTAATGTTACAAATGGGAAAAAGTACAGAATATAAGCATATCTGTAAAGAAATGCAAAATGCGCACAAGCATTTGTGCTGATAAAGCGCTCTCACCTATCGAAGAAGCAATTGAGCAGCTGTTGTACGTGGCGTAAGTCGCATAAGTGATAACTATGCATACGTTTGTATGTGTGTGCACGTGGCTGCAGCTGTGTGAACTCTATAATAATTGCTACGATTATCATATAAAGTGTTGTGGTATGCTTTGTAGTCGCAGGTATTGATTTCATACGTCAGCAGTAGTTGCATATTGAATGTTGCGCATACGTCCCAATGGTATGAAAAACGAAGTTAAAGAGTCTTTATGTAAATAATTTGTAGCAGCACGTGAATTTACATAATTTAGTTATTTTAGTTCTTTTGACTTCAGATTAAACTTATACTTAAACTTAAACTTAAATTTAAACTTAAACTTAAACTAAAACTTAAACTTAAACTTAAACTTAAACTTAAACTTAAGCCTAAACTTACACTTAAACTTAAACTTAAACTTAAACTTAAACTAAAACTTAAACTTAAACTTAAACTTAAGCCTAAACTTACACTTAAACTTAAACTTAAACTTAAGCTTAAAGTTAAAGTTAAACTTAAACTTAAACTTAAACTTAAATTTAAACTTAAACTTAAACTTGAACTTAAACTTAAACCTAAACTTAAACTTAAACTTGAAGTTAAACCTAAACTTAAACTTAAACTTAAACTTAAAGCTAAACTTAAACCTAAACAGAAACTTAAACTTAAACTTAAACTGAAACTTAAACTTAAAGTTAAACCTAAACTGAAACTTAAACTTAAACTCACTAGTATGTATCACTAGTATGCGCTGTTCACATCGTAAATATTTCATAATATAAACACTCTTACAGAAGTGCTAATGATTTGCATGAGCGGCTAAGCTTTTTATTCGTGAATTGTTTTATTTACAGGGAATTAAAAAATTCATCTCGGCCAAAAAATGGAATTAATTCGTGAACATTTTCGTGTGATCATTTTTCACAACTTTCGCCGTGGATTATCACGACAAGAGTGCATCGATGAACTAAAATCTTTGTATGGCTAAGAAGCACCATCCTATAGCACTGTGAAAAACTGGTACAACGAATTCAATCGTGGCCGACGCTCGCTCAAAGACGAATTCCGTGAAGGTCGTCCAAAAACAGCCGTTATGCCAGAAAACATCGATGCCGTACGCGAACTGATAATGCAAGACCGTCATGTAACATACCTTCAGATAGAGGCATGCCTATGCATTTCTTCCACCAGCATACATTCGATATTGCATGAACACCTGCCCGTAAAAAAGGTTTGTTCTCATTGGATCCCGCACAGTTTGACAATCGCTCAAGAAAAAAAAAATCGATCAAGAAAACGATCGCGGTACTTCAAAAGACGTTTATAAGATCGTCACAGGTGACGAATCATGGATCTATGCGTATGAGCCCGAAACAAAACAGCAATCGACCGTGTGGGCCTTCCAAGACGAGCCAAATATCCAACGAAAAACAAAAAAAAAAAAAAAAAAACATTTTCGTTGATAAATATGCCTATTTTCATTATTAGGCCAGAAATATATATAGCAGCCTTCGTAATATGTATGTTGAAAGTGCCAGTTGCGCATGCATGAGTCATTGATTCATTATATGCTTTTATATGCCAATGTGCTTATTTCTTCATACTCAATTTCTAAATCTATGTAGATCAGCTTAATCACTTTTTACGGCAATTCATCTTCGTTGTTGTTGGTTATGAATAAAGTTTCTGCAACGTAAAATGAATTCGATAATGAAAATGGTTTTACTTCACTTCATCAACTATATATCAGTTTATCAACTATAAGCCGTTAATCTTGCGAATAATATAACCTATAGAAAATCAACATTTATTTAGAATATTTTCAAAATGAATATTATATGTTATAAAGAAAAAAACAACTTTTTTCTTAACATAATAATATTGTGAATTAATTTCTTCTTCTTAAAACTTAAACTTAAACTGAACTGAAACTGAACTGAACTGAAACGGAACTGAAACTGAAACTGAACTGAAACTGAACTGAAACTGAACAGAAACTGAACTGAAACTGAAACTGAACAGAAACTGAAACTGAACAGAAACTGAAACTGAACTGAACAGAAACTGAACAGAAACTGAACAGAAACTGAAACTGAACAGAAACTGAACTGAAACTGAAACTGTAGTAATTCTAAAAGAAAATTATATATGTAAATGGCACCCTACAACAACAATTAGCAATTGATACTGCCCGAACATTTATTGGGGATGACCTTCATTGGAAAGGTATGATAATGGCATGCTGGAAAGTTTGCACACGGCACACTAAGCGACATCAACTTGCGGTAACTAAATCTATGGGAAGCGTTCGCTGATCGCATACCTGACACCATCAACAACAACCTGTTTTTTCCATTTGGTATTTGAGTAGGCTTGGTAGGCTTAGTTTTTTAAGTAGAAGAAAAAATTCAGAATAAATGTGACTGCCGAAGTGAGCAAGTGTCTGGTCTTTTAATTGGCGCCCAACGTGGGGCCTGTTCTCCAACAAGGATAATCTCGAATCGAAGGATAGCCCGGCAGGCTAAGGACCTCATCAACTGAAGGAATTATAAAATTTAAAGGGCTCAACGATCCTCGCTTCAATCATCAGATCTCAACATACCCAAGAATTTTCATAAAAAATACTTGTAAATAATTATTCAAGATTATTTCTTGTGGTGATTAAGTGTTATTATTAGTGAAAAATTTCAATATCAAAGTGAAAGTTTAAAAAATGAATTTAATTTTGTATGGCATCTTAAATTTGATTTTTTCATTTTTTTAAAAATTGCTGAAACCATAGTAATTTGTCCTGTAAAGAGTTTGAATTATTTTCACCCAAGTCCTTGCTTTAGGAGTGCCTTTTCAAAGGGCATACGGTTTCGGTTTGAAATAAGAAAATTGTGTTTTATAAGTTACGTGATTAAAAATGAGTGTTACGCGTGAACAAGTAATAGAAATTGTGAAAAAAAGCAATGAAGAAATTAAGCAGGGATTGGCAGAGCAAATTTTCCGTCTTTCTCAAGCTCTTGACCAGCTAATTCCACCTAGCGGGGAAACTTACTTACCGATAAGCATTGATCCTACAGTTAGTTCAAATAATTTAAGTTAAGATTTAATAAAATCCCTCCCAGAATTTAAAGGGGAAGCCTCAGCGTATCCCGCTTGGCGCACTGCTGCTCATTTTGCTATGAGCTATTATAAAGAACATTCAGAAAAATATTATGTCGCTATGGGAATTTTCAGAAATAAAATTACAGATTCAGCTAATACATCCCTTTCTTCCTTTAACACGGTGGTTCTTAATTTTAAGGCAATAATCGCAAGGTTGGATCAGACATACGCGGATAAGAGACCGTTGTATGTTTTAAAAAATGAATTAAGTATTTTGAGGCAAGGCAATCTATCGATTGCTGATTATTACGATACAGTTAATAAACAACTGACACTAATTATTGATAAGCAAATTATGTTCCATAATGTTAACTCTGAAGTTGTCGCTGCTCTCAATGAGAGAGCAAGAGAAAACGCACTTCGTGTATTCGTTTCGGGTCTTCGTAGACCATGTGACATACTCTTTTCCACCAGGCCAAAGGACCTTCCAACTGCGCTTGCAGTTGCTCAGTAGCTCAAAACTAGCCAAAAAAGGTACGATTTTGCGCGTATATTTGCCGTAGGAAATTCGCAGACGCCGAATATTCCTGTTACATCTCAGGGCCGTCAGCCTTTTTTAGGAATCAGCTAAATCATCGCACTTATTCAAATCACAACAATAGACCAACTCCTATGGAAGTCGATCGTAGTATCCCTTCCACTCGGCAACATGCTAATCCTTACACCAACAATGCTCTTCAAAAGCGAGACAGCAACCATTTGCCCAACCCAAATCCTCCCATTAATACTTCTCGACCACAACAGAAACCAATCCTTTCCCAACCCACAGTTTTTAAGCGCGGTCGCGATCAAACATACTCTAATAGATCACCATTCCCTAAGGTACAAAGGGTAAACTATATGCCACATGAAATAGAATATCTATCAATAATTACATAGAAGGAGATCAGGATAACCATGAGTACGATTATGGTTGCGAGCATCAGGAAAATGATTACAACACCAATGACTGTCATGAAGATATTGAGAGTAACTTTGCAGACGAAATCAACCATTTAAACTAAGTTCGCTCCTACCATTTATTACGAAAAAAATGGCAAATGTCAGGAGCTACGCATTTTAATAGACACAGGTACTTCCAAAAATTATGTCAAAAACTATTCTTTCTTAAAAGGCGTGAAATCGATGGAAAAAACATTCAAGCTTAAATCAATCAATGGCGTCAATCTGATTGATAAACAATGTTTAATAAATGTCCTAGATTCTACCTCTACTTTTTATTTACTAAAAAATTTAAAAACGTTTGATGGTATCATTGGATAGGACTTTTAAAAAAAATTAACGCTATAATTGATATAGAGAGGGGATACTTATTTTACCGCAATAGCCAAGTAAAACTTCAGCATATTTCTTGCAGCCAAGTACATAAATTTGATAACCATAGAGGATTCGGTTCCAACTAGTGTCCGAAACCAATTCAATGATATGATTAGTAGCAATATTAATGCCTTTGCCGATGCAGATAGAGCACTGCCTTATAACACCAAAGTACAGGGTAGAACTCGTACGATTACGAATGAGCCAATTTATACCAAAAGCTATCCCTATCCTGTTTCCGCAGCAGAGTTGATAAACACAGGATTATTAGCTCTTCTTAAAGATAAAATAATTCGCAAATCTTGCTCTCCATATAACTCGCCTGTTCATGTGGTTACAAAAAAGGGCTTAGACGAAAATGGTAGGCAAAACTTACGGATGGTGATAGACTTTTGGAAACTAAATGAGAAAACAATTTCAGATAGATATCCCATTCCTGACTCGTCAGTAATTTTGGCAAACTTAGGGAAATCTAAATATTATACCACCCTCGACTTAAAATCGGGATTTCACCAGATAATTTTATGCGATGAAGATCGGGAAAAAACCGCTTTCAGTGTCAACAATGGAAAGTGCGAGTTCTGTCGTCTGCCATTTGGCCTGAAAAATGCTTCCAGCATTTTCCAGCGAGCTATCGATGATATCCTTCGTGAATACATAGGAAAATGTTGCCACGTTTTTATGGATGACATCATTATTTTCTCTCCTGACGAACAATCCCATTTAGTTGACATAAACATAATTTTACAAAGTTTAGAAAAAGCAGGAATGAGAATTTCGTCCGAAAAATCAAAGTTTTTTAAAATAGAAGTTGAATTTTTGGGATTTTTAGTTTCACGAAATGGTACCTAAACATGCCCAACTAAAGTGAATGATATACTCAATTATAAAATTCCAAACACTCTTCGAGCACTACGATCATTCCTTGGGCTATCAGGATATTATCGAAGATTTGTGAAAGATTACGCTAGAATTGTGAAGCCGCTCACAAAATATCTGAGAGGGGAAAACGGAAATGTAGGTGCGAATAAATCAAAAGCCGTTGTCATAGAACTTGACCATGAAGCTATAAGGGCATTCGAGAAAATAAAACGGGTATTGGCATCTGAAGATGTACTCCTGCAACACCCGGATTATAGCCAACCTTTCGAACTTACTATAGATGCCTCTTCAAGTGCGTTGGGAGCATTTTTGTCACAAAATGGTAGACCAATCACTATGATTTCTCGTACTTTGTCTGCCACAGAACAAAATTATGCTACAAATGAACGAGAGCTCATCGCAATAGTATGGGCATTAAAAAATTTGCGCCATTACTTGTACGGTATTAGTAATATTAACATTTTTACCGATCACCAGTCCCTTATTTTCGCTGTATCTGATAAGAATCCTAACTCAAAATTGAAAAGATGGCGTGCTTTTATCGAAGAGTTTTCACCAAAATTTCACTACAAGCCAGGAAAAGAAAATAAAGTAGCCGACGCCCTATCTAGACAGTTCATCCACAACTTGAGTGAATCAGGGAAGATGGAAACCGTTCATAGCGAACAGTCTTCTAGTGATGCCATTAAAACAATTAAATATCCTGTAAACCAATTTAAAAATCAGTTAGTGTTATCTAAATCCGACCATTTTAGCAAAATAAATAAAATTTTATTTCAAAAAGCTCCGACGTCATATTATTTGTTTTGACACCATCGAAAACTTAATGCGCTATCTAAAAGAAGCTATCAATCCAAATGTCACAATGGCTTACAATGTGAACATAAAGTTTTGGCAGAAATACAAAATGAATTAGTGAGGCAATTTCCTGGGGTTAAATTCGTACACACGGAAAAACTTGCAATTGATTTAACCAACAAGAGTGACCAACTAGAAACAATCGCTACGGAATATAATCGAGCTCATCGAAGTCTGTACGAAAATTTTCAACAAATCTCAAATGAATATTATTTTCCAAACATGAGAAAAATGCTAAAATCTTTAATTGTGAACTGCAGAGTTCGTTTGCAAAACAAATATCAAAGAAAACCATTTGATCCTGGTATTTGAAAAACCCCCATACCAAAATACCCCGGAGAAATACTCCATATTGATATTTTTATCACAGCCAAACAGCATTTTTTAACTTGTATTGACAAGTTTTCTAAATACGCCATTATTAAGCCAATAGCGTCACGTTCCACAGTTGATATAAAAGATGCAATGCTAGAAATACTGCTAATTTTTAAAAATACCAAAACTATAGTATCTGATAATGAAAAAGCTTTCCATTCCATCTTTCTTAAAAGTCTTCACAGGGATAATTTTTCAATCCAACAGTTTTTTATTCCTACACTTCATAGCGAGAGTAATGGACAGGTTGAGAGGTTCCACTCCACCCTGCTGGAAATTGCCCGCTGCATCAAGGAATAACAACAAATAAGTGAGACTAATGACCTAATGTTATTAGCCACACATAAATATACTACTAGTATCCATTCTGTCACAAACTTGAAGCCAATTGAAGCTCTCTATGGCTCATCAATAGAAACACTAAAAACGATAAGAAATAAATTGAAACTTGCACAAGAAAAAACGCTAGACAGATTTAATAAAAACAAAAATACTAAAACGTATAAGCCTGGCGAAAAGGTGTTTCTTAAAGGGCATAAAAGACTGGGAAACAAGTTCAGCAGTATTTATATTGAAAAGGTTATTGAAAAGGACTTGGGAACAACGGTACTAATAGATGGTAAAAAGATTCACAAAAGCAATAAACGTTAGACATTTTTTGTATGTAAACTCATTATTCATGCTGTTATAATCAACTTATATGCCAGAAATTAAAAAAAGTATACATCTAAAAAATTATAAGAAATTAGTGTTAAAATAAAATCCACAAGCATCTAATCTTGAATATTTACCTTTATTTTAAGTTCAAGATAAAAAAATGTAAAAATGAAATACTACTTCTTGTTATTTGGATATTTGTATGCCAAACCAATAAAAAAAGGCACACTGTCACAACAACTGTTAACATCTGCATTACAACCTACTGATGGCGTTGCACTTTTAAATGATACAATACAAATGCAATGTTGATGGAGTAACGAAACCATCCTATTGAACTGTAGACTAAAACAAGAGCTGGTCATAGTGGATCGACCCTCATCTCAACTCCCCTAAAGGCATCATTGAATCCGCTCGTGTCTTTTTCTTCATTATTACCATTCATAGCTGTACTAATTCTAAAAGAAAATCATAACAATCACAACATTTATTGCGGATGACCTTCATTGGAAAGGTATGATAATGGCATGCTGCGTTGGAAAGTTTGCACACGGCACGCTAAGCGACATCAACTTGCGGTAACTAAATCTATGGAAAGCGTCCGCTGATCGCATACCTGACACCATCAACAACAACCTGTTTTTTCCATTTGGTATTTGCGTAGGCTTGGTAGGCTTAGTTTTTTAAGAAGAAGAAACTGTATCGAATCAGAAAAAATTCAGAATTAATGTGACTGCCGAAGGATTCCGTAATCTTATATTTAGTTATAAAGTCGATTTTGTTGTATATACACATTAAGCAATCGATATCGAAATGCTTCAAATCATTATTTTAACATATTTAAGTTAATAAACCTAATTTAACGAACTGAAGTTGACATAAAGCCAAAACATCATAACGGCAGTGCATTTAGAAGAAATCCGTAATCTTATATTTCGGAATAAAGTCGTTTTTCTTGTATTTACACTTTAAGCAATCGATATCGAAATGCTTCGAATCATTTCTTTTACATATTTAAGTTAAAACAAACTCTCTTTAACTTACTGAAGTTTACATAAAGCCATGGCGGCATAGCGGCAGTGCATTTGGAAGAATTCCGTAATATTATGTTTAGGTATAAAGTCGATTTTCTTGTATATACACATTTAGCAATCGATATCGAAATCCTTCAAATCTTCAGTTTAACATATTTAATATAATTAACTTTCTTTAGCGAACTGAGGTTTACATAAAGCCATGGCGGCATAACGGCAGTGCATTAAGTAGAATTCCGTAATATTATATTTAGGTATAAAGTCGATTTTCTTATATATACACATTTAGCAATCGGTATCGAAATGCTTAAAATCATTAGTTTAACATATTTAAGCTAATAAAACTTCTTTAACGCACTGAAGTTTACACAAAGCCATGGCGGCATATCGGCAGTGCATTTAGAGGAATTCCGTAATCTTATATTTAGGTATAAATTCCATTTTCTTGTACATACACATTAAGCAATCGATATCGAAGTGCTTCAAATCATTAGTTTAACTTATTTAAGTTAATTAACCTTCTTTAACGTACTGAAGGTGACATAAAGCCAATGCGGCATATGGGCAGTGCATTTAGAGGAATTCCGTAATCTTATATTTAGGTATAAATTCCATTTTCTTGTACATACACATTAAGCAATCGATATCGAAGTGCTTCAAATCATTAGTTTAACTTATTTAAGTTAATTAACCTTCTTTAACGTACTGAAGGTGACATAAAGCCAATGCGGCATAACGGCAGTGAATTTGGAAGAATTCCGTAATCTTATATTTAGGAATAAAGTCGATTTTCTTGTATATACACATTAAGTAATCGATATCGAAATGCTTCAAATCATTAGTTTAGTATATTTACGTTATTAAATCTTCTTTAACGCACTGAAGTTAACATAAAGCAAAGGCGGCATAACGGCAGTGCATTTGGAAGAATTCCGTAATCTTATATTTAGGTATAAAGTCAATTTTTTTGTATATACACATTAAGCAATCGATATCGAAATGCTTCAAATCATTAGTTGAACATATTTAAGCTAATAAACCTTCTTTAACGCACTGAAGTTTACACAAAGCCATGGCGGCATATCGGCAGTGCATTTAGAGGAATTCCGTAATCTTATATTTAGGTATAAATTCCATTTTCTTGTACACACACATTAAGCAATCGATATCGAAGTGCTTCAAATCATTAGTTTAACTTATTTAAGTTAATTAACCTTCTTTAACGTACTGAAGGTGACATAAAGCCAATGCGGCATAACGGCAGTGAATTTGGAAGAATTCCGTAATCTTATATTTAGGAATAAAGTCGATTTTCTTGTATATACACATTTAGGAATCGATATCGAAATGCTTCAAATCATTAATTTAACATATTTAAGTTAATTAACTTCCTTATCTTACCGGAGTCTACATAAAGCCTTGACGGTATAACGGCAGTGCATTTAGAAGAATTCCGTTATCTGTTATTTAGGTATATAGTAGAAGTAGAAGCAAAATTAAAGATTAAATTATCTAACCAATTCTGTTTGTTTGACCCACCTCGTTCAAATAGTTTAGCCGCTAGAGCGTTTGCAAAGGTGAAACAAAAATGTGATTTTTATCAAAACCTAACATTTTTTGCGAACACTATTGCCACGCCCCTGAAGAGAGTAGAAGATAGATTGAAGTTTTTTTTGAAAGCTCTTTAAATTGTCTAACCAATGCTCTTTCAAATAGTTAACCCACTAGCGCGTTTGCAAAGTTGAAACAAAAATGTGATTTTTATCAAAACCCAACATTTTTTTTGAACACTGTTGCCACGCTTCTGGTAGGAGCAGAAGAAAGATTGAAGATTCTCCTGAAAGCTCTTTAAATTGTCTAACCAATGCTTTTTGTTCGACTCACCTCGTTCAAATAATTTAGCCACTAGATCGTTTGCAAAGTTGAAACAAAAATGTGAATTTTCTCAAAACCCAACATTTTTTGTGAACACTGTTGCCACGCCCCTGGTAAGAGTAGAAGAAAAGTTGAACACTTTCCTAAAAGCTCTTTGAATTATCTAACCAGTGCTTTTTATTTACTCACCTCGTTCAAATAATTTAGCTGCTAGAGCGTTTGCAAAGTTGAAACAAAAATGTGATTTTTATCAAAACCCAACATTTTTTGTGAACACTATTACCAAGTTCCTGGTAGGAGTAGAAGAAAGATTGAAGACTTTCCTGAAATCTCTTTTAATCATCTAGCCAGTGCTTTTTATTTCACTCACCTCTTTCAATAGTTTAGCCGCTAGATCGTTTGCAAAGTTGAAACAAAAATGTGATTTTTCTCAAAACCCTAAATTTTTTGCGAACATCGTTGCCACGTTTCTGGTAGGAGTAGAAGAAAGATTGAAGACTTTCCTGAAAACCCTTCGAATAATCTAACTAATACTGTTTGTTTGATTCACCTCGTTCAGATAACTTCGCCGCTAGAGCGTTTGCAAAGTTGAAACAAAAATGTGAATTTTCTCAAAACCCTAAATTTTTTGCGAACACCGTTGCCACGTTTCTGGTAGGAGTAGAAAAAAGATTGAAGACTTTCCTGAAAGCTCTTCAAACAATCTCACCAATACTGTTTGCTTGATTCACCTCGTTCCAATAATTTAGCCGCTGGAGCGTTTGCAAAATTGAAACAAAAATGTGATTTTTATCAAAACCTTACATTTTTGTGAATGCTATTGCCACGGCCCTGGTAGGAGTAGAAGAAAAGTTGAACACTTTCCTGAAAGCTCTTTGAATTTTCTAACCAGTGCTTTTTATTTACTCACCTCGTTCATATAGCTTGCCGCTAGAGAGTTTGCAAAATTAAAACAAAAATGTGATTTTTATCAAAACCCAACATTTTTTGTGAACACTATTGCCACCCTCCTGGTAGGAGTAGAAGAAAGATTAAAGACTTTCCTACAGCTCTTTTAATTATCTAACCAGTGCTTTTTATTCGACTCACCTCTTTCAATAGGTTAGCCGCTGGATCGTTTGCAAAATTGAAACAAAAATGTGATTTTTATCAAAACCTTTCCTGAAATCTCTTTTAATCATCTAACCAGTGCTTTTTATTTACTCACCTCGTTCATATAGCTTGCCGCTAGAGAGTTTGCAAAATTAAAACAAAAATGTGATTTTTATCAAAACCCAACATTTTTTGTGAACACTATTGCCACCCTCCTGGTAGGAGTAGAAGAAAGATTGAAGACTTTCCTACAGCTCTTTTAATTATCTAACCAGTGCTTTTTATTCGACTCACCTCTTTCAATAGGTTAGCCGCTGGATCGTTTGCAAAATTGAAACAAAAATGTGATTTTTATCAAAACCTTACATTTTTGTGAACACTATTGACACGCCCCTGGTAGGAGTACAAGAAAAAATGAACACTTTCCTGAAAGCTATTTGAATTTTGTAACCAGTGCTTTTTATTTACTCACCTCGTTCATATAGCTTCCCGCTAGAGCGTTTGCAAAGCTGAAACAAAAATGTGATTTTTCTCAAAACCCAACATTTTTTGCGAACACTGTTGCCACGTTTCTGGTAGGAGTAGAAAAAAGATTGAAGACTTTCCTGAAAGCTCTTCAAATAATCTAACAAATACTGTTTTCACCCCTTTCAAATAATTTAGCCGCTAGATCGTTTGCAAAGTTGAAACAAACACCGTTGCCACGTTTCCTTTAGGAGTAAAAGAAAAATTGAAGACTTTCCTGAAAGCTCTTTAAATTATCTAACCACTGCTTTTTGTTTGACTCAGCTCGTTGAAATAGTTTAGCCACTAGAGCGTTTGCAATGGTGAAACAAAAATGTGAATTTTCTCAAAACCTAAATTTTTTGCGAACACTGTTGCCACGTTTCTGGCAGGAGCAGAAGCAAAACTAAAGATTAAATTATCTAACCAATTCTGCTTGTTTGACCCACCTCGTTCAAATAGTTTAGCCGCTAGAGCGTTTGCAAAGTTGAAAAAAAATGTGATTTTTCTCAATACCCAACATTTTTTGTGAACACTATTGCAACGCCCTGAAAGGAGTAGAAGAAAGATTGAAGATTTTCCTGAAAGCTCTTTAAATTGTCTAACCAATGCTTTTTGTTTACTCACCTTGTTCAAATAGTTAAGCCGCTAGAGCGTTTGCAAATCTGAAAAAAAAATGTGAATTTTCTCAAAACCCAACATTTTTTGTGAACACTGTTGCCACGTTTCTGGTAAGAGTAGAAGAAAAGTTGAACACTTTAATGAAAGCTCTTTGAATTATCTAACCAGTGCTTTTTATTTACTCACCTCGTTTATATAGCTTGCCGCTAGAGCGTTTGCAAAGTTGAAACAAAAATGTGATTTTTATCAAAACCCAACATTCTTTGTGAACACTGTTGCCACGTTTCTGGTAGGAGTAGAAAAAAGATTGAAGACTTTCCTAAAAGCTCTTCAAATAATCTCACCAATACTGTTTGCTTGATTCACCTCGTTCAAATAGCTTGCCGCTAAGCGTTTGCAAAGTTGAAACAAAAATGTGATTTTTTTTAAAACCCTACATTTATGTGAACACTGTTGCCACGCCCCTGGAAGGAGTAGAAGAAAAGTTGAAGACTTTCCTGAAAGCTCCTTAAATTATCTAACCACTGCTTTTTATTTGACTCACCTCGTTCAAATAGCTTGCCGCTAGAGAGTTTGCAAAGTTGAAACAAAAATGTGATTTTTATCAAAACCCAACATTTTTTGTGAACACTGTTGCCACGTTTCTGGTGGGAGCAGAAAAAAGATTGAATACTTTCCTGAAAGGTCTTTAAATTATCTAAACAATTCTTTTTGCTAGACTCACCTCTTTCAAATAGTTTAGCCGCTAGAGCGTTTGCAAAGGTGAAACAAAAATGTGATTTTTATCAAAACCTAACATTTTTTGCGAACACTATTGCCACGCCCCTGAAGAGAGTAGAAGATAGATTGAAGTTTTTTCTGAAAGCTCTTTAAATTGTCTAACCAATGCTCTTTCAAATAGTTAACCCACTAGCGCGTTTGCAAAGTTGAAACAAAAATGTGATTTTTATCAAAACCCAACATTCTTTGTGAACACTGTTGCCACGCTTCTGGTAGGAGCAGAAGAAAGATTGAAGATTCTCCTGAAAGCTCTTTAAATTGTCTAACAAATGTTTTTTGTTCGACTCACCTTGTTCAAATAGCTAAGCCGCTAGAGCGTTTGCAAAGTTGAAACAAAAATGTGAATTTTCTCAAAACCCAACATTTTTGTGACCACTGTTGCCACGTTTCCTTTAGGAGTAGAAGAAAAATTGAAGACTTTCCTGAAAACTCTTCGAATCATCTAACTAATATTGTTTGATTGATTCACCTCGTTCAAATAATTTAGCTGCTAGAGCGTATGCAAAGGTGAAACAAAAATGTGATTTTTATCAAAACCCAACATTTTTTGCGAACACTATTGGCACGCCCCTGAAGAGAGTAGAAGATAGATTGAAGTTTTTTCTGAAAGCTCTTTAAATTGTCTAACCAGTGCTCTCTCAAATAGTTAACCCACTAGCGCGTTTGCAAAGTTGAAACAAAAATGTGATTTTTATCAAAACCCAACATTCTTTGTGAACACTGTTGCCACGCTTCTGGTAGGAGCAGAAGAAAGATTGAAGATTCTCCTGAAAGCTCTTTAAATTGTCTAACCAATTTTTATCAAAACCTTTCCTGAAATCTCTTTTAATCATCTAACCAGTGCTTTTTATTTACTCACCTCGTTCATATAGCTTGCCGCTAGAGAGTTTGCAAAATTAAAACAAAAATGTGATTTTTATCAAAACCCAACATTTTTTGTGAACACTATTGCCACCCTCCTGGTAGAAGTAGAAGAAAGATTGAAGACTTTCCTACAGCTCTTTTAATTATCTAACCAGTGCTTTTTATTCGACTCACCTCTTTCAATAGGTTAGCCGCTGGATCGTTTGCAAAATTGAAACAAAAATGTGATTTTTATCAAAACCTTACATTTTTGTGAACACTATTGCCACGCCCCTGGTAGGAGTAGAAGAAAAGTTGAACACTTTCCTGAAAGCTCTTTGAATTTTCTAACCAGTGCTTTTTATTTACTCACCTCGTTCATATAGCTTGCCGCTAGAGCGTTTGCAAAGCTGAAACAAAAATGTGATTTTTCTCAAAACCCTAAATTTTTTGCGAACACTGTTGCCACGTTTCTGGTAGGAGTAGAAAAAAGATTGAAGACTTTCCTGAAAGCTCTTCAAATAATCTAACAAATACTGTTTGCTTGATTCACCCCTTTCAAATAATTTAGCCGCTAGATCGTTTGCAAAGTTGAAACAAACACCGTTGCCACGTTTCCTTTAGAACTAAAAGAAAAATTGAAGACTTTCCTGAAAGCTCTTTAAATTATCTAACCACTGCTTTTTGTTTGACTCAGCTCGTTGAAATAGTTTAGCCACTAGAGCGTTTGCAATGGTGAAACAAAAATGTGAATTTTCTCAAAACTCTAAATTTTTTGCGAACACTGTTGCCACGTTTCTGGTAGGAGTAGAAAAAAGATTGAAGGCTTTCCTGAAAGCTCTTCAAATAATCTAACAAATACTGTTTGTTTGATTCACCCCTTTTAAATAATTTAGCCGCTAGATCGTTTGCAAAGTTGAAACAAACACCGTTGCCACGTTTCCTTTAGGAGTAAAAGAAAAATTGAAGACTTTCCTGAAAGCTCTTTAAATTCCTGGTAGGAGTAGAAGAAAGATTGAAGACTTTCCTGAAATCTCTTTTAATCATCTAACCAGTGCTTTTTATTTCACTCACCTCTTTCAATAGTTTAGCCGCTAGATCGTTTGCAAAGTTGAAACAAAAATGTGATTTTTCTCAAAACCCTAAATTTTTTGCGAACATCGTTGCCACGTTTCTGGTAAGAGTAGAAGAAAGATTGAAGACTTTCCTGAAAACCCTTCGAATAATCTAACCAATACTGTTTGTTTGATTCACCTCGTTCAGATAGCTTCGCCGCTAGAGCGTTTGCAAAGTTGAAACAAAAATGTGAATTTTCTCAAAACCCTAAATTTTTTCCGAACACCGTTGCCACGTTTCTGGTTGGAGTAGAAAAAGGATTGAAGACTTTCCTGAAAGCTCTTCAAATAATCTCACCAATACTGTTTGCCTGATTCACCTCGTTCCAATAATTTAGCCGCTGGAGCGTTTGCAAAGTTGAAACAAAAATGTGATTTTTATCAAAACCTTACATTTTTGTGAATGCTATTGCCACGGCCCTTGTAGGAGTAGAAGAAAAGTTGAACACTTTCCTGAAAGCTCTTTGAATTTTCTAACCAGTGCTTTTTATTTACTCACCTCGTTCATATAGCTTGTCGCTAGAGCGTTTGCAATGGTGAAACAAAAATGTGAATTTTCTCAAAACCCTAAATTTTTTGCGAACACTGTTGCCACGTTTCTGGTAGGAGTAGAAAAAAGATTGAAGACTTTCCTGAAAGCTCTTCAAATAATCTAACAAATACTGTTTGCTTGATTCACCCCTTTCAAATAATTTAGCCGCTAGATCGTTTGCAAAGTTGAAACAAACACCGTTGCCACGTTTCCTTTAAAAGTAAAAGAAAATTGAAGACTTTCCTGAAAGCTCTTTAAATTATCTACCCACTGCTTTTTGTTTGACTTAGCTCGTTGAAATAGTTTAGCTACTAGAGCGTTTGCAATGGTGAAACAAAAATGTGAATTTTCTCAAAACCCTAAATTTTTTGCGAACACTGTTGCCACGTTTCTGGCAGGAGTAGAAGCAAAACTAAAGATTAAATTATCTAACCAATTCTGTTTGTTTGACCAACTCGTTCAAATAGTTTAGCCGCTAGAGCGTTTGCAAAGTTGAAAAAAAATGTGATTTTTCTCAATACCCAAAATTTTTTGTGAACACTATTGCAACGCCCCTGAAAGGAGTAGAAGAAAGATTGAAGATTTTCCTGAAAGCTCTTTAAATTATCTAACCATTGCTTTTTGTTTAACTCAGCTCGTTCAAATAGTTTAGCCACTAGAGCGTTTGCAAATCTGAAAAAAAAATGTGAATTTTCTCAAAACCCAAAATTTTTTGTGAACACTGTTGCCACGTTTCTGGTAGGAGTAGAAGAAAAATTAAAGATTCAATTACTCAACCAATTCTGTTTGGTTGACTGACCTTGTTGAAACAGTTTAGCCGCTGGAGCGTTTGCAAAGTTGAAACAAAAATGTGATTTTTATCAAAACCCAACATTTTTTGTGAACACTATTGCCGCGCTCCTGGTAGGAGTAGAAAAAAGATTGAAGACTTTCCTGAAAGCTCTCTAAATTGTCTAACCAATGCTTTCTGTCGACTCAACTCGTTCAAATAGTTTAGCCACTAGAGCGCTTGCAAAGTTGAAAAAAAAATGTGAATTTTCTTAATACCCAACATTCGTTGTGAACACTGTTGCCGCGCTTCTGGTAAGAGCAGAAGAAAGATTGAATACTTTCCTGAAAACCCTTCGAATAATCTAACCAATACTGTTTGCTTGATTCACCTCGTTCAAATAACTTCCCCGCTAGAGCGTTTGCAAAGTTGAAAAAAATGTGATTTTTCTCAAAACCCTAAATTTTTTGCGAACACTGTTGCCACGTTTCTGGTAAGAGTAAAAAAAAACCTGAAGACTTTCCTGAATGCTCTACAAATAATCTCCCCAAAACTGTTTGTTTTATTCACCTCGTTTCAATAATGTAGCCGCTAGAGCGTTTGCAAAGTTAAAACAAAAATGTGAATTTTCTCAAAACCCTAAATTTTTTGCGAACACTGTTGCCACGTTTCTGGTAGGAGTAGAAAAAAGATTGAAGACTTTCCTGAAAGCTCTTCAAATTATCTATCCAATTCTGTTTGTTCGACTTACCTCGTTCAAATAGTTTAACCGCTAGAGCGTTTGCAAAGTTGAAACAAAAATGTGAATTTTCTCAAAACCCTAAATTTTTGCGAACACTGTTGCCACGTTTCTGGTAGGTGTAAAAAAAAACCTGAAGACTTTCCTGAATGCTCTTCAAATAATCTCCCCAAAACTGTTTGTTTTATTCACCTCGTTTCAATAATGTAGCCGCTAGAGCGTTTGCAAAGTTAAAACAAAAATGTGAATTTTCTCAAAACCCAACATTTTTTGTGAACCCTATTACCAAGTTCCTGGTAGGAGTAGAAGAAAGATTGAAGACTTTCCTGAAATCTCTTTTAATTATCTAACCAGTGCTTTTTATTTCACTCACCTCTTTCAATAGTTTAACCGCTAGAGCGTTTGCAAAGTTGAAACAAAAATGTGAATTTTCTCAAAACCCTAAATTTTTGCGAACACTGTTGCCACGTTTCTGGTAGGTGTAAAAAAAAACCTGAAGACTTTCCTGAATGCTCTTCAAATAATCTAACCAATACTGTTTGTTTTATTCACCTCGTTTCAATAATGTAGCCGCTAGAGCGTTTGCAAAGTTAAAACAAAAATGTGAATTTTCTCAAAACCCAACTTTTTTGTGAACCCTATTACCAAGTTCCTGGTAGGAGCAGAAGAAAGATTGAATACTTTCCTGAAAACCCTTCGAATAGTCTAACCAATACTGTTTGTTTGATTCCCCTCGTTCAGATAACTTCGCCGCTAGAGCGTTTGCAAAGTTGAAACAAAAATGTGAATTTTCTCAAAACCCTAAATTTTTTGCGAACACCGTTGCCACGTTTCTGGTAGGAGTAGAAAAAAGATTGAAGACTTTCCTGAAAGCTCTTCAAATAATCTCACCAATACTGTTTGCCTGATTCATCTCGTTCCAATAATTTGGCCGCTGGAGCGTTTGCAAAGTTGAAACAAAAATGTGATTTTTATCAAAACCTTACATTTTTGTGAATGCTATTGCCACGGCCCTTGTAGGAGTAGAAGAAAAGTTGAACACTTTCCTGAAAGCTCTTTGAATTTTCTAACCAGATCTTTTTATTTACTCACCTCGTTCATATAGCTTGCCGCTAGAGAGTTTACAAAATTGAAACAAAAATGTGATTTTTATCAAAACCCAACATTTTTTGTGAACACTATTACCAAGTTCCTGGTAGGAGTAGAAGAAAGATCGAAGATTTTCCTGACAGCTCTTTTAATTATCTAAACAGTGCTTTTTATTCGACTCACCTCTTTCAATAGGTAAGCCGCTGGATCGTTTGCAAAATTGAAACAAAAATGTGAATCAAAACCTTACATTTTTGTGAACACTATTGCCACGCCCCTGGTAGGAGTAGAAGAAAAGTTGAACACTTTCCTGAAAGCTCTTTGAATTTTCTAACCAGTGCTTTTTATCTACTCACCTCGTTCATATAGCTCGCCGCTAGAGCGTTTGCAAAGCTGAAACAAAAATGTGATTTTTCTCAAAACCCTAAATTTTTTGCGAACACTGTTGCCACGTTTCTGGTAGGAGTAGAAAAAAGATTGAAGACTTTCCTGAAAGCTCTTCAAATAATCTAACAAATATTGTTTGCTTGATTCACCCCTTTCAAATAATTTAGCCGCTAGATCGTTTGCAAAGTTGAAACAAACACCGTTGCCACGTTTCCTTTAGGAGTAAAAGAAAAATTGAAGACTTTCCTGAAAGCTCTTTAAATTATCTAACCACTGCTTTTTGTTTGACTCAGCTCGTTGAAATAGTTTAGCCACTAGAGCGTTTGCAATGGTGAAACAAAAATGTGAATTTTCTCAAAACCCTAAATTTTTTGCGAACACTGTTGCCACGTTTCTGGCAGGAGTAGAAGCAAAACTAAAGATTAAATTATCTAACCAATTCTGTTTGTTTGACCCACCTCGTTCAAATAGTTTAGCCGCTAGAGCGTTTGCAAAG
The DNA here is from genome assembly GCA_037783105.1 of Bactrocera zonata. Lineage (NCBI taxonomy): Eukaryota > Metazoa > Arthropoda > Insecta > Diptera > Tephritidae > Bactrocera > Bactrocera zonata. Next base: position 66,045 of record JBAWJQ010004595.1, on the reverse strand, counting down.
TTGAAAAAAAAATGTGATTTTTCTCAATACCCAACATTTTTTGTGAACACTATTGCAACGCCCCTGAAAGGAGTAGAAGAAAGATTGAAGATTTTCCTGAAAGCTCTTTAAATTATCTAACCATTGCTTTTTGTTTAACTCAGCTCGTTCAAATAGTTTAGCCACTAGAGCGTTTGCAAATCTGAAAAAAAAATGTGAATTTTCTCAAAACCCAACATTTTTTGTGAACACTGTTGCCACGTTTCTGGTAGGAGTATAAGAAAAATTAAAGATTCAATTACTCAACCAATTCTGTTTGGTTGACTGACCTTGTTGAAACAGTTTAGCCGCTGGAGCGTTTGCAAAGGTGAAACAAAAATGTGATTTTTATCAAAACCCAACATTTTTTGTGAACACTTTTGCCACGTTTCTGGTAGGAGTAGATGAAAAATTAAAGACTTTCCTGAAAGCTCTTCAAATTATCTATCCAATTCTGTTTGTTTGACTTACCTCGTTCAAATAGTTTAACCGCTAGAGCGGTTGCAAAGTTGAAACAAAAATGTGAATTTTCTCAAAACCCTAAATTTTTGTGAACACTATTGCCACGTTTCTGGTAGGACTAGAAAAAGATTGAAGACTTTCCTGTAAGCTCTTCGAATAATCTAACCAATACTGTTTGCTTGATTCACCTCGTTCAAATAGTTAAGCGGCTAGAGCGTTTGCAAAGTTGAAAAAAAAATGTGATTTTTCTCAAAACCCAACATTCTTTGTGAACACTGTTGCCACGCCCCTGAAAGGAGTAGAAGAAAGATTGAATACTTTCCTGAAAGCTCTCTAAATTGTCTAACCAATGCTTTTTGTTTGACTAAGCTCGTTCAAATAGTTAACGCACTAGAGCGTTTGCAAATCTGAAACAAAAATGTGATTTTTCTCAAAACCCTAAATTTTTGTGAACACTGTTGCCGCGCCCCTGAAACGAGTAGAAGAAAAATTGAAGACTTTCCTGAAAGCTCTTTAAATTGTCTAACCAATGCTTTTTGTTTGACTCACCTTGTTCAAATAGTTAAGCCGCTAGAGCGTTTGCAAAGGTGAAACAAAAATGTAAATTTTCTCAAAACCCAACACTTTTTGTGAACACTGTTGCCACGTTTCTGGTAGGAGTAGAAGAAAAATTAAAGATTAATTATCTAACCAATTCTGTTTGGTTGACTCACCTTTTTGAAACAGTTTAGCCGCTGGAGCGTTTGCAAAGGTGAAACAAAAATGTGAAAACCAAAACCCTAAATTTTTTGCGAACACTGTTGCCACGTTTCTGGTAGGAGTAGAAGAAAAATTAAAGATTAAAATATCTAACCAATTCTGTTTGGTTGACTCACCTTGTTCAAATAGTTTAGCCGCTGGAGCGTTTGCAAAGATGAAACAAAAATGTGATTTTTATCAAAACCCAACATTTTTTGTGAACACTGTTGCCGCGCTCCTGGTAAGAGTAGAAGAAAAGTTGAACACTTTCCTGAAAGCTCTTTGAATTATCTAACCAGTGCTTTTTATTTACTCACCTCGTTTATATAGCTTGCCGCTAGAGCGTTTGCAAAGTTGAAACAAAAATGTGATTTTTATCAAAACCCAACATTTTTTGTGAACACTATTACCAAGTTCCTGGTAGGAGTAGAAGAAAGATTGAAGACTTTCCTGAAATCTCTTTTAATCATCTAACCAGTGCTTTTTATTTCACTCACCTCTTTCAATAGTTTAGCCGCTAGATCGTTTGCAAAGTTGAAACAAAAATGTGATTTTTCTCAAAACCCTAAATTTTTTGCGAACATCGTTGCCACGTTTCTGGTAGGAGTAGAAGAAAGATTGAAGACTTTCCTGAAAACCCTTCGAATAATCTAACCAATACTGTTTGTTTGATTCACCTCGTTCAGATAACTTCGCCGCTAGAGCGTTTGCAAAGTTGAAACAAAAATGTGAATTTTCTCAAAACCCAACATTTTTTGTGATCACTGTTGCCACGTTTCCTTTAGGAGTAGAAGAAAAATTGAAGACTTTCCTGAAAACTCTTCAAATAATCTCACCAATACTGTTTGCCTGATTCACCTCGTTCCAATAATTTAGCCGCTGGAGCGTTTGCAAAGTTGAAACAAAAATGTGATTTTTATCAAAACCTTACATTTTTGTGAATGCTATTGCCACGGCCCTTGTAGGAGTAGAAGAAAAGTTGAACACTTTCCTGAAAGCTCTTTGAATTTTCTAACCAGATCTTTTTATTTACTCACCTCGTTCATTTAGCTTGCCGCTAGAGAGTTTGCAAAATTGAAACAAAAATGTGATTTTTATCAAAACCCAACATTTTTTGTGAACACTATTACCAAGTTCCTGGTAGGACTAGAAAAAGATTGAAGACTTTCCTGTAAGCTCTTCGAATAATCTAACCAATACTGTTTGCTTGATTCACCTCGTTCAAATAGTTAAGCCGCTAGAGCGTTTGCAAAGTTGAAAAAAAAATGTGATTTTTCTCAAAACCCAACATTCTTTGTGAACACTGTTGCCACGCCCCTGAAAGGAGTAGAAGAAAGATTGAATACTTTCCTGAAAGCTCTCTAAATTGTCTAACCAATGCTTTTTGTTTGACTAAGCTCGTTCAAATAGTTAACGCACTAGAGCGTTTGCAAATCTGAAACAAAAATGTGATTTTTCTCAAAACCCTAAATTTTTGTGAACACTGTTGCCGCGCCCCTGAAAGGAGTAGAAGAAAAATTGAAGACTTTTCTGAAAGCTCTTTAAATTGTCTAACCAATGCTTTTTGTTTGACTCACCTTGTTCAAATAGTTAAGCCGCTAGAGCGTTTGCAAAGGTGAAACAAAAATGTAAATTTTCTCAAAACCCAACACTTTTTGTGAACACTGTTGCCACGTTTCTGGTAGGAGTAGAAGAAAAATTAAAGATTAATTATCTAACCAATTCTGTTTGGTTGACTCACCTTGTTGAAACAGTTTAGCCGCTGGAGCGTTTGCAAAGGTGAAACAAAAATGTGAAAACCAAAACCCTAAATTTTTTGCGAACACTGTTGCCACGTTTCTGGTAGGAGTAGAAGAAAAATTAAAGATTAAAATATCTAACCAATTCTGTTTGGTTGACTCACCTTGTTCAAATAGTTTAGCCGCTGGAGCGTTTGCAAAGATGAAACAAAAATGTGATTTTTATCAAAACCCAACATTTTTTGTGAACACTGTTGCCGCGCTCCTGGTAAGAGTAGAAGAAAAGTTGAACACTTTCCTGAAATCTCTTTTAATCATCTAACCAGTGCTTTTTATTTCACTCACCTCTTTCAATAGTTTAGCCGCTAGATCGTTTGCAAAGTTGAAACAAAAATGTGATTTTTATCAAAACCCAACATTTTTTGTGAACACTATTACCAAGTTCCTGGTAGGAGTAGAAGAAAGATTGAAGACTTTCCTGAAATCTCTTTTAATCATCTAACCAGTGCTTTTTATTTCACTCACCTCTTTCAATAGTTTAGCCGCTAGATCGTTTGCAAAGTTGAAACAAAAATGTGATTTTTCTCAAAACCCTAAATTTTTTGCGAACATCGTTGCCACGTTTCTGGTAGGAGTAGAAGAAAGATTGAAGACTTTCCTGAAAACCCTTCGAATAATCTAACCAATACTGTTTGTTTGATTCACCTCGTTCAGATAACTTCGCCGCTAGAGCGTTTGCAAAGTTGAAACAAAAATGTGAATTTTCTCAAAACCCAACATTTTTTGTGACCACTGTTGCCACGTTTCCTTTAGGAGTAGAAGAAAAATTGAAGACTTTCCTGAAAACTCTTCAAATAATCTCACCAATACTGTTTCCCTGATTCACCTCGTTCCAATAATTTAGCCGCTGGAGCGTTTGCAAAGTTGAAACAAAAATGTGATTTTTATCAAAACCTTACATTTTTGTGAATGCTATTGCCACGGCCCTTGTAGGAGTAGAAGAAAAGTTGAACACTTTCCTGAAAGCTCTTTGAATTTTCTAACCAGATCTTTTTATTTACTCACCTCGTTCATTTAGCTTGCCGCTAGAGAGTTTGCAAAATTGAAACAAAAATGTGATTTTTATCAAAACCCAACATTTTTTGTGAACACTATTACCAAGTTCCTGGTAGGAGTAGAAGAAAGATTGAAGACTTTCCTGACAGCTCTTTTAATTATCTAACCAGTGCTTTTTATTCGACTCACCTCTTTCAATAAGTTAGCCGCTGGATCGTTTGCAAAATTGAAACAAAAATGTGATTTTTATCAAAACCTTACATTTTTGTGAACACTATTGCCACGCCCCTGGTAGGAGTAGAAGAAAAGTTGAACACTTTCCTGAAAGCTCTTTGAATTTTCTAACCAGTGCTTTTTATTTACTCACCTCGTTCATATAGCTTGCCGCTAGAGCGTTTGCAAAGCTGAAACAAAAATGTGATTTTTCTCAAAACCCTAAATTTTTTGCGAACACTGTTGCCACATTTCTGGTAGGAGTAGAAAAAAGATTGAAGACTTTCCTGAAAGCTCTTCAAATAATCTAACAAATATTGTTTGCTTTTTTAAGGCTCCCCTTTCAAATAATTTAGCCGCTAGATCGTTTGCAATGTTGAAACAAACACCGTTGCCACGTTTCCTTTAGGAGTAAAAGAAAAATTGAAGACTTTCCTGAAAGCTCTTTAAATTATCTAACCACTGCTTTTTTTTGACTTAGCTCGTTGAAATAGTTTAGCCACTAGAGCGTTTGCAATGGTGAAACAAAAATGTGAATTTTCTCAAAACCCTAAATTTTTCGCGAACACTGTTGCCACGTTTCTGGCAGGAGTAGAAGCAAAACTAAAGATTAAATTATCTAACCAATTCTGTTTGTTTGACCCACTTCGTTCAAATAGTTTAGCCGCTGGAGCGTTTGCAAAGTTGAAAAAAAATGTGATTTTTCTCAATACCCAAAATTTTTTGTGAACACTATTGCAACGCCCCTGAAAGGAGTAGAAAAAAGATTGAAGACTTTCCTGAAAGCTCTTTAAATTGTCTAACCAATGCTTTCTGTCGACTCAACTCGTTCAAATAGTTTAGCCACTAGAGCGTTTGCAAATCTGAAAAAAAAATGTGAATTTTCACAAAGCCCAACATTCTTTGTGAACACTGTTGCCACGTTTCTGGTAGGAGTAGATGAAAAATTAAAGACTTTCCTGAAAGCTCTTCAAATTATCTATCCAATTCTGTTTGTTTGACTTACCTCGTTCAAATAGTTTAACCGCTAGAGCGGTTGCAAAGTTGAAACAAAAATGTGAATTTTCTCAAAACCCTAACTTTTTGTGAACACTATTGCCACGTTTCTGGTAGGACTAGAAAAAGATTGAAGACTTTCCTGTAAGCTCTTCGAATAATCTAACCAATACTGTTTGCTTGATTCACCTCGTTCAAATAGTTAAGCCGCTAGAGCGTTTGCAAATCTGAAACAAAAATGTGATTTTTCTCAAAACCCAACATTCTTTGTGAACACTGTTGCCACGCCCCTGAAAGGAGTAGAAGAAAGATTGAATACTTTCCTGAAAGCTCTCTAAATTGTCTAACCAATGCTTTTTGTTTGACTAAGCTCGTTCAAATAGTTAACGCACTAGAGCGTTTGCAAATCTGAAACAAAAATGTGATTTTTCTCAAAACCCTAAATTTTTGTGAGCACTATTACCACATTCCTGGTGGGAGCAGAAAAAAGATTGAATACTTTCCTGAAAGGTCTTTAAACTATCTAAACAATTCTTTTTGCTTGACTCACCTCTTTCAAATAGTTAACCCACTAGCGCGTTTGCAAATTTGAAACAAAAATGTGATTTTTATCAAAACCCAACATTCTTTGTGAACACTGTTGCCACGCTTCTGGTAGGAGCAGAAGAAAGATTGAAGATTCTCCTGAAAGCTCTTTAAATTGTCTAACCAATGCTTTTTGTTCGACGCACCTGGTTCAAATAGCTAAGCCGCTAGAGCGTTTGCAAAGTTGAAACAAAAATGTGAATTTTCTCAAAACCCAACATTTTTTGTGACCACTGTTGCCACGTTTCCTTTAGGAGTAGAAGAAAAATTGAAGACTTTCCTGAAAACTCTTCGAATTATCTAACTAATATTGTTTGTTTGATTCACCTCGTTCAAATAATTTAGCTGCTAGAGCGTATGCAAAGGTGAAACAAAAGGGTGATTTTTATCAAAACCCAAAATTTTTTGCGAACACTATTGCCACGACCCTGAAGAGAGTAGAAGATAGATTGAAGTTTTTTTCTGAAAGCTCTTTAAATTGTCTAACCAATGCTCTTTCAAATAGTTAACCCACTAGCGCGTTTGCAAAGTTGAAACAAAAATGTGATTTTTATCAAAACCCAACATTCTTTGTGAACACTGTTGCCACGTTTCTGGTAGGAGCAGAAGAAAGTTTGAAGATTCTCCTGAAAGCTCTTTAAATTGTCTAACCAATGCTTTTTGTTCGACTCACCTTGTTCAAATAGCTAAGCCGCTAGATCGTTTGCAAAGTTGAAACAAAAATGTGATTTTTCTCAAAACCCTAAATTTTTTGCAAACATCGTTGCCACGTTTCTGGTAGGAGTAGAAGAAAGATTGAAGACTTTCCTGAAAACCCTTCAAATAATCTAACCAATACTGTTTGTTTGATTCACCTCGTTCAGTTAACTTCGCCGCTAGAGTGTTTGCAAAGTTGAAACAAAAATGTGAATTTTCTCAAAACCCTAAATTTTTTGCGAACACCGTTGCCACGTTTCTGGTGGGAGTAGAAAAAAGATTGAAGACTTTCCTGAAAGCTCTTCAAATAATCTCACCAATACTGTTTGCTTGATTCACCTCGTTCCAATAATTTAGCCGCTGGAGCGTTTGCAAAGTTGAAACAAAAATGTGATTTTTATCAAAACCTTACATTTTTGTGAATGCTATTGCCACGGCCCTGGTAGGAGTAGAAGAAAAGTTGAACACTTTCCTGAAAGCTCTTTGAATTTTCTAACCAGATCTTTTTATTTACTCACCTCGTTCATATAGCTTGCCGCTAGAGAGTTTGCAAAATTGAAACAAAAATGTGATTTTTATCAAAACCAAAAATTTTTTGTGAACACTATTACGAAGTTCCTGGTAGGAGTAGAAGAAAGATTGAAGACTTTCCTGACAGCTCTTTTAATTATCTAACCAGTGCTTTTGTTCGACTCACCTCTTTCAATAGGTTAGCCGCTGGATCGTTTGCAAAGTTGAAACAAAAGTGTGATTTTTATCAAATCCCTACATTTTTGTGAACACTATTGCCACTCCTCTGGTAGGATTAGAAGAAAGGTTGAGGTTTTTCCTGTAAGCTTTTTAAATTATGAAGACAATGATTTTTGCTTGACTCACCTCGTTCTAATAGTTTAGCCGCCAGAGCCTTTGCAAAGGTGAAACAAAAATGTGAATTTTATCAAAACCCAACATTTCTTGTGATCACTATTACCACATTCCTGGTAGGAGTAGAAGAAAGATTAAAGTGTTTCCTGAAAGCTCTTTAAATTGTCTAACCAATGCTTTTTGTTCAAATAGCTAAGCCGCTAGAGCGTTTGCAAAGTTGAAACAAAAATGTGAATTTTCTCAAAACCCAACATTTTTTGTGACCACTGTTGCCACGTTTCCTTTAGGAGTAGAAGAAAAATTGAAGACTTTGCTGAAAACTCTTCGAATTATCTAACTAATATTGTTTGTTTGATTCACCTCGTTCAAATAATTTAGCTGCTAGAGCGTTTGCAAAGGTGAAACAAAAATGTGATTTTTAACAAAACCCAACATTTTTTGCGAACACTATTACCACGCCCCTTAAAGGAGTAGAAGATAGATTGAAGTTTCTCCTGACAGCTCCTTTAATTATCTAACCAGTGCTTTTTATTTACTCACCTCGTTCGTATAGCCTGCCGCTACAGCGTTTGCAAAGTTGAGACAAAAATGTGATTTTTATCAAAAGACAACATTTTTTGTTAACACTATTACCACGTTCCTGGTAGGAGTAGAAGAAAGATTGAAGACTTTCCTGAAAGGTCTTTAAATTATCTAAACAATTCTTTTTGCTTGACTCACCTTTTTCAAATAGTTTAGCCGCTAGAGCGTTTGCAAAGTTGAATTAAAAGTGTGATTTTTATCAAATCCCTACATTTTTGTGAACACTTTAGCCACGCCTCTGGTAGGACTAGAAGAAAGGTTAAGGTTTTTCCTGTAAGCTCTTTATATTATGTAGACAATGATTTTTGTTACACTCACCTCGTTCTAAAAGTTTAGCCGACAGAGCCTTTGCAAAGGTGAAACAAAAATGTGAAATTTATCAAAACCCAACATTTCTTGTGATCACTATTACCACATTCCTGGTAGGAGTAGAAGAAAGATTAAAGTTTTTCCTGAAAGCTTTTTAAATTGTCTAACCAATGCTTTTTGTTTGACTAAGCTCTTTCAAATAGTTAACTCACTAGCGCGTTTGCAAAGTTGAAACAAAAATGTGATTTTTATCAAAACCCAACATTCTTTGTGAACACTGTTGCCACGCTTCTGGTAGGAGTAGAAGAAAGATTGAAGATTCTCCTGAAAGCTCTTTAAATTGTTTAACCAATGCTTTTTGTTTGACTCACCTTGTTCAAATAGTTAAGCCGCTAGAGCGTTTGCAAAGGTGAAACAAAAATGTGAATTTTCTCAAAACCCAATATTTTTTGTGAACACTGTTTGCCACGTTTCCTTTAGGAGTAGAAGAAAAATTGAAGACTTTCCTGAAAACTCTTCGAATTATCTAACTAATATTGTTTGTTTGATTCACCTCGTTCAAATAATTTAGCTGCTAGAGCGTTTGCAAAGGTGAAACAAAAATGTGAATTTTATCAAAACCCAACATTTTTTGCGAACACTATTGCCACGCTCCTGGTAGGGGCAGAAGAAAAATTGAAGACTTTCCTAAAAGCACTTTAAATTATCTAACCATATCTTTTTGTTTGACTCAGCTCGTTGAAATAGTTTAGCCACTAGAGCGTTTGCAAATCTGAAACAAAAATGTGAATTTCCTCAAAACCCAACATTTTTTGTGAACACTGTTGCCACGTTTCTGGTAGGAGCAGAAAAAAGATTGAAGACTTTCCTGAAAGCCCTTCGAATAATCTCACCAATACTGTTTGCTTGATTCACCTCTTTCCAATAATTTAGCCGCTAGAGCGTTTGCAAAGTTGGAAAAAATGTAAGTTTTCTCAAAACCCAACATTCTTTGTGAACACTGTTGCCACGCTCCTGGTAGGAGAAGAAGAAAGATTGAAGACTTTCCTGAAATCTCTTTTAATCATCTAACCAGTGCTTTTTATTTGACTCACCTCTTTTAATAGTTTAGCCGCTAGATCGTTTGCAAAGTTGAAACAAAACTGTGATTTTTCTCAAAACCCTAAATTTTTTGCGAACACCGTTGCCACGTTTCTTGTAGGAGTAGAAGAAAGATTGAAGACTTTCCTGAAAGCTCTTTGATCTAACCAGTGCTTTTTATTTACTCACCTCGTTCATATAGCTTGCCGCTAGTTAATATCGTTTACACGATATGAGTTCAAGAATTTAAACAATTTTATTTATACGCCGAAATGCGTGCCTTTATTGATATTCTTAAGAACTAATTTTTAATATAAGATCTTACAGCTATTTATACTAATGAAATGCGGCTGCTGTTATCTGCATGCGACTTCTTTGTCGTAATTCGATATCTGCTATCTTGCTATTACTTGAGATGCGGAGTTGGTTATCGCAGTGGATTATTCCATTGCCAGATGTTTGTTGTTTACATGTTGAGAATGCCTTTCTAGATAATGCATGTTCATTTCTATTGTTCGACTGATAGTGCATGTCAAAGCGAGTTCTATCGGTTTACATACATAGTTCGCCTTTGTTCGGAATGTATATTAGGAGATAAGATGTATGTGAGTGTGTGTGACCCGGAGCGAGGCTATGTCGTTAACTCCCCTCCTTCTTAAAACGGAGCGTCCTCGCTATGCTGCTACAGATTGTTGTTGTTGAAGACGATTAAATTCGACTTCGTATATTTCGTCAATTTGCCTTTGTCTGTGAAGCATTCTTCTATTTACGCGATATCGGCAGAGGTGTACCATACCGTAAGTGGTGACTACTAAAGTAAGGAATCCTATTATGATGAAGAACGTAAAATGTACTGGATTTTCTACAATAGGTATCAAAAATGTTGAGAGTGTTTGGATATTGCTGAATTTGTATATTGAGTTTGAAGAAAGGATACGGAGTACTTCAAGTTTTTCGTTATGTTGATTGTGTATTATTTCTCTGAGTTGTCTTTGATGATTGTAATATGTCATGTTATCGATGTTCGTGGATTCATTGAAGTGTATCAATTTAGGGCCTGATATATGCATGTTGTTCCAAGTATGCTGGTAATCTGTCAAAATGTATCCATTCTCTAGGATGCGAAGTGGAGCATTATTTTCGTGGGTTGTTTCGCATTGTGCTGTTTTGTCTTCTAATATTTTTATAGTACAATTGTCAGCGGGTTCTGATTTACAAATAAAGTTACCCATATAATTTCTACATTTAGATATTCTTTCATAATCGTTACACTTTGCGATCTTAGGGTCTAAATTAATTTTACCATGCTTATATGCTAAAGGATATACATTAAATAAGCTACATTTAGTTTCAAGGATAGGATATTTGTATATTGTTATAATTGTTTGTTGTAGGTAACATATATGAATGTCGGCATATTCTAATATATTAATTATTGGAAGATCTAACTTTTCATGGTTTATTAAATCGTACACGTCTTTCAAATTTAATGTGCCAGAATAGAAATTTTTAGTTTTTGCAAAATTTATAGTGTTAGTTATTGATTTGAGTTCATTATAAACTTCTGATATAACAATGTTTTCGGTTATTGCTTTGGGATCAAGGCTTTCGAGTATTCTTTCGAACTGTGAATTAATTAATTTTTGCTTATTATTATTCTCTATTAGCAAATTAAGTGAAGTTTTTATTTCCACAAGGTCATCGTGGTCTGGTGTGCCCGTGATGAATTTTAACATGGAACCAAGAAAGTTAAGTGATCTTTTGGATCTATAAATATTGGGAATGAGTTGATTTTTCAGAGTTTCGATTTTGTTTACTAAAATTTGAGTTTGGGGTTGGTCTTCTAGATTGAATGATGATTTCATTATACTTTCGTATGGCGCCAATATTTTTGAGAGATTGGATATGTGATACAAGAAAGCTGTATCCTGATAAATGTAAACAGGATCAGTTTCTACTAGTACATATTTCCTATGGCTTAAATCTATAATATTGTCGCAAAGTGCGATAGAGAAAAGTAAGGTAAATACTATTCCGTACATGCTTTTGCTCTGATATTGTCTTTATGGATAATTACTTTTTTATTGGTCGTTATTGTTTTTCCGTTGTCTTTTTTTACTATATGTTTCACGTATTTTTTTTTGTTTTTGTTTCGTCTATGCGTTTTTGAATATATTACCTCTCCTTCTTTGTATTTGAGCTGTTTCCGATTACGGTTATGGTATCGCAAAACTCTTTGCTGGTTTTGTTGAAGACGCTCTTTGATGCCAGGATATTCCCTTTGATTGAAAAACACGTCCTCGGGTTTGTGGTTGGTTACCGAATGGATTGTTTTGTTGTACTGTCGGACTGCTTCAAATATCTGATCGTCGGGAGCCGAACTGTGTTGATGCGCTAAAACTTTTGTGAGTTCGATAATTGTGCTATGCGTTCTTTCAACTTGACCGTTTGTTGTCGAATGATAGGCTGGAGTTTTGGTATGCGTTATTTGTAATCGCTTGTATATTTGTTGTGCACATATGCCAGTAAATGTTGACTCGTTATCAGTCATTACAAACTTTGCGTTTGGGTATATTTGTGACAGTATCTCGTCAACATATTTGTATGTGTCTTTCTTTGATGGTATTTGTCTCAAATGGCAGAATTTGGAATATTTGTCGGTTGAACTAATGTACATATTGTTTCTCATAAAAAATAAGTCTAAGTGTATGTATTCGCCTACTTTGTTCGGTATCGGTGCTGATCCTATTGGTTTTTTATTTGGTCGGCGTTCATACTTGTTTGTGAGGCAGATTTCGCAGTTTTGTACTTCTTTTTTACAAGCGTCACGTATGTTTGGCCAGTAGTATCGGAGCGAGATTTCCTGTGCGTTGTTTTTGTAGTTTCTGTGAGCACGTCTGTGTGTGTCTTGTATGATCTGTTCTTGTTGTTCGGTTTCGGTAATATCGTCCACCAATTTTTGCGCTAGTACAATCGATACAGTTGGAAATGTGTTGATAATGTCATTTTCGACGTAAAATAACATTTGCTCGTCTATTTGTATAGCATTAGTTATCTTTGGTCTAATTACATTTTTTAGTCTATCTAGTAATACAGTTTTCGTATTAAAAAAGACCGTGTGTCGGCTGTTAGAAAATATGTTTTGTGAGAATATTTCGATGGGGTTCTGATCTGACCGTTTTACAATAATTTGGTTTCTAAAGGAGTTTACTGGTTTTTTTACTCGTTTGAGTCTTTGTGTTGGTGAGCTTTGTGCTGAATGTTGGGAGTCATCAGAATTTAAAGTGTTGTTTATTTGCTGACGAGAAAGGGCATCAGCGACCACGTTCTGATGTCCGGGTTTGTAAACGATTTTTGCACCATATTCTTCAATGAAATTTTTCCATCTTTTTAATTTTGTATTGGGGTTTTTTTCTGATATGGAGAATATTAGAGATTGATGGTCGGTGTATATTGTTAAATCTGCTATACCATACAAGTAGTTGCGTAGTTTCTGTAGTGACCATACAATTGCGAGTAACTCTTTCTCATTTGTGGAGTAATTCTGTTCTGTTTCACTGAGCGTTCGTGAAATAAATGATATGGGTTTTTGGTTTTGGGATAATACGGCTCCTATAGCGTAATTGCTAGCATCTGTGGTTAATTCGAAAGGTTTGTTAAAATTTGGTTGGAAGAGTTCGACCTGGGCTTGTAGTTCTTCTTTTATTATGTTCAGTGCTTTTAGTGCAGGTTCGTCTAAAGTGATTTTTATTTTTGCACTTTGATTCTTTGATATGCCACCGTTCTCTCCTCTGAGGAACGTAGTTAGTGGTTTGACGATGGCTGCAAAATTCTTTATAAATTTTCTATAGTAACTTGCGAGACCTAGGAAGGATCTGAGTTCCTTCAGTGTTGTAGGAATAGGGAAATTTTTAATAGTCTGTATTTTTGTTGGGTCAACTGTAATCTTGTTGTATTTAATTATATGCCCTAAGTATTCAACAGAGTCTTTGAAAAAGTGAGATTTTTCGTTAGAGATTTTCATATTGGCCTGGTGAAGGGCATTTATGATTATGCGGATGTGTTCGATATGTTCTTCAGGAGAGGAAGAATAAATGAGAACATCGTCTATATAGACGTACGCGAACTTCCCGATATATGGTCTAAGGATATCATCCACGCATCTTTGAAAAATAGATGGGGCGTTTTTCAGGCCGAATGGCATACGAAGAAATTCGTATTTAGCTCCATTTACACTAAAAGCCGTTTTTTCCCTGTCTGATTTATTAATAAGGATCTGATGGAAACCAGACTCTAAGTCTAGAGTTGAAAATACTTTTGCGTTTCCTAAATTTTGTATGGTCATAGCCACATCAGGTATGGGGGTATCTATCTGTAACAGTTTGATTGTTAAGTTTCTGAAAGTCTACGACCATTCTGCGCTTAGGTTTCCCTTGTTCATCGGTACCTTTTTTTGCGACTGTCCAAATGGGAGAGTTATACGGACTTTTGCTGGGTTGAATTATTTCATTTTCTAAAAGTTTGTTAATTTCTTTGTTAATGAAATCGCTATCCGACATAGGGTACGGATATTGCTTGGTCCAAATAGGATCTTCGGATTTCGTTCTAATGGTAGCTTGTACCGTGGTAGTATATGGTAGCACTTCATTTGTGTCTTCATTTCTTTGCATAATTTCTTCGATTTCTGCTCTATATTTTTTACTATTAACCGTATAATTTATTTTTTGCATAGATTCACTTTCTTTCTTGGCCCTATATTTATAACTGAGCGTGTACTCGAAAAGGTTGATTTCTGCTTTAATTTTCCTAAGACCCTGTTCACCCAGAAGCATATCGAATTCTTTTAATGCATCAGTTTCAAAAAATGTGAGATTATGTTCTAACAATGTAATTATTTTTTTTGATTTGGTTATTGAGTAACCATGAAGAGTTTTCACTTTTACAGGTTTAATTTGAATAGACTTACCTAAGTTACATTTTGTACTTATATAGTTGTTTGTTGCTCCAGTATCAATCAGGATGTTAATAAGTTTGCCTGTATCCCTGCAGTGGCGTTGCAGACACGGCAAATCGTTCATGCGCCTAAAAAAGCGCTGCCTGTTTCGTAATCATCGTTCTCGTATTCTGGTGTAAGCGATTGTAGTTCTTCGTCGCGTGTCTGGTTTACACGTTGACATTTCTGTTGTACGTGGGAATTATGAGATGAAGGATTTCGTTCTCTTTTTGAGGGTTACCGCGAAATTGATTATTTGGAGGTAGCCCTTGTAATTGACGGTTATAGCTGTTTTGTTGTGGTTTGGAATGATCCCTATTGGGATTTGCGGATCTCGTGTATTGTTGTGATGAATCTACGTCCATTGGTTGATGCTGTTGCCGGGGTGCTGTCTGATTGTATTGCACCTGTACGTTAGGTTTGTACCTTTGTGGCTCCTCGTAATGTCTTCTGCTTGAGTTTTGGTACTGTGATGTATTATATTGTATCTGCTGATTGTATTGCGGAACGTCGAATTGTGAGTTTATATTATCGTGGTATATCGTACTCGCGATAGCGTAAGCGGTTTCTAAGTCCTTCGGATTGTGACTGTAGAGGGTGCCGCTGGTATATTTGCTGTTTAGACCGAGAATGAATATCCTCACAGCTTCCTGGTTTGCATATTCAATCATAGCTGATGGATTTCCTGGTCCATGATTATCCATCTCAACTTTAGTGAGTGCAAGATTAAGTGACTTGCTGACTTCGGAATGGAACTCTGCCAGAGTCCTTTTTCCTTGCTTTATTCTTTTCATTCCTTCGAGCAAAACATACAGAGGTCTCTGGTCCGCATAAGTATAATCGAGACGGTTTATTATGGAATAAAAGTTGAATTTGGTGTTGTGGTTTATTAAAATATCGGCCGCCTCTCCTTGAATTTTGGAATGTACAATCGAGAGTGCCGTGTAGTACATGGGTGTAGTAGCGTAATTCTTGATGTTTTCCATGTGCGTCCAGGCGCGTTTTCTCCATGACCTATAATGGTTCATATCGCCTGTGAAGACTGGTAAGGTTTTGAATATTTCTAAGTTTATTTGTGATTCATCTGTGATGTTTGGTGCACAGTCCTGGTATTGGTTTGTGACTGTGACGTTAGGTGTTGCGTGGGTTTCCAACGAATTCAATCTTTGTTGAGTTTCAGTGAGCGTTGTGGTCAGAGCAGCGATTTGTGCTCTCAAGCTTGCGATTTCTTGTGTTGTCATCTTGACGTCGGTGTTCAATAGGGGACGACGCAAATTGAACGGCTTTTGTCTCCTTTTTTGAGATTTTGAGCGTGTTGAGATATCCGTTGATATAACGTTGCTTGACTGTTTTATCTATATATCAAGACTTATCCGTTATTTTTTTCCAGATTTTGCAGGAATATTAATTTTATCTTTGTTCAATTTTAAGCACCTTTTTCAAAGATCTAGTGCTGGAAGTCCTACTTCCCGTGGAATTTTTTCTATCGTTTTATTCAATGGATAGAGATGGCTTACAGACTGGTTGAGCCCCCAGTTAATATCATTTACACGATATGAGTTCAAGAATTTAAACAATTTTATTTATACGCCGAAATGCGTGCCTTTATTGATATTCTTAAGAACTAATTTTTAATATAAGATCTTACAGCTATTTATACTAATGAAATGCGGCTGCTGTTATCTGCATGCGACTTCTTTGTCGTAATTCGATATCTGCTATCTTGCTATTACTTGAGATGCGGAGTTGGTTATCGCAGTGGATTATTCCATTGCCAGATGTTTGTTGTTTACATGTTGAGAATGCCTTTCTAGATAATGCATGTTCATTTCTATTGTTCGACTGATAGTGCATGTCAAAGCGAGTTCTATCGGTTTACATACATAGTTCGCCTTTGTTCGGAATGTATATTAGGAGATAAGATGTATGTGAGTGTGTGTGACCCGGAGCGAGGCTATGTCGTTAACTCGCTAGAGCGTTTGCAAAGTTGAAACAAAAATGTGATTTTTATCAAAACCTTACATTTTTGTGAACACTATTACCAAGTTCCTGGTAAAAGTAGAAGAAAGTTTGAAGACTTTCCTGACAGCTCTTTTAATTATCTAACCAGTGCTTTTTATTTGACTCACCTCTTTTAATAGGTTAGCCGCAGGATCGTTTGCAAAGTTGAAGCAAAAATGTGATTTTTCTCAAAACCTTAAATTTTTTGAGAACACTGTTGCCACGTTTCTGCTAGGAGTAGAAAAAAGATTGAAGACTTTCCTGAAAGCTCTTCGAATAATCTAACAAATACTGTTTGCTTGATTCACCTCGTTCAAATAATTTAGCCGCTAGATCGTTTGCAAAGTTGAAACAAAAATGTGAATTTTCTCAAAACCCAACATTCTTTTTGAACACTGTTGCCACGTTTCTGGTAGGAGTAGAAGAAAAATTAAAGACTTTCCTGAAAGCTCTTCGAATTATCTAACCAATTCTGTGTAATTGTCTCACCTCGTTCAAATAGTTTAGCCGCTAAGCGTTTGCAAAGTTGAAACAAAACTGTGATTTTTCTCAAAACCCTAAATTTTTTGCGAACACTATTGCCACGCCCCTGGAAGGAGTAGAAGAAAATTTGAAGACTTTCCTGAAAGCTCTTTTAATTATCTAACCAGTGCTTTTTATTTACTCACCTCGTTCGTATAGCCTGCCGCTACAGCGTTTGCAAAGTTGAAACAAAAATGTGATTTTTATCAAAACCCATCATTTTTTGTTAACACTATTACCACGTTCCTGTTAGGAGTAGAAAAAAGATTGAATACTTTCCGGAAAGCTCTTTTAATTATCTAATCAGTGCATTTTATTTGACTCATCTCTTTCAATAGGTTAGCCGCTAGATCGTTGCAAAGTTGAAACAAAAATGTGAATTTTCTTAAAACCCATCATTCTTTGTGAACACTGTTGCCACGTTTCTGGTAGGAGTAGGAGAAAAATTAAAAACTTTCCTGAAAGCTCTTTAAATTATCTAACCATTGCTTTTTGTTTGACTCACCTTGTTCAAATAGTTAAGCCGCTAGAGCGTTTGCAAAGGTGAAAAAAAAAAATGTGATTTTTATTAAAACCCAACATTTTTTGCGAACACTGTTGCCACGTTTCTGGTAGGAGTAGAAGAAAAATTAAAAACTTTCCTGAAAGCTCTTCGAATTATCTAACCAATTCTGTGTGTTTGTCTCACCTCGTTCAAATAGTTTAGCCGCTAAGCGTTTGCAAAGTTGAAACAAAAATGTGATTTTTCTCAAAACCCTAAATTTTTTGCGAACACCGTTGCCACGTTTCTGGTAAGAGTAGAAAAAAGATTGAAGACTTTCCTGAAAACCCTTCGAATAATCTCACCAATACTGTTTGCTTGATTCACCTCGTTCCAATAATTTAGCCGCTAGAGCGTTTGCAAAGTTGAAACAAAAATGTGATTTTTATCAAAACCCAACATTCTTTGTGAACACTATTGCCACGCCCCTGGTAGGAGTAGGAGAAAAGTTGAAGACTTTCCTGAAAGCCCTTTAAATTATCTAACCACTGCTTTTTATTTGACTCACCTCGTTCAAATCGCTTGCCGCTAGAGCGTTTGCAAAGTTGAAACAAAAATGTGATTTTTATCAAAACCCAACATTTTTTGTGAACACTATTACCAAGTTCCTGGTAGGAGTAGAATAAAGGTTGAGGTTTTTCCTGTAAGCTCTTTAAATTATGTAGACAATGATTTTTGTTTGACTCACCTCGTTCTAATAGTTTAGCCGCCAGAGCCTTTGCAAAGGTGAAACAAAAATGTGAATTTTATCAAAACCCAATATATCTTGTGATCACTATTACCACATTCCTGGTAGGAGTAGAAGAAAGATTAAAGTTTTTCCTGAAAGCTCTTTAAATTGTCTAACCAATGCTTTTTGTTCGACTCACCTTGTTCAAATAGCTAAGCCGCTAGAGCGTTTGCAAAGGTGAAAAAAAATGTGAATTTTCTCAAAACCCAACATTTTTTGTGAACACAAGGTGAAACAAAAATGTGATTTTTATCAAAACCCAACATTTTTTGCGAACACTATTGCCACGCTCCTGGTAGGGGCAGAAGAAAAATTGAAGACTTTCCTGAAAGCCCTTTAAATTATCTAACCACTGCTTTTTGTTTGACTCAGCTCGTCCTAATAGTTTAGCCGCCAGAGCCTTTGCAAAGGTGAAACAAAAATGTGAATTTTATCAAAACCCAACATATCTTGTGATCACTATTTCCACATTCCTGGTAGGAGTAGAAGAAAGATTAAAGTTTTTCCTGAAAGCTCTTTAAATTGTCTAACCAATGCTTTTTGTTCGACTCACCTTGTTCAAATAGCTAAGCCGCTAGAGCGTTTGCAAAGGTAAAACAAAAATGTGAATTTTCTCAAAACCCAACATTTTTTGTGAACACAAGGTGAAACAAAAATGTGATTTTTATCAAAACCCATCATTTTTTGTTAACACTATTACCACATTTCTGGTAGGAGCAGAAAAAAGATTGAATACTTTCCTGAAAGGTCTTTAAATTATCTAAACAATTCTTTTTATTTGACTCACCTCTTTCAATAGTTTAGCCGCTAGATCGTTTGCAAAGTTGAAACAAAACTGTGATTTTTCTCAAAACCCTAAATTTTTTGCGAACACCGTTGCCACGTTTCTGGTAGGAGTAGAAGAAAATTGAAGACTTTCCTGAAAGCTCTTTGAATTATCTAACCAGTGCTTTTTATTTACTCACCTCGTTCATATAGCTTGCCGCTAGAGCGTTTGCAAAGTTGAAATAAAAATGTGATCTTTATCAAAACCTTACATTTTTGTGAACACTATTGCCACGCCCCTGGTAGGAGTAGAAGAAAAGTTGAACACTTTCCTGAAAGCTCTTTGAATTTTCTAACCAGTTCTTTTTATTTACTCACCTCGTTCATATAGATTGCCGCTAGAGCGTTTGCAAAATTGAAACAAAAATGTGATTTTTATCAAAACCCAAAATTTTTTGTGAACACTATTACCAAGTTCCTGGTAGGAGTAGAAGAAAGATTGAAGACTTTCCTGAAAGCTCTTCGAATAATCTAACAAACACTATTTGCTTGATTCACCTCGTTCAAATAATTTAGCCGCTAGATCGTTTGCAAAGTTGAAACAAAAATGTGAATTTTCTCAAAACCCAACATTCTTTTTGAACACTGTTGCCACGTTTCTGGTAGGAGTAGAAGAAAAGTTGAACATTTTCCTGAAAGCTCTTTTAATTATCAAACCAGTGCTTTTTATTTACTCACCTCGTTCATATAGCTTGCCACTAGAGCGTTTGCAAGTCAGAAAAAAAATGTGATTTTTATCAAAACCCAACATTTTTTGTGAACACTGTTGCCACGCCCCTGAAAGGAGTAGAAAAAAGATTGAAAATTCTCCTGAAAGATCTTTAAATTGTCTAACCAATGCTTTTTGTTTGACTCACCTTGTTCAAATAGTTAAGCCGCTAGAGCGTTTGCAAAGGTGAAAAAAAATGTGATTTTTATCAAAACCCAACATTTTTTGCGAACACTGTTGCCACGCTTCTGGTAGGAGCAGAAGAGAGACTGAAGATTCTCCTGAAAGCTCTATAAATTGTCTAACCAATGCTTTTTGTTTGACTCACCTTGTTCAAACAGTTAAGCCGCTAGAGCGTTTGCAAAGGCGAAACAATAATGTGAATTTTCTCAAAACCCAACATTTTTTGTGAACACTGTTGCCACGTTTCCTTTAGGAGTAGAAGAAAAATTGACGACTTTCCTGAAAACTCTTCGAACTATCTAACTAATATTGTTTGTTTGATTCACCTCGTTCAAATAATTTAGCTGCGAGAGCGTTTGCAAAGGTGAAACAAAAATGCGATTTTTATCAAAACCCAACATTCTTTGTGAACACTATTGCCACGCCCCTGGTAGGAGTAGAAGAAAAGTTGAAGACTTTCCTGAAAGACCTTTAAATTATCTAACCAATGCTTTTTATTTGACTCACCTCGTTTATATAGCTTGCCGCTAGAGCGTTTGCAAAGTTGAAACAAAAATGTGATTTTTATCAAAACCTTACATTTTTGTGAACACTATTGCCACGCCCCTGGTAGGAGTAGAAGAAAGGTTGAACACTTTCCTGAAAGCTCTTTTAATTATCTAACCAGTGCTTTTTATTTACTCACCTCGTTCATATAGCTTGCCACTAGAGCGTTTGCAAGTCAGAAAAAAAATGTGATTTTTATCAAAACCCAACATTCTTTTTGAACACTGTTGTCACGTTTCTGGTAGGAGTAGAAGAAAGATTGAAGACTTTCCTGAAAACTCTTCAAATTATCTAACTAATATTGTTTGTTTGATTCACCTCGTTCAAATAAATTAGCTGCTAGAGCGTTTGCAAAGGTGAAACAAAAATGTGATTTTGTCAAAACCCAACCTTTTTTGTGAACACTATTGCCACGCTTCTGGTGAGAGTAGAAAAAAAATTGAAGACGTTCCTTAAAGCTCTTTAAATTGTCTAACCAATGCTTTTTGCTTGACTCACCTTGTTCAAATAGTTTAGCCGCTAGAGCGTTTGCAAATTTGAAACAAAAATGTGAATTTTCTCAAAACCCAACATTTTTTGTGAACACTGTTGCCACGTTTCTGGTAGAAGTAGATGAAAAATTAAAAACCTTCGTGGAAGCTCTTCAAATTATCTAACCAATTCTGTTTGTTTGACTCACCTCGTTCAAATAGTTTAGCTGCTAGAGCGTTTGCAAAGGTGAAACAAAAATGTGATTTTTATCAAAACCCAACATTTTTTGTGAACACTGTTGTCACGCTCCTGGTAGGAGTAGAAGAAGAATTAAAGACTTTCCTGAAAGATCTTCAAATTGTCTAACCAATGCTTTTTGTTTGACTCACTTTGTTCAAATAGTTAAGCCGCTAGAGCGTTTGCAAAGGTGAAACAAAAATGTGATTTTTATCAAAACTCAACATTTTTTGTGAACACTGTTTCCACGTTTCTGGTAGGAGTAGAAGAAAGATTGAAGACTTTGCTGAAAACTCTTCGAATTATCTAACTAATATTGTTTGGTTGACTCACCTCGTTCAAATAGTTTAGCTGCTAGAGCGTTTGCAAAGGTGAAACAAAAATGTGCTTTTTATCAAAACTCAACATTTCTTGTGAACACTGTTTCCACGTTTCTGGTAGGAGTAGAAGAAAGATTGAAGACATTGCTGAAAACTCTTCGAATTATCTAATAAATATTGTTTGTTTGATTCCCCTCGTTCAAATAATTTAGCTGCTAGAGCGTTTGCAAAGTTGAAACAAAAATGTGAATTTTCTCAAAACCCAACATTCTTTGTGAACACTGTTGCCACGCCCCTGAAAGGAGTAGAAGAAAAAATGAAGACTTTCCTGAAAGCTCTTTAAATTGTCTAACCAATGCTTTTTGCTTGACTTAGCTCGTTCAAACAGTTTAGCCACTAGAGCGTTTGCAATGTTGAAACAAAAATGTGAATTTTCTCAAAACCCAACATTCTTTGTGAACACTGTTGCCACGCTTCTGGTAAGAGTAGAAGAAAGACTGAAAACTTTCGTGAAAGCTCTTCGAATTATCTAACAAATACTGTTTGCTTGATTAACCTCGTTCAAATAATTTAGCCGCGAGATCGTTTGCAAAGTTGAAACAAAAATATAAATTTTCTCAAAACCCAACATTCTTTGTGAACACTGTTGCCACGTTTCTGGCAGGAGTAGAAAAAAGATTGAAGACTTTCGTGAAAGCTCTTCGAATAATCTAACAAATACTGTTTGCCTGATTCACCTCGTTCAAATAATTGAGCCGCTAGATCGTTTGCAATGTTGAAACAAAAATGTGAATTTTCTCAAAACCCAACATTCTTTGTGAACACTGTTGCCACGTTTCTGGCAGGAGTAGAAAAAAGATTGAAGACTTTCCTGAAAACTCTTCGAATTATCTACCTAATATTGTTTGTTTGATTCACCTCGCTCAAATAAATTAGTGCTAGAGCGTTTGCAAAAGTGAAGCAAAAATGTGATTTTGTCAAAACCAAACATTTCTTGTGAACACTGTTGCCACGTTTCTGGTAGGAGTAGAAGAAAGATTGAAGACTTTCCTGAAAACTCTTCGAATTATCTACCTAATATTGTTTGTTTGATTCACCTCGTTCAAATAAATTAGCTGCTAGAGCGTTTGCAAAGGTGAAACAAAAATGTGATTTTTATCAAAACCCAACATTCTTTGTGAACACTGTTGCCACGTTTCTGGCAGGAGTAGAAAAAAGATTGAAGACTTTCCTGAAAACTCTTCGAATTATCTAACTAATATTGTTTGTATGATTCACCTCGTTCAAATAAATTAGCTGCTAGAGCGTTTGCAAAGGTGAAACAAAAATGTGATTTTTATCAAAACCCAACATTCTTTAAGAACACTGTTGCCACGTTTCTGGTAGGAGTAGAAGAAAGATTGAAGACTTTCCTGACAACTCTTCGAATTATCTACCTAATATTGTTTGTTTGATTCACCTCGTTCAAATAAATTAGCTGCTAGAGCGTTTGCAAAGGTGAAACAAAAATGTGATTTTTATCAAAACCCAACATTCTTTGTGAACACTGTTGCCACGTTTCTGGCAGGAGTAGAAAAAAGATTGAAGACTTTCCTGAAAACTCTTCGAATTATCTAACTAATATTGTTTGTATGATTCACCTCGTTCAAACAAATTAGCTGCTAGAGCGTTTGCAAAGGTGAAACAAAAATGTGATTTTGTCAAAACCCAACATTTTTTGTGAACACTGTTGCCACGCTCCTGGTAAGAATAGAAGAAAAATTAAAGACTTTCCTAAAAGCTCTTTAAATTGTCTAACCAATGCTTTTTGTTTGACTAAGCTCGTTCAAATAGTTAACCCGCTAGTGCGTTTGCAAAGTTAAAACAAGAATGCGAATTTTCTCAAAACTCAACATTTTTTGTGAACACTGTTTCCACGTTTCTGGTAAGAGTAGAAGAAAGATTGAAGACTTTCCTGAAAACTCTTCAATTTATCTAACTAATATTGTCTGTTTGATTCACCTCGTTCAAATAATTTAGCTGCTAGAGCGTTTGCAAAGGTGAAACAAAAATGTGATTTTGTCAAAACCCAACATTTTTTGTGAACACTGTTGCCACGCTCCTGGTAAGAATAGAAGAAAAATTAAAGACTTTCCTAAAAGCCCTTTAAATTGTCTAACCAATGCTTTTTGTTTGACTAAGCTCGTTCAAATAGTTAACCCACTAGTGCGTTTGCAAAGTTGAAACAAAAATGTGAATTTTCTCAAAACCCAACATTCTTTGTGAACACTGTTGCCACGCTCCTGAAAGGAGTAGAAAAAAAATGAAGACTTTCCTGAAAGCTCTTTAAATTGTCTTACCAATGCTTTTTGTTTGACTTAGCTCGTTCAAATAGTTAAGCCGTTAGAGCGTTTGCAAAGTTGAAACAAAAATGTGAAATTTCTCAAAACCCAACATTCTTTGTGAACACTGTTGCCACGCCCCTGAAAGGAGCAGAAAAAAAAATGAAGACTTTCCTGAAAGCTCTTTAAATTGTCTAACCAATGCTTTTTGTTTGACTTAGCTCGTTCAAATAGTTTAGCCACTAGAGCGTTTGCAAAGTTGAAACAAAAATGTGAGTTTTCTCAAAACCTAACAATCTTTGTGAACACTGTTGCCACGCTTCTGGTAGGAGCAGAAGAAAGAGTGAAGACTTTCCTGAAAGCTCTTCGAATAGTCTAAACAATAGTGTTTGCTTGATTCACCTGGTTCAAATAGTTTAGCTGCTAGAGCGTTTGCAGAGGTGAAACAAAAATGTGATTTTTATCAAAACCCAACATTTTTTGTGAACACTGTTGCCACGCTTCTGGTAGGAGTAGAAGAAAGATTGTAGACTTTCCTGAAAACTCTTCGAATTATCTAACTAATGTTGTTTGTTTGATTCACCTCGTTCAAATAAATTAGCTGCTAGAGCGTTTGAGAAGGTGAAACAGAAATGTGATTTTTATCAAAACCCAACATTCTTTGTGAACTCTGTTGCCACGCTTCTGGTAGGAGTAGAAGAAAGATTGAAGACTTTCCTGAAAACTCTTCGAATTATCTAACTAATGTTGTTTGTTTGATTCACCTCGTTCAAACAAATTAGCTGCTAGAGCGTTTGAAAAGGTGAAACAGAAATGTGATTTTTATCAAAACCCAACATTTTTTGTGAACTCTGTTGCCACGCTTCTGGTAGGAGTAGCAGAAAGATTGAAGACTTTCCTGAAAACTCTTCGAATTATCTAACTAATGTTGTTTGTTTGATTCACCTCGTTCAAATAAATTAGCTGCTAGAGCGTTTGAAAAGGTGAAACAGAAATGTGATTTTTATCAAAACCCAATATTCTTTGTGAACTCTGTTGCCACGCTTCTGGTAGGAGTAGAAGAAAGATTGAAGACTCTCCTGAAAACTCTTCGAATTATCTAACTAATATTGTTTGTTTGATTCACCTCGTTCAAATAAATTAGCTGCTAGAGTGCTTGCAAAGGTGAAACAAAAATGTGATTTTTATCAAAACCACACATTCTTTGTGAACACTGTTGCCACGCTTCTGGTAGGAGTAGAAGAAAGATTGAAGACTTTCCTGAAAGCTCTTCGAATTATCTAACTAATATTGTTTGGTTGACTCACCTCGTTCAAATAATTTAGCTGCTAGAGCGTTTGCAAAGGTGAAACAAAAATGTGATTTTTATCTAAACCCAACATTCTTTGTGAACACTATTGCCACGCCCCTGGTAGGAGTAAGAGAAAAGTTGAAAACTTTCCTGAAAGACCTTTAAATTATCTAACCACTGCTTTTTATTTGACTCACCTCGTTCATATAGCTTGCCGCTAGAGCGTTTGCAAAGTTGAAACAAAAATGTGATTTTTATCAAAACCCAATATTTTTTGTGAACACTATTACCACATTCCTGGTAGGAGCAGAAAAAAGATTGAATACTTTCCTGAAAGGTCTTTAAGTTATCTAAACAATTCTTTTTGCTTGACTCACCTCTTCCAAATAGTTTTGCCGCTAGAGCGTTTGCAAAGTTGAAATAAAAGTGTGATTTTTATCAAATCCCTACATTTTTGTGAACACTATTGCCACGCCTCTGGTAGGAGTAGAAGAAAGGTTGAGGTTTTTCCTGTAAGCTCTTTAAATTATGTAGACAATGATTTTTGTTTGATTCACCTCGTTCTAATAGTTTAGCCGCCAGAGCCTTTGCAAAGGTGAAACAAAAATGTGAATTTTATCAAAACCCAACATATCTTGTGATCACTATTACCACATTCCTGGTAGGAGTAGAAGAAAGATTAAAGTTTTTCCTGAAAGCTCTTTAAATTGTCTAACCAATGCTTTTTGTTTGACTCACCTTTTTCAAATAGTTAAGCCGCTAGAGCGTTTGCAAAGGTGAAACAAAAATGTGAATTTTCTCAAAACCCAACATTTTTTGTGAATACTGTTGCTGCGTTTCCTTTAGGAGTAGAAGAAAAACTGAAGACTTTCCTGAAAACTCTTCGAATTATCTAACTAATATTGTTTGTTTGATTCACCTCGTTCAAATAATTTAGCCGCTAGAGTGTTTGCAAATTTGAAACAAAAATGTGATTTTTATCAAAACCTTACATTTTTGTGAACACTATTGCCACGCCCCTGGTAGGAGTAGAAGAAAAGTTGAACACTTTCCTGAAAGCTCTTTGAATTATCTAACCAGTGGCTTTTATTTACTCACCTCGTTTATATAGCTTGCCGCTAGAACGTTTGCAAAGTTGAAACAAAAATGTGATTTTTATCAAAACCCAACATTTTTTGTTAACACTATTACCACATTCCTGGTAGGAGTAGAAGAAAGATTGAAGACTTTCCTGAAAGCCCTTTTAATTATATATTCAGTGCTTTTTATTTGACTCACCTCTTTCAATAGGTTAGCCGCTAGATCGTTTGCAAAGTTGAAACAAAAATGTGAATTTTCTCAAAACCCATCATTCTTTGTGAACACTGTTGCCACGTTTCTGGTAGGAGTAGAAAAAAGATTGAAGACTTTCCTGAAAGCTCTTCGAATAATCTAACAACTACTGTTTGCTTGACTCACCTCGCTCAAATAATTTAACCACTAGATCGTTTGCAAGTCAGAAAAAAAATGTGATTTTTATCAAAACCCAACATTTTTTGTGAACACTTTTGCCACGTTTCTGGTAGGAGTAGATGAAAAATTAAAGACTTTCCTGAAAGCTCTTCGAATAATCTAAGAATTACTGTTTCCTTGATTCACCTCGCTCCAATAATTTAGCCGCTAGAGCGTTTGCAAAGTTGAAACAAAAATGTGAAGTTTCTCAAAACCCAACATTCTTTGTGAACACTGTTGCCACGTTTCTGGTAGGAGTAGAAAAAAGATTGAAGACTTTCCTGAAAGCTTTCGAATAATCTAACAAATACTGTTTGTTTGATTCACCTCGTTCAAATAATTTAGCCACTAGATCGTTTGCAAAGTTGAAACAAAAATGTGAATTTTCTCAAAAGCCATCATTCTTTGTGAACACTGTTGCCACGTTTCTGGTAGGAGTAGAAGAAAGATTGAGGACTTTCCTAAAAACCCTTCGAATAATCTAACCAATACTGTTTGTTTGATTCACCTCGTTCAGATAACTTCGCCGCTACAGCGTTTGCAAAGTTGAAACAAAAATTTGATTTTTATCAAAACCCAACATTTTTTGTTAACACTATTACCACGCTCCTGGTAGGAGTAGAAGAAAGATTAAAGACTTTCGTGAAAGCTCTTTTAATTATCTAATCAGTGCATTTTATTTGACTCACCTCTTTCAATAGGTTAGCCGCTGGATCGTTTGCAAAATTTAAACAAAAATGTGATTTTTCTCAAAACCCTAAATTTTTTGCGAACACTGTTGCCACGCCCCTGGTAGGAGTAGAAGAAAAGTTGAGCACTTTCCTGAAAGCTCTTTAAATTATCTAACCAGTGCTTTTTATTTACTCACCTCGTTCGTATAGCCTGCCGCTACAGCGGTTGCAAAGTTGAAACAAAAATGTGATTTTTATCAAAACCCAACATTTTTTGTTAACACTATTACCACGTTCCTGGTAGGAGTAGAAGAAAAATTAAAGACTTTCCTGAAAGCTCTTCGAATTAGCTAACTAATATTGTTTGTCTGATTCACCTCGTTCAAATAATTTAGCTGCTAGAGCGTTTGCAAAATTGAAACAAAAATGTGATTTTTATCAAAACCCTACATTTTTGTGAACATTATTGCCACGCCTCTGGTAGGAGTAGAAGAAAGGTTGAGGTTTTTCCTGTAAGCTTTTCGAATAATCTCACCAATACTGTTTGCTTGGTTCACTTCGTTCCAATAATTTAGCCGCTAGAGCGTTTGCACAGTTGAAAGTAAAACGTGATTTTTATCAAAACCCAACATTTTTTGTGAACACTATTACCACATTCCTGGTAGGAGCAGAAAAAAGATTGATAACTTTCCTGAAAGGCCTTTAAATTATCTAAACAATGCTTTTTGCTTGACTCAACTCTTTCAAATAATTTAGCCGCTAGAGCGTTTGTAAAGTTGAAATAAAAATGTGATTTTTCTCAAAACCCTATGTTTTTTGCGAACACTGTTGCCACGCCCCTGGTAGGAGTAGAAGAAAAGTTGAACACTTTCCTGAAAGCTCTTTAAATTATCTAACCAGTGCTTTTTATTTACTCACCTCGTTCGTATAGCCTGCCGCTACAGCGGTTGCAAAGTTGAAACAAAAATGTGAATTTTCTCAAAACTCAACATTCTTTGTGAACACTGTTTCCACGTTTCTGGTAGGAGTAGAAGAAAGATTGAAGACTTTCCTGAAAACTCTTAGATTATCTAATCAGTGCTTTCTATTTACTCACCTCGTTCAAATAGCTTGCCGCTAGAGCGTTTGCAAAATTGAAACAAAAATGTGATTTTTATCAAAATCCAAAATTTTTTGCGAACACTATTACCATGTTCCTGGTAGGAGTAGAAGAAAGATTGAAGACTTTCCTGAAAGCTCTTCGAATAATCTAACCAATACTGTTTGCTTGATTCACCTCGTTCCAATAATTTAGCCGCTAGAGCGTTTGCAAAGTTGAAACAAAAATGTGATTTTTATCAAAACCCTACATTTTTGTGAACACTATTGCCACGCCCCTGGTAGGAGTAAGAGAAAAGTTGAAGACTTTCCTGAAAGACCTTTAAATTATCTAACCACTGCTTTTTATTTGACTCACCTCGTTCAAATAGCTTGCCGCTAGAGCGTTTGCAAAGTTGAAACAAAAATGTGATTTTTATCAAAACCCAACATTTTTTGTTAAGACTATTACCACGTTCCTGGTAGGAGTAAAAGAAAGATTGAATACTTTCCTGAAAGCTTTTTTAATTATCTAACCAGTGCTTTTTATTTGACTCACCTCTTTCAATAGGTAACCCGCTAGCTCGTTTGCAAATTTGAAACAAAAATGTGATTTATATCAAAACCCTAAATTTTGTGCGAACACTGTTGCCACGTTTCTGGTAGGAGTAGAAAAAAGATTGAAGACTTTCCTGAAAGCTCTTCAAACAATCTAACAAATACTGACTGCTAAATTCACCCCGTTCAAATAATTTAGCCGCTAGATCGCTTGCAAAGTTGAAACAAAAATGTGAATTTTCTCAAAACCCAACATTTTTTGTGAACACTGTTGCCACGTTTCTGGAAGGAGTAGAAGAAAAATTAAAAACTTTCCTGAAAGTTCTTCGAATTATCTAACCAAACCTGTTTGTTTGACTCACCTCGTTCAAATAGTTTAGCCGATAAGCATTTGCAAACTTGAAACAAAAATGTGACCCTACATTTATGTGAACACTATTGCCACGCCCCTGGTAGGAGTAGAAGAAATGTTGAAGACTTTCCTGAAAGCTCTTTAAATTATCTAACCAGTTCTTTTTATTTACTCACCTCGTTCAAATAGCTTGCCGCTAGAGCCTTTGCAGAGTTGAAACCAAAATGTGAATTTTCTCAAAACCCATCATTCTTCGTGAACACTGTTGCCACGTTTCTGGTAGGAGTAGAAGAAAAATTAAAGACTTTCCTGAAAGCTCTTCAAATTATCCATCCATTTCTGTTTATTTGACTCACCTCCCTTCAGTAGTTTAGCCACTAAAGCGTTTGCAAAGTTGAAACAAAAATGTGATTTTTATCAAAACCCAACATTTCTTGTGATCACTATTACCACATTCCTGGTAGGAGTAGAAGAAAGATTAAAAACTTTCCTGAAAGCTCTTCGAATTATCTAACCAGTGCTTTTTGTTTACTCATTTCGTTCAAATAGTTTAGCCGATAAGCGTTTGCAAAGTTGAAACAAAAATGTGATTTTTCTCAAAACCCTAAATTTTTTGCGAACATTGTTGCCACGTTTCTGGTAGGAGTAGAAAAATGATTGAAGACTTTCCTGAAAGCTCTTCGAATTATCTAACCAGTGCTTTTTATTTACTCACCTCGTTTAAATAGTTTAGCCGATAAGCGTTTGCAAAGTTGAAACAAAAATGTGACCCTACATTTATGTGAACACTATTGCCGCGCCCCTGGTAGGAGTAGAAGAAAAGTTGAACACTTTCCTGAAAGCTCTTTAAATTATCTAACCAGTGCTTTTTATTTACTCACCTCGTTCAACTAGCTTGCCGCTAGAGCGTTTGCAAAGTTAAAACCAAAATGTGAATTTTCTCAAAACCCAAAATTTTTTGTGAACACTATAACCATGTTCCTGGTAGGAGTAGAAGAAAGGTTGAAGACTTTCCTGAAAGCTCTTCGAATAAGCTAACCAATACTGTTTGCTTGATTCACCTCGTTCCAATAATTTAGCCGCTAGAGCGTTTGCAAAGTTGAAACAAAAATGTGATTTTTATCAAAACCCTACATTTTTGTGAACACTATTGCCACACCCCTGGTAGGAGTAGAAGAAAAGTTGAACACTTTCCTGTAAGCTCTTTAAATTATGTAGACAATGATTTTTGTTTGACTCACCTCGTTTTAATAGTTTAGCCGCCAGAGCGTTTGCAAAGGTGAAACAAAAATGTGATTTTTATCAAAACCCAACATTTATTGTGATCACTATTACCACATTCCTGGTAGGAATAGAAGAAAGATTAAAAACTTTCCTGAAAGCTCTTCGAATTATCTAACCAGTGCTTTTTATTTACTCACCTCTTTCAAATAGTTTAGCCGATAAGCGTTTGCAAACTTGAAACAAAAATGTGACCCTACATTTATGTGAACACTATTGCCACGCCCCTGGTAGGAGTAGAAGAAAAGTTGAAGACTTTCCTGAAAGCTCTTTAAATTATCTAACCAGTGCTTTTTATTTACTCACCTCGTTCAAGTAGCTTGCCGCTAGAGCGTTTGCAAAGTTGAAACCAAAATGTGAATTTTCTCAAAACCCATCATTCTTCGTGAACACTGTTGCCACGTTTCTGGTAGGAGTAGAAGAAAAATTAAAGACTTTCCTGAAAGCTCTTCAAATTATCCATCCATTTCTGTTTATTTGACTTACCTCGCTTCAGTAGTTTAGCCACTAAAGCGTTTGCAAAGTTGAAACAAAAATGTGATTTTTATCAAAACCCAATATTTCTTGTGATCACTGTTGCCACGTTCCTGGTGGGAGTAGAAGAAAGATTGAAGACTTTCCTGAAAACTCTTCGTATAATCTAACCAATACTGTTTGTTTGATTCAAACAAACAAACGCTCTAGCAGCTAAATTATTTGAACGAGGTGAAACAAACAAACAATATTAGTTAGATAATTCGAAGAGTTTTCAGCAAAGTCTTCAATCTTTCTTCTACTCCTACCAGGAGCATGGCAACAGTGTTCACAAAAAATGTTGGGTTTTGACAAATTCACATTTTTGTTTAACATTTGCAAACGCTCTAGCAGCTAAATTATTTGAACGAGGTGAATCAAACAAACAATATTAGTTAGATAATTCGAAGAGTTTTCAGCAAAGCCTTCAATCTTTCTTCTACTCCTACCAGGAGCGTGGCAACAGTGTTCACAAAAAATGTTGGGTTTTGACAAAATCACATTTTTGTTTCACCTTTGCAAACGCTCTAGCAGCTAATTTATTTGAACGAGGTGAATCAAACAAACAATATTAGTTAGATAATTCGAAGAGTTTTCAGGAAAGTCTTCAATCTTTTTTCTACTGCTACCAGAAACGTGGCAACAGTGTTCACAAAGAATGTTGGGTTTTGAGAAAATTCACATTTTTGTTTCAACTGTGCAAACGCTCTAGTGGCTGAAGTATTTAAATGAGGTGAAACAAACAAACAATATTAGTTAGATAATTTGAAGGGCTTTCAAGAAAGTCTGCAATCTTTCTTCTACTCCTACCAGAAACGTGGCAACAGTGTTCACAAAGAATGTTGGGTTTTGAGAAAATTCACATTTTTGTTTCAACTTTTCAAACGCTCTAGCGGCTGAACTATTGGAACGAGGTTAATCAAACATAAAGCATTGGTTAGATATTTGAAAGGGCTTTCAGGAAGGTTTTCAATCTTTCTTTTACTCCTACCAGGAACGTGGCAATAGTGTTCACGAAAAATGAAAGTTTTTCAGAAAAATCACATTTTTGTTTCAACTTTGCAAACGCTCTAGCGGCTAAACTATTGGAACGAGGTTAATCAAACATAAAGCATTGGTTAGATAATTAAAAGGGCTTTCAGGAAAGTCTTCAATCATTCTTCTATGCCTACCAGAAACGTGGCAATAGTGTTCACGAAAAACGAAGGTTTTTCAGAAAAATCACATTTTTATTTCAACTTTGCAAACGCTCTAGCGGCTAAACTATTTGAGCGAGGTAAGTAAATAAAAAGCACTGGTTAGATAATTAAAAGGGCTTTCAGAAAAGGCTTCAATCATTCTTCTATGCCTACCAGAAACGTGGCAATAGTGTTCACGAAAAACGAAGGTTTTTCAGAAAAATCACATTTTTATTTCAACTTTGCAAACGCTCTGGCGGCTAAACTATTTGAACGAGGTGAGTCAAACATAAAGCATTGGTTAGATAATTTAAAGGGCTTTCAGGAAAGTCTTCAATCATTCTTCTACTCCTACCAGGAACGTGGTAATAGTGTTCACTAAAAACGTAGGTTTTTGAGAAAAATCACATTTTTGTTTCAACATTGCGAACGCTCTAGCGGCTAAACTATTTGAACGAGGTGAGTCAAACATAAAGCATTGGTTAGATAATTTGTAGTGCTTTCAGGAAAGCCTTCAATCTTTCTTCTACTCCTAATAGGGGCTTGGCAATAGTCAAAATTTGGTTTCAACTTTCAAACGCTCTAGCGGCTAAACTGTTTGAACGAGGTGAGTTAGATAAAAAGCATTGGTTAAATAATTTAAGGGGCTTTCAGGAAAGTCTTCAATCATTCTTCTACTGCTACCAGGAACGTGGCAATAGTGTTCACGATAAACGAAGGTTTTTCAGAAAAATCACATTTTTATTTCTATTTCAACTTAGCAAACGCTCTAGCGGCTAAACTATTGGAACGAGGTGAGTAAACATAAAGCATTGGTTAGATAATTTGTAGTGCTTTCAGGAAAGCCTTCAATCTTTCTTCTACTCCTAATAGGGGCTTGGCAATAGTAAAAATTTGGTTTCAAATTTCAAACGCTCTAGCGGCTAAACTGTTTGAACGAGGTGAGTTAGATAAAAAGCACTGGTTAGATAATTTAAGGGGTTTTCAGGAAAGTCTTCAAACATTCTTCTACTCCTACCAGGAACGTGGCAATAGTGTTCACGATAAACGAAGGTTTTTCAGAAAAATCACATTTTTATTTCAACTTTGCAAACGCTCTAGCGGCTAAACTATTGGAACGAGGTGAGTAAACATAAAGCATTGGTTAGATAATTTGTAGTGCTTTCAGGAAAGCCTTCAATCTTTCTTCTACTCCTAATAGGGGCTTGGCAATAGTCAAAATTTGGTTTCAACTTTCAAACGCTCTAGCGGCTAAACTGTTTGAACGAGGTGAGTTAGATAAAAAGCATTGGTTAAATAATTTAAGGGGCTTTCAGGAAAGTCTTCAATCATTCTTCTACTGCTACCAGGAACGTGGCAATAGTGTTCACGATAAACGAAGGATTTTCAGATAAATCACATTTTTGTTTTAACTTTGCAAATGGTCTAGCGGCTTAGCTGTTTGAACGAGGTGAGTAAAATAAAAAGCATTGGTTAGATAATTTGTAGTGCTTTCAGGAAAGCTTTCAATCTTTCTTCTACTCCTTCCAGGGGCTTGGCAATAGTCAAATTTTCGTTTCAACTTTGCAAACGCTCTAGCGGCTAATCTGTTTGAACGAGGTTAGTTAAATGAAAAGCATTGGTTAGATAATTTGTAGTGCTTTCAGGAAAGCCTTCAATCTTTCTTCTACTCCTACCATAGGCTTGGCAATAGTCGAATTTTGGTTTCAACTTTCAAACGCTCTAGCGGCTAAACTGTTTTAACGAGGTGAGTTAAATAAAAAGCATTGGTTAAATAATTTAAGGGGCTTTCAGAAAGTCTTCAATCGTTCTTCTACTCCTACCAGGAACGTGGTAATAGTGTTCACTAAAAACGTAGGTTTTTGAGAAAAATCACATTTTTGTTTCGACTTTGCGAACGCTCTAGCGGCTTAACTGTTTAAACGAGGTGAGTCAGCCATAAAGCATTGGTTAGATAATTTAAAGGGCTTTCAGAAAAGTTTTCAATTTTTCTTCTACTGCTACCAGGAACGTGGCAATAGTGTTCACGAAAAACGTAGGTTTTTAAGAAAAATCAAATTTTTTTAACTTTGCAAACGCTCTAGCAACTAAACTATTTGAACGAGGTGAGTCAAACATAAAGCATTGGTTAGATAATTTAAAGGGCTTTCAGGAAAGTCTTCAATCATTCTTCTACTCCTACCAGGAACGTGGTAAAAGTGTTCACTAAAAACGTAGGTTTTTGAGAAAAATCACATTTTTGTTTTGAATTTTCGAACGATCTAGCGGCAAACTGTTTGAAAGAGATGAGTCAAGTAAAGAGCGCTGGTTAGAGCTTTCAGGAAAGTCTTCAATCTTTCTTCTACTCCTACCAGGAGCGTGGCAATAGTATTCACATAAAATGTTGGGTTTTTATAAAAATCACATTTTTGTTTCACCTTTGCAAACGCTCTAGCAGCTAAATTATTTGAATGAGGTGAATCAAACAATCATATTTGGTTAGCTAATCTGAAGAGCTTTCAGGAAAGTCTTTAATTTTTCATCTGCTCCTACCAAAAACGTGGCAATAGTATTCCAAAGAATGTTGGGTTTTGAGAAAATTCACATTTATGTTTCAACTGTGCAAACGCTCTAAGCTTAATTATTTCAACGAGGTGAAACAAACAAACAATTTTAGTTAGATAATTCGAAGAGTTTTCAGGAAAGTCTTCAATCTTTCTTCTACTCCTACCAAAAACGTGGCAACAGTGTTCACAAACAATGTTGGGTTTTGATAAAAATCACATTTTTGTTTCACTTTTGCAAACGCTCTAGCAGCTAAATTATTTGAACGAGGTGAATCAAGCAAACAGTATTGGTTAGACTATTCGAAGAGCTTTCAGGAAAGTCTTCAATTTTTTTCTACTCCTACCAGAAACCTGGCAACAGTGTTCGCAAAAAATGTTGGGTTTTGATAAAAATCACATTTTGGTTTTAACTTTGCAAATGCTCTACCGGCGAAGATATCTGAACGAGGTGAATTAAACAAACAATATTAGTTACATAATTTGAAGAGTTTTCAGGAAAGTCTGCAATCTTTCTTCTACTCCTACCAGAAACGTGGGAACACTGTTCACAAAAAATGTTGGGTTTTGATAAAATTCACATTTTTGTTTCACCTTTGCAAACGCTCTAGCAGCTAAACTATTTGAACGAGGTGAGTCAAACAAATAGAATTGGTTAGATAATTTGAAGAGCTTTCAGGAAAGTCTTTAGTTTTTCATCTACT
This sequence comes from Bactrocera zonata, assembly GCA_037783105.1. Taxonomy (NCBI): domain Eukaryota; kingdom Metazoa; phylum Arthropoda; class Insecta; order Diptera; family Tephritidae; genus Bactrocera; species Bactrocera zonata. Next base: position 30,649 of record JBAWJQ010004595.1, on the reverse strand, counting down.
CCTACCAGAAACGTGGCAACAGTGTTCACAAAGAATGTTGGGTTTTGATAAAATTCACATTTTGTTTCACCTTTGCAAACGCTTTAGCAGCTAAACTATTTGAACGAGGTGAGTCAAACAAACAGAATTGGTTAGATACTTTGAAGAGCTTTCAGGAAAGTCTTTAGTTTTTCATCTACTCCTACCAGAAACGAAGCAACATTGTTCACAAAGAATGTTGGGTTTTGATAAAATTCACATTTTTGTTTCACCTTTGCAAACGCTCTAGCAGCTAATTTATTTGAACGAGGTGAATCAAACAAACAATATTAGTTAGATAATTTGAAGAGATTTCAGGCAAGCCTTTAATTTTCACTCACTCCTACTAGAAACGTGGCCACAGTGTTCACAAAGAATTTTGGGTTTTGAGAAAATTCGCATTTTTGTTTCACCTTTGCAAACACTCCAGCAGTTAATTTATTTGAATGAGGTGAATCAAGCAAACAATATTAGTTAGATAATTTGAAGAGCTTTCAGGAAAGTTTTTAATTTTTTATGTACTCCTGCCAGAAATGTGGCGACAGTGTTCATAAAGAATGTTGGGTTTTGAGAAAATTAAAATTTTTGTTTCACCTTTGCAAACGCTTTAGCAGCTGAACTATTTGTACGGGGTGAGTCAAACAAACAAAATTGGTTAGATAATTTGAAGAGCTTTCAGGAAAGTCTTTAGTTTTTCATCTACTCCTACCAGAAACGTGGCAACAGTGTTCATAAAGAATGTTGGGTTTTGAGAAAATTCACATTTTTGTTTCAACTTTGCAAACGCTCTAGTGGCTAAACTGTTGGAACGAGCTAAGTCAAACAAAAAGCATTGGTTAGACAATTCAGAAAGCTTTGAGGAAAGTCTTCAATCTTTTTTCTACTCCTTTCAGGGTCGTGGCAACAGTGTTCACAAAGAATGTTGGGTTTTGTGAAAATTCACATGTTTGTTTTAACTTTGCAAACGCTCTAAGCTAAATTATTTGAACGAGGTGAAACAAACAAACAATTTTAGTTAGATAATTCGAAGAGTTTTCAAGAAAGTCTTCAATCTTTCTTCTACTCCTACCAAAAACGTGGCAACAGTGTTCACAAAAAATGTTGGGTTTTGATAAAAATCACATATTTGTTTCACCTTTGCAAACGCTTTAGCAGCTAAATTATTTGAACGAGATGAATCAAGCAAACAGTATTGGTTAGATTATTCGAAGAGCTTTCAGGAAAGTCTTCAAATTTTTTCTGCTCCTACCAGAAACGTGGCAAGAGTGTTCGCAAAAAATTTAGGGTTTTGGAAAAATCACATTTTTGTTTCAACTTTGCAAACGCTCTAGTGGCTAAACTATTTGAACGAGCTAAGTCAACCAAAATGCATTGGTTAGACAATTTAAAGACCTTTTAGGAAAGTCTTCAACCTTTCTTCTACTCCTACCGGAAACGTGGCAACAGTGTTCACAAAGAGTGTTGGGTTTTGAGAAAATTCACATTTTTGTTTCAACTTTGCAAACGATCTAGCGGCTAAATTATTTGAACGAGGTGAATTAAGCAAACAGTGTTGGTTAGATTATTCGAAGATCTTTCAGGAAAGTCTAAAATTTTTTTTCTACTCCTACCAGAAACGTGGAAACAGTTTTCGCAAAAATTTTAGGGTTTTGAGAAAAATCATATTTTTGTTTCAACTTTGCAAACGCTCTAGCGGCGAAGTTATTTGAACGAGGTGAATCAAAAAAACAGTATTGGTTAGATTATTCGAAGGGTTTTCAGGAAAGTCTTCAATCTTTCTTCTACTCCTACCAGAAACGTGGCAACAGTGATCACAAAGAATGTAGGGTTTTGAGAAAATTAACATTTTTTTTTTCAACTTTGCAAACGCTCTAGTGGCTAAACTATTTGAACAAGGTGAGTCAAGCAAAAAGCATTGGTTAGACAATTTAAAGAGCTTTCAGGAAAGTCTTCAATCTTTCTTCTACTCCTACCAAAAACGTGGCAACAGTGTTCACAAAGAATGTTGGGTTTTGAGAAAATTCACATTTTTGTTTCAACTTTGCAAACGCTCTAGCGGCTAAATTATTGGAACGAGGTGAATCAAGCAAACAGTATTGGTGAGATTATTCGAAGGGCTTTCAGGAAAATCTTCAACCGTTTTTCAAACTTCACATTTTTGTTTCATCTTTGCAAACGCTCTAGTGGCTAAACTATTTCAACGAGCTGAGTCAAACAAAAAGCATTGGTTAGACAATTTAAAGAGCTTTCAGGAAAGTCTTCAATCTTTCTTCTACTCCTACCTGGAGCGCGGCAATAGTGTTCACAAAAAATGTTGGGTTTTGATAAAAATCACATTTTTGTTTCACCTTTGCAAACGCTCCAGCGGCTAAACTGTTTCAACAAGGTCAGTCAACCAAACAGAATTGGTTGAGTAATTGAATCTTTAATTTTTCTTCTACTCCTACCAGAAACGTGGCAACAGTGTTCACAAAGAATGTTGAGTTTTTAGAGAATTCACATTTTTGTTTCACCTTTGCAAACGTTCTAGCGGCTAAACTACTAAAACGAGGTGAGTCAAACAAAAAGCATTGTTTGCAAAGTTGAAACAAAAATGTGAATTTTCTCAAAACCCAACATTCTTTGTAAACACTGAAAGCCTTATAAATTATGTAGACAATGCTTTTTGTTTGACTCACCTCGTTTTAGTAGTTTAGCCGCTAGAGCGTTTGCAAAGGTGAAACAAAAATGTGAATTCTCTAAAAACTCAACATTTTTTGTGAACACTGTTGCCACGTTTCTGGTTGGAGTAGAAGAAAAATTAAAAACTTTCCTAAAAGCTCTTGATATCGATATTGATGGTTAGTTAACTTAAATATGTTAAACTAATTATTTGAAGCTTTTCGATATCGATTGCTAAATGTGTGTGTACAAGAAAATCGACTTTATACCTAAATATAAGATTACGGAATTCTTCTAAATGCACTGCCGTTATGCCGTTATGGCTTTATGTAAACTTCAGTAAGTTAAATAAAGTTTTTTAACTTAAATATGTAAAAGAAATGATTTGAAGCATTTCGATATCGATTGCTAAATGTGTAAATACAAGATAATCGACTTTAAACCTAAATATAGGATTACGGAATTCTTCTAAATGCACTGCCGTTATGCCGTTATGGCTTTATGTAAACTTCAGTAAGTTAAAGAAAGTTTTTTAACTTAAATATGTAAAAGAAATGATTTTAAGCATTTCGATATCGATTGCTGAATGTGTAAATACAAGAAAATCGACTGTGTACCTAAATATAAGATTACGGAATTCTTCTAAATGCACTGCCGTTATGCCGCCATGGCTTTATGTTAACTTCAGTGCGTTAAGGAAGGTTTATTTATTTAAGTATGTTAAACTAATGATTTGATGCATTTCGATATCGATTACTAAATGCGTATATACAAGAAAATCGAGTTTATACCTTAATATAAGATTACGGAATTCTTCTAAATGCACTGCCGTTATGCCGCCATGGCTTTATGTCAACTTCAGTTCGTTAAAGAAGGTTTATTAACTTAAATATGTTAAACTAATGATTTGAAGTATTTCGATATCGATTGCTAAATGTGTGTGTACAAGAAAATCGACTTTGTACCTAAATATAAGATTACGGAATTCTTCTAAATGCACTGCCGTTATGCCGTTATGGCTTTATGTAAACTTCAGTAAGTTAAAGAAAGTTTTTTAACTTAAATATGTAAAAGAAATGATTTGAGGCATTTCGATATCGATTGCTAAATGTGTAAATACAAGATAATCGACTTTGTACCTAAATATAAGAACACGGAATTCTTCTAAACGCACTGCCGTTATGCCGTCATGGCTTTATGTAAACTTCAGTTCGTTAAAAAAGGTTTATTAACTTAATATATTAAACTAATGATTTGAAGCATTTCGATATCGATTGCTAAATGTGTAAATACAAGATAATCGACTTTAAACCTAAATATAGGATTACGGAATTCTTCTAAATGCACTGCCGTTATGCCGTTATGGCTTTATGTAAACTTCAGTAAGTTAAAGAAAGTTTTTTAACTTAAATATGTAAAAGAAATGATTTTAAGCATTTCGATATCGATTGCTGAATGTGTAAATACAAGAAAATCGACTTTGTACCTAAATATAAGATTACGGAATTCTTCTAAATGCACTGCCGTTATACCGTTAAGGCTTTATGTAAACTTCAGTAAGATTAAGATGGTTAGTTAACTTAAATATGTTAAACTAATTATTTGAAGCTTTTCGATGTCGATATCGCATCTTTAAGGATGCGGTAACTATCATGCAAGTGTGCAAGAAAGTATTGTGCATGCCACACATTGTCGATTGCTGATTGTTGCATTTTCTCATTCCTCCAGTTTGGCCTAAAAAACTTTGTGAGTTTAATTGTGACTCGCGCTTCTGGCGCAGTGCATCTTTACGTCACGCTGCACAATCTGGTATGCGGTTGGAATGCAGGAACTTGTGTAATGGAATGTAAAGCGTTGCAGAAAAAGTTTAGGATGTATACAATGTGTAAATGAAAGCGTTACAGGTGGATATTGCAAGTGTGAGATACATTAAAATTAAACTTAATGTAAATTGAAAATAATGTAATAAAGCTTACGAAATGAAACTAAAAAAAGTTTTTTTAAATAGTTAACAAAAAATAAAAAGTAAAGAAGGGTTAAACTTTCGGATGCAACCGAACATTTTATGCTCTTGCAAAGCATCAAAGCTAGGGAAATACCTTAAGAGGCGATACCAGTGTGACGCATGAAAAATTAGGCGATAAAGTATATTTGCAGCTATATTTTAAGATTTTCTTACAAAAATGTTTAAAAATAACGGAGTTATGGACTGTTTTGGGGGGCCGAGAAAAAAGTGCCTCAACTGCTGGCATGATTCCGGCCGAATGAGTAGATGAAACAAAAAATTTTGAAAAGTTTATTAAATATATTTCCCATACAATGACTTACGATCTTTGAAAAATATCAAAAATTAACAAAATGGCGTAATTAAAAAAAATAGTTTTTTTAGGTAAAAACTTGTCGTTTTTTAATGCCAAATTGACAATTTTCAATCAATCGAAAGGATCGTAGTCTATTGTATAGCAAATGTATTAAAAATACTCAGTTTTAATTTGAAGTCAATCGGTTAATTTCTCGTAATTATGCTAGCAATTTTGAAAAATATCGTTTCGAGAAAAACGCGTTTAAGGCTTCACTTATATATGTTTGCACCTCCGAGCGGTCGCTCTTTAGAACGCCGCCATCCAAAACCTATTCAAGATACGACCTTCCTGATTTCACAGGATATTTATGGAAATATAAGCTATCGAAAAAGCAAATAAAAATTTTTTTTTTAAGTGTCACACTGGTATAGCCCCTTAAGGCAATTCTATAAATACATGTAATATGTTTAACTCATACACTGACAGACACATAAGATTTCTTAGAAAATCACTACACATACATATGTAGTATGTGGGAATTAGGGTAGTATTGAGCTGATTTTATCTATACTATTATCATGCCACATACTAAACAAATTTCCCTGGGTTTCATTGAGGAACCTCACATATAATTACCAATATACAAATATATATATAAGAGCGGGTCGATTTAAAAATCGCCCATTGCTCTATGAAAATCATATTCTAGGGATCAAAATAAGATACTTTGCCGAAGGAACCATACCTCTAAAACGATTTTTGATGTACCCCAATTTGGGTCGAACTTTTGGGTAGGGGCAAATTTTGAAAAATCCCACTTTGACCCAATTAGAGTGCTCCAATCGAGTCCAAATGTATGACCGACCCCCACTTACTTTGGACGGCCGACCAATCCATGCCAGTGGCACACCCCCTGGAACTCCCATGGGGGGTTCCCCATACAATAATTTCAAAAAATCAACATTTTTGGTGATTTACATGAAAAAATCAGCTAAATTGCTATGTTTTTTCTTTATTTTTATTTATTTATTTATAATAATATCTATTTTTTCTCTTAAGAAATTTATTTAGTCAGAACATATGTAAATGAAAAAGATTAATTTAAGTGAGTTATAGAAAAGAAATTAAAAAAAATTATTGTTTAAAAACTTTTTTACTTTCAAGTCTGGGCAATAATAATAATAAAGTCGATTTTCTTGTATATACTCTTTTAGCAATCGATATGGAAATGCTTCAAATCATTAGTTTAACATATTAAAGTTAATTAATCTTATTTAACGCACTGAAGTTAACATAAAGCAAAGGCGGCATAACGGCAGTGCATTCAGAAGAATTCCGTAATCTTATATAAAGGTATAAAGTCGATTTTGTTGTATATATACATTTAGCAATCGATATCGAAACGCTTTAAATAATTAGTTTAACATATTTAATTTAACTAACCATCTTTATCTTACTGAAGTTTACATAAAGCCTTAACGATTAAACGGCAGTGCATTTAGAAGAATTCCATAATCTTATATTTAGGTATTAAGTCGATTTTCTTGTATATACACATTTAGCAAACGATATCAAAATGCTTCAAATCATTAGTTTAACATATTTAAGTTTATAAAACCTCTTTAACGAACTGAAGTTGATATAAAGCCTTGGGGGCATAACGGCAGTGCATTTAGAAGAATTGCTTTATCTTATTTTTGGGTATAAAGTCGATTTTCTTGTATATACACATTTAGCAATCGATATTGAAATGCTTCAAATCATTAGTTTAACATATCTAAGTTAATAAACATCCTCTAACGAACTGAAGATGACATGAAGCCATGACGGCATAACGGCAGAGCATTTTGAAGAATTCCGTAATCTTATGTTTAGGTGTAAAGTCGATTTTCTTGAATATGCACCTTTAGCAACCGACATCGAAAGTCTTCAAATCATTAGTTTAACATATTTAAGTTAATAAACCTTCTTAACGAACTAAAGTTAACAAAAAGCCAGTGCAGCATAACGTCAGTGCATTTGGAAGAATTCCGTAATCATATATTTAAGTTTAAGTCGATTATCTTGTATTAACACATTTAGCAATCGATATCGAAATGCTTCAAATCATTAGATCAACATATTTAAGTTAATAAATCTTCTTTAACGGACTGAAGTTGACATAAAGCCTTAACGGTATTACGGCAGTGCTTTTCAAGAATTCCGTAATCTTATATTAGGTATAAAGTCGATTTTGTTGTATACACACATTTAGCAATCGATATCGAAATTCTTCAAATCATTTCTTTTACATATTTAAGTTAAAAACTTTATTTAACTTACTGAAGTTTACATAAAGCCATAACGGCATAACGGCAGTGCATTTAGAAGAATTCCGTATTCTTATATTTAGGTATAAAGTCGATTTTCTTGTACACACACATTTAGCAATCGATATCGAAAAGCTTCAAATAATTAGTTTAACATATTTATGTTGTGTTCACAAAGAATGTTGGGTTTTGAGAAAATTCACATTTTTGTTTCAACTTTGCAAACACTCTAGCGGCTAAATTATTTGAACGAGGTGAATCAAACATACAGTATTGGTTAGATTATACGAAGAGTTTTCAGGAAGTCTTCAATCTTTCTTCTACTCCCACCAGGAACGTGGCAACAGTGATCACAAGAAATATTGGGTTTTGAAAAAAATCACATTTTTGTTTCACCTTTGCAAACGCACTATCGGCTAAACTGCTGAAACGAGGTGAGTCAAACAAAAAGCATTAATTGCAAAATTTAAAAACCTTTCAGGAAAGTTCTCAATCTTTCTTCTAGCTCCACCAGAGGCGTTGCAATAGTGTTCACAAAAATGTAGGGATTTGATAAAAATCACATTTTTATTTCAAATTTGCAAACGATCTAGCGGCTGAACTATTCCAAAGAGCTGAGTCAAACCAAAAGCATTGGTTAGACAATTTAAAGGGCTTTCAGGAAAGTGTTCAACTTTTCTTCTGCTCCTACCAGGGGCGTGGCAATAGTGTTCATAAAAATGTTGGGTTTTGATAAAAAGGACATTTTTGTTTCAACTTTGCAAACGCTCTAGCGGCTAAATTATTGGAGCGAGGTGAGTCAAACAAACAGAATTGGATGGATAAATTGAAGAGCTTTCAGGAAAGTCTTTAATTTTTCTTCTACTCCTACCAGGAATGTGGTAAAAGTGATCACAAGAAATGTTAGGTTTTGATAAAAATCACATTTTTGTTTCACCTTTGCAAACGCTCTGGCGGCTTAACTATTAGATCGAGGTGAGTCAAACAAAAATCATTGTTTACATAATTTAAGGAGCTTACAGGAAAAACCTCAATCTTTCTTCTAATCCTACCAGAGGCGTGGCAATAGTGTTCACAAAAATGTAGGGTTTTGATAAAAATCACATTTTTATTTCAGCTTTGCAAACGCTCTAGCGGCTAAACTATTTGAAAGAGGTGAGTCAAGCAAAAAGCATTGTTTAGATGATTTAAAGACCTTTCAGGAAAGTATTCAATCTTTCTTCTACTCCTTCCAGGAATGTGGTAATAGTGTTCACAAAAAATGTTGGGTTTTGATAAAAATCACATTTTTGTTTCACCTTTGCAAACGCTCTAGCGGCAAACTATTTGAACGAGGTGAGTAAATAAAAAGCACTGCTTAGATAATTTAATGATTTTTCAGGAAAGTCTTCAACTTTTCTTCTACTCCTACCAGGGGTGTGGCAATAGTGTTCACATAAATGTAGAGTCACATTTTTGTTTCAACTTTGCAAACGCTTAGCGGCTAAACTATTTGAACGAGGTGAGTCAAACAAACAGAATTGGTTAGATAATTCGAAGAGCTTTCAGGAGGGTCTTCAATCTTTCTTCTACTCCTTCCAGGAATGTGGTAATAGTGTTCACAAAAAATGTTGGGTTTTCATAAAAATCACATTTTTGTTTCACCTTTGCAAACGCTCTAGCGGCAAACTATTTGAACGAGGTGAGTAAATAAAAAGCACTGCTTAGATAATTTAATGATTTTTCAGGAAAGTCTTCAACTTTTCTTCTACTCCTACCAGGGGTGTGGCAATAGTGTTCACATAAATGTAGAGTCACATTTTTGTTTCAACTTTGCAAACGCTTAGCGGCTAACCTATTGAAAGAGGTGAGTAGAATAAAAAGCACTGGTTAGATAATTAAAAGAGCTTTCAGGAAAGTCTTCAATCTTTCTTCTACTCCTACCAGAAACGTGGTAATATTGTTCACAAAAAATGTTAGATTTTGAGAAAAATCACAATTTTGTTTCAACTTTGCAAACGCTCTACCGGCTAAATTATTGGAACGAGGTGAATCAAGCAAACAGTATTGGTTAGATTATTCGAAGAGCTTTCAGGAAAGTCTTCAATCTTTCTTCTACTCCTACCAGTAACGTGGTAATAGTTTTCACAAAAAATGTTGGATTTTGATAAAAATCACATTTTTGTTTCAACTTTGCAAACGCTCTAGCGGCTAACTTATTGGAACGAGGTGAATCAAGCAAACAGTATTGGTGAGATTATTCGAAGAATTTTCAGGAAAGTCTTCAATCTTTTTTCTACTCCTACCAGAAACGTGGCAACAGTGTTCACAAAGAATGTTGGGTTTTGAGAAAACTTACATTTTTTTTCAACTTTGCAAACGCTCTAGCGGCAAAACTATTTGAACAAGGTGAGTCAAACAAACAATATTGGTTAGATAATTCGAAGATTTTTCAGGAAAGTCTTCAACTTTTCTTCTACTCCTACCAGAAACGTGGCAACAGTGTTCACCAAGAATTTTGGGTTTTGAGAAAATTCACATTTTTTTTTTCAAATTGCAAAAGCTCTAGTGGCTAAACTATTTGAACGAGGTGAATCAAGCAAACAGTATTGGTTAGATTATTCGAAGGGCTTTCAGGAAAGTCTTCAATCTTTTTCTACTCCTACCAGAAACGTGACAACAGTGTTCACAATGAATGTTGGGTTTTGAGAAAATTCACATTTTTGTTTTAACTTTGCAAACGCTCTAGCGGCTATATTATTGAAACGAGGTGAATAAACCAAACAGTATTGGTGAGATTATTTGAAGGGCTTTCAGGAAAGTCTCCAGTTTTTTTTTTTTACTCCTACCAGAAATGTGGCAACAGTGTTCAAAAAGAATGTTAGGTATTAAGAAAATTCACATTTTTTTTTCACCTTTGCAAACGCTCTAGTGGCTTAACTATTTGAACGAGCTGAGTCAAACAAAAAGCATTGGTTAGACAATTTAAAGGGTTTTCAGGAAAGTCTCTCCTACCAGGAGCGTGGCAATAGTGTTCACAAAAAATGTTGGGTTTTGATAAAAATAACATTTTTGTTTCACCTTTGCCCCTGTTTCACATTTGCACCTGTTTCAACAAGGTGAGTCAACCAAACAGAATTGGTTGGATAATTGAATCTTTAATTTTTCTTCTACTCCTACCAGAAACGTGGCAACAGTTTTCACAAAAAATGTTGCGTTTTGAGAAAATTCACATTTTTTTTTCACCTTTGCAAACGCTCTAACGGCTTAACTATTTAAACAAGGTGAGTCAAACAAAAAGCATTGGTTAGACAATTTAAAGAGCTTTCAGGAGAGTCTTCAATGTTTCTTCTGCCTCTACCAGGAGCGTGGCAATAGTGTTCGCAAAAAATGTTGGGTTTTGAGAAAATTCACATTTTTGTTTCACCTTTGCAAAAGCTCTAGCAGCTAAATTATTTGAACGAGGTGAATCAAACGAACAATATAAGTTAGATATTTTGAAGAGTTTTCAGGAAGGTCTTCAATATTTCTTCTACTCCTAAAGGAATCGTGGCAACAGTGTTCGCAAAAAATGTTGGGTTTTGAGAGAATTCACATTTTTGTTTCATCTTTGCAAACGATCTAGCGGCTTAACTATTTGAACAAGGTGAGTCAAACAAAAAGCATTGGTTAGACAATTTAAAGGGCTTTCAGGAAGGTCTTCAATGTTTCTTGTGCCTCTACCAGGAGCGTGGCAATAGTGTTCGCAAAAAATGCTGGGTTTTGAGAAAATTCACATTTTTGTTTCACCTTTGCAAACGATCTAGCGGCTTAACTATTTGAACAAGGTGAGTCAAAAAAAAAGCATTGGTTCGACAATTTAAAGAGCTTTCAGGAGAGTCTTCAATGTTTCTTGTGCCTCTACCAGGAGCGTGGCAATAGTGTTCGCAAAAAATGTTGGGTTTTGAGAAAATTCACATTTTTGTTTCACCTTTGCAAACGATCTAGCGGCTTAACTATTTGAACAAGGTGAGTCAAACAAAAACCATTGGTTAGACAATTTAAAGGGCTTTCAGGAAAATCTTCAATGTTTCTTGTGCCTCTACCAGGAGCGTGGCAATAGTGTTCGCAAAAAATGTTGGGTTTTGAGAAAATTCACATTTTTGTTTCACCTTTGCAAACGATCTAGCGGCTTAACTATTTGAACAAGGTGAGTCAAACAGAAAACATTGGTTAGACAATTTAAAGGGCTTTCAGGAAAGTCTTCAATGTTTCTTGTGCCTCTACCAGGAGCGTGGCAATAGTGTTCGCAAAAAATGTTGGGTTTTGAGAAAATTCACATTTTTGTTTCACCTTTGCAAACGATCTAGCGGCTTAACTATTTGAACAAGGTGAGTCAAACAAAAAGCATTGGTTAGACAATTTAAAGAGCTTTCAGTAGGGTCTTCAATGTTTCTTGTACTCCTATCAGGAGCGTGGCAATAGTGTTTACAAAAAATGTTGGGTTTTGATAAAAATCACATTTTTGTTTCACCTTTGCAAACGCTCTAACAGCTAAATTATTTGAACGAGGTGAATCAAACGAACAATATAAGTTAGATATTTCGAAGAGTTTTCAGGAAAGTCTTCAATCTTTCTTCTACTACTACCAGAAACGTGGCAACAGTGTTCACCAAGAATTTTGGGTTTTGAGAAAATTCACATTTTTGTTTCACCTTTGCAAACGCTCTAGCAGCTTAACTATTTGAACAAGGTGAGTCAAGCAAAAAGCATTGGTTAGACAATTTAAAGAGCTTTCAGGAGAGTCTGCAATGTTTCTTCAGGAGCGTGGCAATAGTGTTCGCAAAAAATGTTGGGTTTTGATAAAAATCACATTTTTGTTTAACCTTTGCAAACGCTCTAGCAGCTAAAATATTTGAACGAGGTGAATCAAACGAACAATGTAAGTTAGATATTTCGAAGAGTTTTCAGGAAAGTCTTCAGTATTTCTTCTACTCCTAAAGGAGTCGTGGCAACAGTGTTCGCAAAAAATGTTGGGTTTTGAGAGAATTCACATTTTTGTTTCATCTTTGCAAACGATCTAGCGGCTTAACTATTTGAACAAGGTGAGTCAAACAAAAAGCATTGGTTAGACAATTTAAAGAGCTTTCAGGAGAGTCTTCAATGTTTCTTGTGCCTCCACCAGGAGCGTGGCAATAGTGTTCGCAAAAAATGTTGGGTTTTGAGAAAATTCACATTTTTGTTTCACCTTTGCAAACGATCTAGCGGCTTAACTATTTCAACAAGGTGAGTCAAACAAAAAGCATTGGTTAGACAATTTAAAGAGCTTTCAGTAGGGTCTTCAATGTTTCTTTTACTCCTACCAGGAGCGTGGCAATAGTGTTTACAAAAAATGTTTTGTTTTGATAAAAATCACATTTTTGTTTCACCTTTGCAAACGATCTAGCGGCTTAACTATTTGAACAAGGTGAGTCAAACAAAAAGCATTGGTTAGACAATTTAAAGGGCTTTCAGGAAGGTCTTCAATGTTTCTTGTGCCTCTACCAGGAGCGTGGTATTAGTGTTCGCAAAAAATGTTGGGTTTTGAGAGAATTCACATTTTTGTTTCATCTTTGCAAACGATCTAGCGGCTTAACTATTTGAACAAGGTGAGTCAAACAAAAAGCATTGGTTAGACAATTTAAAGAGCTTTCAGGAGAGTCTTCAATGTTTCTTGTGCCTCTACCAGGAGCGTGGCAATAGTGTTCGCAAAAAATGTTGGGTTTTGAGAAAATTCACATTTTTGTTTTAACTTTGCAGACGATCTAGCGGCTTAACTATTTGAACAAGGTGAGTCAAACAAAAAGCATTGGTTAGACAATTTAAAGGGCTTTCAGGAAAGTCTTCACTGTTTCTTGTGCCTCTACCAGGAGCGTGGCAATAGTGTTCGCAAAAAATGTTGGGTTTTGAGAAAATTCACATTTTTGTTTCACCTTTGCAAACGCTCTAGCGGCTTAACTATTTGAACAAGGTGAGTCAAAAAAAAAGCATTGGTTCGACAATTTAAAGAGCTTTCAGGAGAGTCTTCAATGTTTCTTGTGCCTCTACCAGGAGCGTGGCAATAGTGTTCGCAAAAAATGTTGGGTTTTGAGAAAATTCACATTTTTGTTTCACCTTTGCAAACGATCTAGCGGCTTAACTATTTGAACAAGGTGAGTCAAACAAAAATCATTGGTTAGACAATTTAAAGGGCTTTCAGGAAAATCTTCAATGTTTCTTGTGCCTCTACCAGGAGCGTGGCAATAGTGTTCGCAAAAAATGTTGGGTTTTGAGAAAATTCACATTTTTTTTTCACCTTTGCAAACGATCTAGCGGCTTAACTATTTGAACAAGGTGAGTCAAACAAAAAGCATTGGTTAGACAATTTAAAGGGCTTTCAGGAAAGTCTTCACTGTTTCTTGTGCCTCTACCAGGAGCGTGGCAATAGTGTTCGCAAAAAATGTTGGGTTTTGAGAAAATTCACATTTTTGTTTCACCTTTGCAAACGATCTAGCGGCTTAACTATTTGAACAAGGTGAGTCAAACAAAGAGCATTGGTTAGACAATTTAAAGAGCTTTCAGTAGGGTCTTCAATGTTTCTTTTACTCCTACCAGGAGCGTGGCAATAGTGTTTACAAAAAATGTTGGGTTTTGATAAAAATCACATTTTTGTTTCACCTTTGCAAACGCTCTAACAGCTAAATTATTTGAACGAGGTGAATCAAACGAACAATATAAGTTAGATATTTCGAAGAGTTTTCAGGAAAGTCTTCAATCTTTCTTCTACTCCTACCAGAAACGTGGCAACAGTGTTCACCAAGAATTTTGGGTTTTGAGAAAATTCACATTTTTGTTTCACCTTTGCAAACGCTCTAGCAGCTTAACTATTTGAACAAGGTGAGTCAAGCAAAAAGCATTGGTTAGACAATTTAAAGAGCTTTCAGGATAGTCTTCAATGTTTCTTCTGCCTCTACCAGGAGCGTGGCAATAGTGTTCGCAAAAAATGTTGGGTTTTGATAAAAATCACATTTTTGTTTAACCTTTGCAAACGCTCTAGCAGCTAAAATATTTGAACGAGGTGAATCAAACGAACAATATAAGTTAGATATTTCGAAGAGTTTTTAGGAAGGTCTTCAATATTTCTTCTACTCCTAAAGGAATCGTGGCAACAGTGTTCGCAAAAAATGTTGGGTTTTGAGAGAATTCACATTTTTGTTTCATCTTTGCAAACGATCTAGCGGCTTAACTATTTGAACAAGGTGAGTCAAACAAAAAGCATTGGTTAGACAATTTAAAGAGCTTTCAGGAGGGTCTTCAATGTTTCTTTTACTCCTACCAGGAGCGTGGCAATAGTGTTTACAAAAACTGTTGGGTTTTGATAAAAATCACATTTTTGTTTCACCTTTGCAAACGCTCTAGCAGCTAAATTATTTGAACGAGTTGAATCAAACGAACAATATAAGTTAGATATTTCGAAGAGTTTTCAGGAAGGTCTTCAATATTTCTACTACTCCTAAAGGAATCGTGGCAACAGTGTTCGCAAAAAATGTTGGGTTTTGAGAGAATTCACATTTTTGTTTCATCTTTGCAAACGATCTAGCGGCTTAACTATTTGAACAAGGTGAGTCAAACAAAAAGCATTGGTTAGACAATTTAAAGAGCTTTCAGGAGGGTCTTCAATGTTTCTTTTACTCCTACCAGGAGCGTGGCAATAGTGTTTACAAAAAATGTTGGGTTTTGATAAAAATCACATTTTTGTTTCACCCTTGCAAACGCTCTAGCAGCTAAATTATTTGAACGAGGTGAATCAAACGAACAATATAAGTTAGATATTTCGAAGAGTTTTCAGGAAAGTCTTCAATCTTTCTTCTACTCCTACCAGGAGCGTGGCAATAGTGTTCACAAAAAATGTTGGGTTTTGATAAAAATCACATTTTTGTTTCACCTTTGCAAACGCTCTAGCAGCTAAATTATTTGAACGAGGTGAATCAAACGAACAATATAAGTTAGATATTTCGAAGAGTTTTCAGGAAAGTCTTCAATCTTTCTTCTACTCCTACCAGAAACGTGGCAACAGTGTTCACCAAGAATTTTGGGTTTTGAGAAAATTCACATTTTTGTTTCACCTTTGCAAACGCTCTAGCGGCTTAACTATTTGAACAAGGTGAGTCAAGCAAAAAGCATTGGTTAGACAATTTAAAGAGCTTTCAGGAGAGTCTACAATGTTTCTTCTGCCTCTACCAGGAGCGTGGCAATAGTGTTCGCAAAAAATGTTGGGTTTTGATAAAAATCACATTTTTGTTTAACCTTTGCAAACGCTCTAGCAGCTAAATTATTTGAACGAGGTGAATCAAACGAACAATATAAGTTAGATATTTCGAAGAGTTTTCAGGAAAGTCTTCAATATTTCTTCTACTCCTAAAGGAATCGTGGCAACAGTGTTCGCAAAAAATGTTGGGTTTTGAGAGAATTCACATTTTTGTTTCATCTTTGCAAACGATCTAGCGGCTTAACTATTTGAACAAGGTGAGTCAAACAAAAAGCATTGGTTAGACAATTTAAAGAGCTTTCAGAAGGGTCTTCAATGTTTCTTTTACTCCTACCAGGAGCGTGGCAATAGTGTTTACAAAAACTGTTGGGTTTTGATAAAAATCACATTTTGGTTTCACCTTTGCAAACACTCTAGCACCTTAATTATTAGAACGAGGTGAATCAAACGAACAATATTATATAGATAATTCGAAGAGTTTTCAGGAAAGTCTTCAATCTTTCTTCTACTCTTACCAGAAACGTGGCAATAGTGTTCACAAAAAATGTTGGGTTTTGATAAAAATAACATTTTTGTTTCACCTTTGCTTCTGTTTCACCTTTGCACCTGTTTCAACAAGGTGAGTCAACCAAACAGAATTGGTTGGATAACTGAATCTTTAATTTTTCTTCTACTCCTACCAGAAACGTGGCAACAGTGTTCACAAAAAATGTTGGGTTTTGAGAAAATTCACATTTTTGTTTCACCTTTGCAAACGCTCTAGCGGCTTAACTATTTGAACAAGGTGAGTCAAACAAAAAGCATTGGTTAGACAATTTAAAGAGCTTTCAGGAGAGTCTTCAATGTTTTTTCTACTCCTACCAGAAACATGGCAACAGTGTTCACAAAAAATGTTGGGTTTTGAGAAAATTCACATTTTTGTTTCACCTTTGCAAACGCTCTAGCAGCTAAATTATTTGAACGAGGTGAATCAAACGAACAATATTATATAGATAATTCGAAGAGTTTTCAGGAAAGTCTTCAATCTTTCTTCTACTCTTACCAGAAACGTGGCAACAGTGTTCACCAAGAATTTTGGGTTTTGAGAAAATTCACATTTTTGTTTCAACTTGCAAACGCTCTAGTGTGTTAACTATTTGAACGAGCTTAGTCAAACAAAAAGCATTGGTAAGACAATTTTAAGAGCTTTCAGGAGAGTCTTCAATGTTTCTTCTGACTCTACCAGGAGCGTGGCAAAAGTGTTCGCCAAAAATGGTGGGTTTTGAGAAAATTCACATTTTTGTTTCACCTTTGCAAACGATCTAGCAGCTAAATTATTTGAACGAAGTGTATCAAACGAACAATATTATATAGATAATTCGAAGAGTTTTCAGGAAAGTCTTCAATCTTTCTTCTACTCTTACCAGAAACGTGGCAATAGTGTTCACCAAGAATTTTGGGTTTTGAGAAAATTCACATTTTTGTTTCAACTTGCATACGCTCTAGTGGCTAAACTATTTGAACGATGTGAATCAAGCAAACAGTATTGGTTAGGTTATTCGAAGAGCTTTCAGGAAAGTCTTCAATCTTTTTCTACTCCTACCAGAAACGTGGCAACAGTGTTCACAAAGAATGTTGGGTTTTGAGAAAATTCACATTTTTGTTTTAACTTTGCAAACGCTCTAGCGGCTATATTATTGAAACGAGGTGAATAAACCAAACAGTATTAGTGAGATTATTTGAAGAGCTTTCAGGAAAGTCTTCAGTTTTTTTTTACTCCTACCAGAAACGTGGCAACAGTGTTCAAAAAGAATGTTGGGTATTAAGAAAATTCACATTTTTGTTTTAACTTGCAAACGCTCTAGTGGGTTAACTATTTAAACGAGCGTAGTTAAACAAAAAGCATTGGTTAGACAATTTAAAGAGCTTTCAGGAAAGTCTTCAATCTTTCTTCTACTCCTACCAGGAGCGTGGCAATAGTGTTAACAAAAAATGCTGGGTTTTGATAAAAATCACATTTTTGTTTCACATTTTTGTTTGCAAACGCTCCAGCGGCTAAACTATTTGAACAAGGTGAGTCAACCAAACAGAACTGGTTAGATAATTTAATCTTTAATTTTTCTTCTACTCCTACCAGAAACGTGGAAACAGTGTTCACAAAAAATGTTGGGTTTTGAGAAAATTCACATTTTTGTTTCAGATTTGCAAACGCTCTAGTGGCTTAACTATTTGAACGAGCTGAGTCGAACAAAAAGCATTGGTTAGACAATTTAAAGAGTTTTCAGGAAAGTCTTCAATCTTTCTTCTACTCCTACCAGGAGCGTGGCAATAGTGTTAACAAAAAATGTTGGGTTTTGATAAAAATAACATTTTTGTTTCACCTTTGCCCCTGTTTCACCTTTGCACCTGATTCAACAAGGTGAGTCAACCAAACAGAATTGGTTGGATAATTGAATCTTTAATTTTTCTTCTACTCCTACCAGAAACGTGGCAACAGTGTTCACAAAAAATGTTGGGTTTTGAGAAAATTCACATTTTTGTTTCACCTTTGCAAACGCTCTAGCGGCTTAACTATTTGAACAAGGTGAGTCAAGCAAAAAACATTGGTTAGACAATTTAAAGAGCTTTCAGGAGAGTCTTCAATGTTTCTTCTGCCTCTACCAGGAGCGTGGCAATAGTGTTCGCAAAAAATGTTGGGTTTTGATAAAAATCACATTTTGGTTTCACCTTTGCAAACGCTCTAGCAGCTAAATTATTTGAACGAGGTGAATCAAACGAACAATATAAGTTAGATATTTCGAAGAGTTTTCAGGAAAGTCTTCAATCTTTCTTCTGCTCCTACCAGAAACGTGGCAACAGTGTTCACCAAGAATTTTGGGTTTTGAGAAAATTCACATTTTTGTTTTAACTTGCAAACGCTCTAGTGGGTTAACTATTTAAACGAGCGTAGTTAAACAAAAAGCATTGGTTAGACAATTTAAAGAGCTTTCAGGAAAGTCTTCAATCTTTCTTTTACTCCTACCAGGAGCGTGGCAATAGTGTTAACAAAAAATGCTGGGTTTTGATAAAAATCACATTTTTGTTTCACATTTTTGTTTGCAAACGCTCCAGCGGCTAAACTATTTGAACAAGGTGAGTCAACCAAACAGAACTGGTTAGATAATTTAATCTTTAATTTTTCTTCTACTCCTACCAGAAACGTGGAAACAGTGTTCACAAAGAATGTTGGGTTTTGAGAAAATTCACATTTTTGTTTTAACTTTGCAAACGCTCTAGCGGCTAAATTATTGAAACGAGGTGAATCAAACAAACACTATTTGTGAGATTATTCGAAGAGCTTTCAGGAAAGTCTTCAGTTCTTTTTTACTCCTACCAGAAACGTGGCAACAGTGTTCGCAAAAAATTTAGGGTTTTGAGAAAAATCACATTTTTGTTTCATCTTTGCAAACGCTCCAGCGGCTAAACTATTTGAACAAGGTGAGTCAACCAAACAGAATTGGTTAGATAATTTAATCTTTAATTTTTCTTCTACTCCTACCAGAAACGTGACAACAGTGTTTGCAAAAAATTTAGGGTTTTGAGAAAAATCACATTTTTGATTAAACTTTGCAAACGCTCTAGCGGCAAAACTATTTGAACGAGGTGAGTCAAACGAACAATATTAGTTAAATAATTCGAAAAGTTTTCAGGAAAGTCTTTAATCTTTCTTCTACTCCTACAAGAAACGTGGCAACAGTGCTCACAAAGAATGTTGGGTTTTGAGAAAATTCACATTTTTGTTTCAACTTGCAAACGCTCTAGTGGGTTAACTATTTGAACGAGCTTAGTCAAACAAAAAGCATTGGTTAGATTATTTAAAGAGCTTTCAGTAAAGTCTTCAATCTTTCTTCTACTCCTACCAGGAGCGTGGCAATAGTGTTCACAAAAAATGTTGGGTTTTGATAAAAATCACATTTTTGTTTCACATTTTTGTTTGCAAACGCCCCAGCGCCTAAACTATTTGAACAAGGTGAATCAACCAAACAGAACTGGTTAGATAATTTAATCTTTAATTTTTCTTCTACTCCTACCAGAAACGTGGCAACAGTGTTCGCAAAAAATTTAGGGTTTTGAGAAAAATCACATTTTTGTTTCAAATTTGCAAACGATCTCGCGGCTAAACTATTGAAAGAGGTGAGTCAAATAAAAAGCATTGGTTAGATAATTTAAAGAGCTTTCAGGAAAATCTTCAATCTTTCTTCTGCTCGTACCAGGAACGTGGTAATAGTGTTCACAAAGAATGTTGGGTTTTGAGAAAATTCACATTTTTGTTTTAACTTTGCAAACTCTCTAGTGGGTTAACTATTTGAACGAGCTTAGTCAAACAAAAAGCATTGGTTAGACAATTCAAAGAGCTTTTAGGAAAGTCTTCAATCTTTTTTCTACTCTTAACAGGGGCGTGGAAATAGTGTTCACAAAAAATGTTGGGTTTTGATAAAAATCACATTTTTGTTTCATCTTTGCAAACGCTCCAGCGGCTAAGCTATTTGAACAAGGTGAGTCAAACAAACAGAATGGGTTAAATAATTAAATCTTTTATTTTTCTATTACTCCTACTAGAAACGTGACAACAGTGTTTGCAAAAAATTTAGGGTTTTGAGAAAATTCACATTTTTGTTTCAGATTTGCAAACGCTCTAGTGGTTTAACTGTTTGAACGAGGTGAATCAAGCAAACAGTATTGGTTAGATTATTCGAAAAGCTTTCAGGAAAGTCTTCAATCGTTTTCTACTCTTAACAGGGGCGTGGAAATAGTGTTCACAAAAAATGTTGGGTTTTGATAAAAATCACATTTTTGATTCAACTTTGCAAACGCTCTAGCGGCTAAACTATTTGAACGAGGTGAGTCAAACAAACAGAATTGGATAGAAAATTTGAAGAGCTTTCAGGAAAGTCTTTAATTTTTCATCTACTCCTACCAGAAACGTTGCAACAGTGTTCACAAAGAATGTTGGGTTTTGAGAAAATTCACATTTTTGTTTCAACTTTGCAAATGCTCTAGTGGGTTAACTATTTGAACGAGCTTAGTCAAACAAAAAGCATTGGTTAGACAATTTAAAGAGCTTTCAGGAAAATCTTCAATCTTTCTTCTACTCTTTACAGGGGCGTGGCAATAGTGTTCACAAAAAATGTTGGGTTTTGAGAAAATTCACATTTTTGTTTCAGATTTGCAAACGCTCTAGTGGCTAAACTATATAAGCGAGCTAAGTCAAACAAAGAATATTGGTTAGACAATTTAAAGAGCTTTCAGGAAAGTCTTCAATCTTTCTTCTACTCCTTTCAGGGGCGTGGCAATAGTGTTCACAAAAATGTAGGGTTTTGATAAAAACCACATTTTTGTTTCAACTTTGCCAACGCTCTAGCGGCGAAGTTATTTGAACGAGGTGAATCAAAGAAACAGTATTGGTTAGACTATTCGAAGGGTTTTCAGGAAAGTCTTCAATCTTTCTTCTGCTGCTACCAGAAACGTGGCAACAGTGTTCGCAAAGAATGTTGGGTATTGAGAAAATTCACTTTTTTTTCAATTTTGCAGACGCTCTATAGGGTTAACTATTTGAACGAAGTCAAACAAAAAGCATTAGTTAGACAATTTAAAGAGCTTTCAGGAAAGTCTTCAACCTTTCTTCTAGTCCTACCAGGAGTGTGGCAATAGTGTTCACAAAAAATGTTGGGTTTTGATAAAATTCACATTTTTTTTCAACTTTGCAAACGCTCTAGCAACTAAACTATTAGAACGAGGTGGGTCAAACAAACAGAATTGGTTAGATAATTTGAAGAGCTTTCAGGAAAGTCTTCAATCTTTTTTCTACTCCTACCAGAAACGTGGCAACAGTGTTCACAAAGAATGTTGGGTTTTGAGAAAATTCACATTTTTGTTTCAAAATTGCAAACGCTCTAGTGGCAAAACTATTTGAACGAGCTCAGTAAGACAAAAAACAGTGGTTAGATAATTTAAAGAGCTTTCAGGAAAGTCTTCAATCTTTATTCTACTCCTGCCAGGAGAGTGGCAATAGTGTTCACAAAAAATGTAGGGTTTTTATAAAAACTACATTTTTGTTTCAAATTTACCAACGATCTAGCGGCAAACTGTATGAAAGAGGTGAGGCAAATAAAAAACGCTGGTTAGATAATTAAAAGAGCTTTGAGGGAAGTCTTCAAACTTCCTTCTATTCCTTTTAGGAGCGTTGCAAGATTGTTCACAAAAATGTTGGGCTTTGAGAAAATTCACATTTTTGTTTCACCTTTGCAAACGCTCTAGCGGATAAACTGTTTAAATAAGGTGATTCAAACAAAAAGCATTGGTTAGACAATTTAAAGAGCTTTCAGGAAAGTCTTCAATCTTTCTTCTACTCTTACCAGGAGCGTGGCAATAGTGTTCACAAAAAATGTTGGGTTTTGATAAAAATGACATTTTTGTTTCACCTTTGCAAACGCTCTAGCAGCTTAATTATTTGAACGAGGTGAATAAAGCAAACAACATTAGTTAGATAATTCAAAGAGTTTTCAGGAAAGTCTTCAATCCTTTTTCTGCTCCTACCAGAAACGTGGCAACAGTGTTCGCAAAAATTTAGGGGTTTGAGAAAAATCACATTTTTGTTTCAACTTTGCAAACGCTCAAGCGGGGAAGTTATTACAGCGAGGTGAGTCAAGCAAAAATCATTGTCTACATAATTTAAAGAGCTTACAGAAAAGTCTTCAATCTTTCTTCTACTACTACCAGAAACGTGGCAACAGTGTTCACAAAGAATGTTGGGTTTTGAGAAAATTCACATTTTTTTCAACTTTGCCAACGCTATAGTGGCTAAACTATTTGAACGAGCTGAGTCGAACAAAGAGCATTGGTTAGACAATTTAAAGAGCTTTGAGGAAAGTTTTCAATCTTTGTTCTACTCCTACCAGGAGCGTGGCAATAGTGTCCACAAAAAATGTAGGGTTTTTATAAAAGCTACATTTTTGTTTCAACTTTACCAACGATCTAGCGGCAAACTGTTTGAAAGAAGTGAGTCAAAAAAAGAGCGCTGGTTAGATAATTAAAAGAGCTTTGAGGAAAGTCTTTAATCTTTCTTCTACTCCTTTCAGGGCGTTGCAACAGTGTTCACTAAGAAGTTTGGGTTTTGAGAAAATTCACATTTTGCTTCAACTTTGCAAACGCTTTAGCAGCTAAATTATTTGAACGTGGTGAATCAATAAAACAGTATTGGTTAGGTTATTCGAAGAGCTTTCAGGAAAGTCTTCAATCTTTTTTCTACTCCTTTCACAAACGTGGCAACAGTGTTCGCAAAAAATTTAGGGTTTTGAGAAAAATCACATTTTTGTTTCAAATTTGCAAACGCTCTAGTGGCTAAACTACTAAAACGAGGTGAGTCAAACAAAAAGCATTGTCTACATAATTT
This sequence comes from Bactrocera zonata, assembly GCA_037783105.1. Classification (NCBI taxonomy): domain Eukaryota; kingdom Metazoa; phylum Arthropoda; class Insecta; order Diptera; family Tephritidae; genus Bactrocera; species Bactrocera zonata. The sequence continues at coordinate 7,702 of JBAWJQ010004595.1, read as the reverse complement.
AAAGGGCTTTCAGTGTTCACAAGGAATGTTGAGTTTTGAGAAAATTCACATTTTTGTTTCAACTTTGCAAACGCTCTAACGGCTAAGTTATTTGAACGAGGTGAATCAAACAAACAGTATTTGTTAGATTATTCGAAGAGTTTTCAGGAAAGTCTTCAATCTTTCTTCTACTCCTACCGGGAACGTGGCAACAGTGTTCACAAAAAATGTTGGGTTTTGAGAAAATTCACATTTTTGTTTCAAATTTGCAAACACCCTAGCAGCTAATTTATTTGAACGAGCTGAGTCAAACACAAAGCATTGCACAGTGGGAGAAATGGTCAATCTAGCGGCGCTTTAGCGAAATTTTAAAATTCAGAGTTTTCCAAATTTTGTTTGTTTTATTGAAAATTTATTTCCTAACGAGGTCTTTTCTGTTTTCGTTTTTGTTTTGTTCCAAATATTCGTATATCTGTGAGCTTTCGAATTTAACACATGTTTTAGCAAGTGCGATAATTGCTATTTACGTAATTTTAAGTGCAATTTTTGTTGAACTGAAAAACTTAAATATAAAATTTTGTAATAAGATTTGTGACCTAATTATTATTATTTGGTAGGTGTTAAATAAAAAAAAAGTCATTGTGGTCTGTTAATACATGTTTTAGATCTTTACAATGGAAAAAGAAAATGTCCTATATCAAAGTGTTTTTATATGTGTAATCCAATGTTCCGTAGAAAATAAGTGTGGTGGATTCGATTCAATGTTTGTATAGTTTGTTAGAATATGTTGTGGTCTATGTCTTGTCCAAAAATTGGCTGCAAGTATTTGCAAGTTACTGATTTTTTTCTATTTTTAGATACTATGGCAGAGTCTAAACGCACGCTATTTTTAATATGGCACAGTGAACCAATACCAACAAAAAAATTTATAATGGTTGAAAATCATATATTTTCTAACGTCATTGATCGCTCAAAGTATAGTGAAGTGCAAACTCGCAAAATTCAAAAACAATTAAGAAATTTCATAAGCAAACTCGTAGAAAAGTGGAAAGAATGTCATAGGGTTATGTCAGTGTTCGAAGAGCGAAATAAAAATTGGTTGGATGAAAATATAATTTTTTCTAAGCCAGCTGTTCATTACCGTATACAAAAACCTTTTTCAGAGTGTATAATGAAAACTCAAAAAAAAAAAAAAAAATTGCATCAGTTGTTAACGAAACACCTAACCAAGAGTTAATGGTAGCGGCAAGCGTAAGTCTTTACAAAGCTGGAAAAAGAAATGCTTCACAGGTTGTTTCAAAATTGTTTGAAGAAAGTTCGACTGCTTCGAAAATGCTTAAGTCTGTAAGCTCTGAACAAAAAACCTGTGGAATTTGTGGAGCAACACCAAAATTCATGAATAATCTAAATAATATTCAATTGAGACAACCACAGGAGCACTTGTATGAGTACAGATTGTCAACACTCCATGCTTGGATACGGTACTTTGAATGTATAATTCATATCGCCTATAGAATACCCATACAAAATTGGCAAATTCGTGGAGAACATAAAGAAATCGCTCAGCAAACCAAAAGAAAGATTCAACTTGAGCTAAAAGAAAAAATGGGTATATTGGTGGACATTCCCACGAAAGGATCTGGCAATACAAACACTGGGAATACTGCAAGAATATTTTTCCAGCATCCAATTTTAACCTCTACAGTAACTGGCGTAAAAGTAAACTTATAAAATGATTTGGTATAATTTTGCGTACCATGGCATGTGGGTATGCAGTTAACATAGAGGCTTTTCGCATATATGCTTGGAATACAGCGAAATTATTTGTTTCCAAATATCCTTGGTTTTATATGCCTCCATCTGTATATAAAATATTAATACACAGAGCAGATATTATTGAAAAAGTTTCGCTACCAATAGGAATGATGTCAAAAGAGGCATTTGAGGCAAGAAATAAAGATTTTCGCAGTTATAGACTGAAATTTACGCGAACAAAACTCAAGGTTGAATACAGTGGAAGACTTAATACACACTCTTTTAGTTTCTTCAGATCCTATTATTACATCTAAGTCTAAAAGCACCACCTAGTACTCCAAAAATCACAATGAAATAGATGATGAGGTCAAAAACCTTCTTTTACATGTAAATGATCTACCTGACGGCAGAAATTCTGAGAGCTCCGACTCTGAATAGTTTTTTTTTCTAATAAAACATAAAAACATATAAATAAATAATTAACACATATTTTTAGAATAAAGTAATGCATTTTTTCATTGCATTTAAGAAGCTATTAAGAAAGCGCCGCTAGATTGACCATTTCTCCCACTGTGCATTGGTTAGATAATTTAAAGAGCTTACAGGAAAGTCTTCAATTTTTCTTCTTCTCCTACCAGGAACTTGGCAACAGTGTTCACAAAAAATGTTGGGTTTTGAGAAAATTCACATTTTTATTTCAAATTTGCAAACACCCTAGCAGCTAAACTATTTGAAAAATATGAGTCAAACAAAAAGCATTGGTTAGATAATTTAAAGAGCTTTCAGGAACGTCTTCAACCTTTCTTCTACTCCTACCAGGGGCGTGACAAAAGTGTTCACAAATAATGTAGAGTTTTCATAAAAATCACATATTTGTTTCAAATTTTCCAACGATCTAGCGGCAAACTGTTTGAAAGAGGTGAGTCAACTAAAAAGCGCTGGTTAGATAATTAAAAGAGCTTTCAGGAAAGTCTTCAATCTTTCGTCTACTCCTTTCGGGGTCGTGGCAATAGTGTTCACAAAAAATGTTGGGTTTTGAGAAAATTCACATTTTGGTTTCACCTTTGCAAACGTTCTAGCGGCTAAACTATTTGAACAAGGTGAGTCAAACAACCAGAATTGGTTAAATAATTTGAAGAGCTTTCAGGAAAGTCTTTAATTTTTCTTCTACTCCTACCAGAAACGTGGCAACAGTGTGCACAAAGAATGTTGGTTTTGAGAAAATTCACATTTTTTTTTCAACTATTTAAAAAAGGTGATTCAAACAAACCGAATTGGTAAGATAATTTGAAGAGCTTTCAGGAAAGTCTTAAATATTTCCTCTAGTTCTACCAGAAACGTGGCAACAGTGTTCACAAAGAATGTTAGGTTTTGAGAAAACTCACATTTTTGTTTCAACTTTGCAAACGCTCTAGCGGCTAAGTTATTTGAACGAGGTGAATCAAACAAACAGTATTGGTAAGAATATTCGAAAAGCTTTCAGGAAAAACTTTAATCTGTCTTTTACTCCTACCAGGAACGTGGTAATAGTGATCACAAGAAATGTTGGGTTTTGATAAAAATCACATTTTTGTTTCACCTTTGCAAACGCTCTAGCGTCAAAACTACTAGAACGAGGTGAGTCAAACAATAAATCATTGTCTACATAATTAAAAGAGCTTTCAGTCCTCAATCTTTCCTCTAGTCCTACCATGGGCGTAGCAATAGTGTTCACAAAAATGTAGGGTTTTGTTAAAAATCACATTTTTATTTCAACTTTGCAAACGCTCTAGCGGCTAAACTATTTGAAAGAGGTGAGTCAAGCAAAAGCATTGTTTAGATAATTTAAAGACCTTTCAGAAAAGTGTTCAATCTTTCTTCTACTCCTACCAGGAATGTGGTATTAGTGTTCACAAAAAATATTGGGTTTTGATAAAAATCACATTTTTGTTTCAACTTTGCAAACGCTCTAGCGGCAAGCAATTTAATCGAGGTGAGTCAAAAAAAAAAACACTGGTTAGATAATTTAAAGAGCTTTCAGGAAAGAGTTCAACTTTTCTTCTGCTCCTTCCAAGAGCGTGGCAATAGTGTTCATAAAATGTTGGGTTTTGAGAAAAATTACATTTTTGTTTCAACTTTGCAAACGCTCTAGCGGCTAAACTATTGAAAGAGGTGAGTCAAATAAAAAGCACTGGTTAAATAATTAAAAGAGCTTTTAAGAAAGTCTTCAAGCTTTTGTCTTTACCTACCAGGAACGTGGCAATAGTGTTCACAAAAAAATGTTGGGTTTTGAGAAAATTCATATTTTTGTTTCACCTTTGCAAACGTTCTAGCAGCTTAATTATTTGAACGAGCTAAGTCTAACAAAAATCATTGGTTAGATAATTTAAAGAGCTTTCAGGTAAGTGTTAAACTTTTCTTCTGCTCCTACCAGAAACGTGGCAACAGTGTTCACAAAGAATGTTGGGTTTAGAGAAAATTCACATTTTTGTTTCAACTTTGCAAACGCTCTAGCAGCTAAATTATTTGAACGAGCTAAGTCTAACAAAAATCATTGGTTAGATAATTTAAAGAGCTTTCAGGTAAGTGTTCAACTTTTCTTCTGCTCCTACCAGAAACGTGGCAACAGTGTTCACAAAGAATGTTGGGTTTTGAGAAAATTCACATTTTTGTTTCACCTTTGCAAACGTTCTAGCGGCTAAACTACTAAAACGAGGTGAGTCAAGCAAAATTCATTGTGTACATATATTAAAGAGCTTTCAGGAAAGTCCTCAATCTTTCTTCTGCTCCTACCACGGGCGTGGCAATACTGTTTACAAAAATGTAGGGTTTTGATAAAAATCACGTTTTTATTTCAACTGTGCAAACGCTCTAGCGGCTAAACTATTTGAACGAGGTAAGTCAAACAAACAGAATTGGTTAGATAATTTAAAGGGCTTTCAGGAAAGTGTTAAACTTTTCTTCTACTCCTACCAGAAACGTGGCAACAGTGTTCACAAAAAATGTTGGGTTTTGACAAAATCACATTTTTGTTTCACCTTTGCAAACGCTATAGCAGCTAATTTATTTGAACGAGGTGAATCAAACAAACAATATTAGTTAGATAATTCGAAAAGTTTTCAGGAAAGTCTTCAATCTTTCTTCTACTCCTACCAGGAGCGTGGCAATAGTATTAACAAAAAATGTTGGGTTTTGATAAAAATCACATTTTTGTTTCAACTTTGCATACGCTCCAGTGGCAAGCTATTTGAACGAGGTAAGTCAAATAAAAAGCACTGGTTAGATAATTTAAAGAGCTTTCAGGAAAATGTTAAGCTTTTCTTCTAATCCTACTTGAAACGTGGCAACAGTGTTCACAAAAAATGTTGGGTTTTGAGAAAATTCACATTTTTGTTTCACCTTTGCAAACACTCTAGCGGCTAAGTTATTTGAAAGAGGTGAATCAAACAAACAGTATTGGTTAGACTATTTGAAGAGTTTTCAGAAAAAACTTAAATTTTTCTTCTCCTCGTACCAGGAACGTGGCCGCAGTGATCACCAGAAATGTTGGGTTTTGATAAAAATGACATAATTGTTTCACTTTTACAAACGCTCTAGCGGTTAAACTATTACAACAAGGTGAGTCAAACTAAAATCATGGCCTACATAATTTAAAGAGCTTTTAGGAAAGTGTTCAAACTTTCTTCTACTCCTACCAGGGGCATGGCAATAGTGTTCACAAAAATGTAGGGTTTTAATAAAAATCACATTTTTATTTCAACTTTGCAAAAGCTCTAGCGGCTAAACTGTTTGAAAGAGGTAAGTCAAGCAAAAAGCATTGTTTAGATAATTTAAAGGGCTTTCGGGAAAGTGTTCAAACTTTCTTCTACTCCTACCAGGGGCATGGCAATAGTGTTCACAAAGAATGTTGGGTTTTGATAAAAAGCACATTTTTGTTTCAACTTTGCAAACGCTCTTGCGGCTAAACTACCAAAACGAGGTGAGTCAAACAAACAGAATTGGTTTGATAATTTGAGGAGCTTTCAGGAAAGTCTTTAATTTTTCTTCTAGTCTTACCAGAAACGTGGCAAAAGTTTTCACAAAGAATGTTGGGTTTTGAGAAAATTCATATTTTCGTTTCAACTTTGCAAACGCTCTAGCGGCTAAATTATTGGAACAAGGTGAATCAGGCAAACAGTATTGGTTAGATTGTTCAAAGGGTTTTCAGGAAAGTCTTCAGTCTTTTTCCTACTCCTACCAGAAACGTGGCAACAGTGTTCGCAAAAAATTTAGGGTTTTGAGAAAAATCACATTTTTGTTTCAATTTTGCAAACGATCTAGCGGCTAAACTATTGAAAGAGGTGAATGAAATGAAAAGCACTGGTTAGATAATTAAAAGAGCTTTCAGGAAAGTCTTCAATCTTTCTTCTCTTACCAGGAGCGTGGTAATAGTGTTCAAAAAAATGTTGGGTTTTGATAAAAATCACACTTTTGTTTCAACTTTGCAAACGCTCTAGCGGCAAGCTATTTGAACGAGGTGAGTAAATAAAAAGCTCTGGTTAGATAATTTAAAGAGCTTTCAGGAAAGTGTTCAAATTTTCTTCTACTCCTACCAGGGGCGTGGCAATAGTGTTCACAAAAATGTAGGGTTTTGATAAAAATCACATTTTTGTTTCAACTTTGCAAACGTTCTAGCGGCTAAACTAGTAAAATGAGGTGAGTCAAACAAACAGTATTGGTGACATTATTCGAAGAGCTTTCAGGAAAGTCTTCAATCTTTCTTCTACTCCTACAAGGAACGTGGCAATAGCGTTCACGAAAAACGAAGGTTTTTGAGAAAAATCACATTTTTTTTACCTTTGCAAACGCTCTAGTGGCTAAACTACTAGAAAGAGGTGAGTCAAGAAAAAAGCATTGTTTACATAATTTTAAGAGCTTTCAGGAAAGTCTTTAATTTTTCTTCTACTCCTACCAGAAACGTGGCAAGAGTGTTCACAAAGAGTGTTGGGTTTTGAGAAAATTCACATTTTTGTTTCAATTTGGCAAACGCTCTAGTGGCTAAACTACTGGAACGAGGTGAATCAAGCAAATAGTATTGGTGAGATTGTTCGAAGAGCTTTCAGGAAAGTCTTCAACCTTTCTTCTACTCCTACCAGGAACGTGGCAATAGTGTTCACGAAAAACGAAGGTTTTTGAGAAAAATCACATTTTTGTTTTACTTTTGCAAACGCTCTAGTGGCTAAACTGCTAGAACAAGGTGAGTCAAACTAAATGCATTGTTTACATAATTTAAAGAGCTTTCAGGAAAGTCTTTAATTTTTCTTCTACTCCTACCAGAAACGTGGCAGCAGTGTTCACAAAGAATGTTGGGTTTTTAGAAAATTCAAATTTTTTTTTCAACTTGGCAAACCCTCTAGTGGCTTAACTACTGAAACGAGGTGAATCAAGCAAACAGTATTGACAAGATTATTCGAAGAGCTTTCAGGAAAGCCTTCAATCTTTCTTCTATTCCTACCAGAAACGTGGCAGCAGTGTTCGCAAGAAATTTACGGTTTTGAATAAAATCACATTTTTGTTTCAACTTTGCAAACGCTCTAGCGGCTAAACTACTGGAACGAAGTGAGTCAAACAAACAGAATTGGTTAGATAATTTGAAGGGCTTTCAAGAAAGTCTTTAATTTTTCTTCTGCTCCTACCAGAAACGTGGCAACAGTGTGCACAAGGAATGTTGGGTTTTGAGAAAAATCACATTTTTGTTTCAACTTTTCAAACGCTCTAGCGGCTAAACTGCTAGAACGAGGTGAATCAAACAAACAGTGTTGGTTAGATTATTCGAAGAGTTTCCAGGAAGTCTTCAATCTTTCTGCTACTCCTACCAGGAACGTGGCAATAGTGTTCACAAAGAGTGTTGGGTTTTGAGAAAATTCACATTTCTGTTTCAATTTGGCAAACGCTCTAGTGGCTAAACTACTGGAACGAGGTGAATCAAGCAAACAGTATTGGTGAGATT